>JARHVA010000508.1:580000-667500 GCA_037957365.1 Torreya grandis
CCTGAACTTAGCTGAACTTAGCTGATTAAACCAAAGCTGAAGAACTGCCGATTGAACCAAACCATGAAATGAAGTTATGGCTCAATGATTCAAAGATGCCAACCTTCCTTATGAATTTCTTCAGATGAAAATCTAAAAAAGCTTTGTAAAATCTTGCCCTTTTTGACTGGTTCTTCAATTGCCGAAAGAAAACCTGCAGAGTCCATAGAAATGGGCCTGCAGAGTCTGTAGAAAACCAAGCTCTACAGAGTCTGTAGAAATAGGCTTACAAAGTCCTTAGAAATCTCTAGATTCATGCCAAATAAAAAAGAATTGTCCTAAAAAAGCAAGGGAAGAAGGGGACCAATTTTTGGCCTGTTGGGCAAAAAATGGTCAACAAATTGGCGACTCCTAGGGGAAGCATGCCTGCTATGCTTAGAAGCCAGTTGCCTTAAAAATCCATTGGGCATAGTGTCAAATTGTATCTTAAAGATCAGTAATAGTTCTGATAAACTCTAGAATCAATCACAAAGATTCACCTCAAAGGAAAAAGAAAAGACACACACAAGGCTATGAAAACTACTAACATGTGTAAAAGCACTTAAGGAAAGCAGGAAGAAAAAAACTGAAAGCAACCTACTATATACAGCTAATCAGGTATTTTTGATTCCCTCCTAGATCAAAGGGAAAGCTTCTAATATCTCCTTCATCTGCCACACCTAGTATCGATAATGGATCCCTCAAGGAAATATTTATGTGCAGCTTCTTCACCTGGTCTACCATGCTAATTTGAGGATTGCTCCCTTCCATATTTTCTTTGGGGTCACTTGCAGGCTTCTGAGGCGTAGGTCGGGGAGTTGAATGTATGATTGGTGGCCTAAAATTGGGGAATTTTTGGTTTTCCTGTGTTGGAAGAGATGGTGTGGACATTTGAATAGTTGCTTGAGTTTCTTCCATAGCTCTCCCTTTGGATCTTGTGTTGGCTGCAACATAGTCAGCCTAATTGTCTGCAGCACCCACATAATTGATTACACAACTCACCTTCCAAGTGGTTCATAAGAGTAGAGTCAGGCTGACTCTGACTGCTGCTTGTGCTGGGTTGCATTGGAGCCTCGAAGACTTGGGAACGAGTGGCTGCCTGATTGTCTAGCACATTTGGGTAACAACCCATCATCTAATTTGTATAAACAGCTTGCTCCTAACCATGTCCCATGGTTGAACAACTTGGCTATTCCTACACCAAATTATTTTGAATGGGCACCATGACCTTAGATGATGAAAGGGGCCCTGGGTTGTAGCCTTGGAAAGGTCTAGTTTGAGTAAGCTAACCCTGTCCTTGATTGTACTTTTGGAAAGGGGGTCCTGGAGCTTGACCATACTGTTGGTATCCTTGGTTTGGTCTGTTTCTTTGAGCTTGTTGCCTTTTAAGAGCTACAAGTTTGTTCAGCATACTCTGCAACAGACTCTTAACTTCATGAAGCTCATTGGATGGAGCAGCAAATGGTTTCTCTATGCTAGCCAAAGGAGCTAATGCGGGAGCAATGGCCTGAATTGGAGGTAGCATTTTTGGGAAAAGTGGCATATGGGGTCTAGGGGTTATTTTCCCAACCTATACTAAGCAATTTTTAGCTAATATGGCTATGTCATAGGCAGCAGGCATCACATGCCCTCCCATGGATTGTATCATAACAACAATATCACTGTTTAATGCTCTTAAATAATACAGGAAAGCATAACTAGCAGTTGATCTTACCAGAATGGGGATTCTATCCCATGTCTTTTAAAACTACATGTTGAAATCTTGCATATATTCATGTGGGGCTCTCTTCATGGTCGTCAGCTGCTTAACAAGCAAGAGGTGGTCACTCTTTTCTCCAAAATGGTCTATCAATTGAGTACCCAATTCATTCCAAGAATGGATTGAATTTGTAGGCAAAGTCCAGTACCAGTCAAGAGCTTTGCCCTTGAAAGACAATGCCAGCAATCTGATTGCAATAATCTCCTCAGTGACACTGTGAATATTGTAGAGGTTAGCAATATTTTTGATGTGTTCAATAGCTGTAGCGGGCCCCTCTCCATTAAAGGGAGGCACACTTTTGAGGACTGCTCCTGGAATTGGGTCATAATGTTGGAGGTTTAAGGGACTCTGACCATGAAAGCTCATAAAGGGTAATGTCGTAGCTATAAGGGGATTCAAACGGGGTACTTTTCCTGTGAAGGAAGCATCTATAGTCAGACTAGGAAGATGACTCGCTAAATAAGGATGAGTCCTTTTGAACCTCAGTCACATTGCTGTGTTGAGAGGTAATTCAATGAATTCAAAAGGGAAACCCTTATTAGCGGATCGTGTGGTGACTTTAGGCATAGGAAGTCAGACTGGTCTTTGATTAGGAAATGAGGTTCTTACCAATGGAGTCGCTAGATGCTGTAAATAGTTGATTTGCTATAACAGGACCAGCATCAATCCTAAAACCTTACTGAGTGTAAGACTAAGTCCCACCAGGCATGCCAAAAACTGTTGACGCAGTGGATTGCACCTGAGGCAGGAGGCCAAGCTCCTACCTTCCACACACAATAATGGAAACTCCCCTCTCGCCTGTGGGACCGATGAAGCTGGAGGAGAGAGTCTCTAGATAAGGGCTAGCTCCCTTTGATGCATCTGATTTGTTTCAATAAGTGCTAAAGTATATATATATATACGTTATCACTTATTGAAACAAATCAGATGCATCAAAGGGAGCTAGCCCTTATCTAGAGAGAGAAAGATTGCAGGAAAACAAACTACTCTAAAGGAGGTGATGCACCAAAATGATTTGACCTTCTCACACTCACACTTAAAATTAGACAAACACATACATACACTTCAAACTGGTAGCAGGGCCAGGCTGCAAGAAACTTGGCAGGGAGGCTTTAATGGAAAATACAAAAAATAGAGATTCACCAAAGGTGCTGTGAAAGGCACACTGTATAGTAATTTCTTCTATTTCTACACTTCCAAATACAACTCTCCTTGTCAATTGCAAAAATGGCACCTTATAGACACCAGGTATGTTGGTGTTGAACTTGTGGAAGCATCAAGAAGCAATGACTAAACACAAACTAACACTCAGACATACACAGAGATATCTACCCAGGACAGAGGTAAAAAAATGTATTTATTAATTCAGATGAAAATTTTCCAGGGCTACGCCTTACAAATGTGGAAGATGATTTCTCCAAAGACAAGTCTCCAATATATAGAGGAAGAAAAGGGGCCTTTTGGCACCCTTTTTACAAGTGACCCATGGTAGGCACTCTGTCAACCACTGAAATAACTTCTTGAATTAACACCTTCTTGCGTCACTTGGATCACTTCATTTGCTTCTACATGATGGCCATTCTACTGTCAGGATTTGAATTTATGAGCCATGCCATTTTCCTACTCTACATTGCATATTGAAGAAAACCAGTCACGTCAACCACTGTTTGTCCCTCTTTGATGACCGCATAGTAGGCACTGTGTCAACCACTGAAATAACTTCTTGAAACCTTCTTGTGTCACTTTGATTGCTTTGTCTGCTTCTGCGTGATGGCCATTTTGTTGTCAAGATTTGAATTTATGAGCCACATTGTCTACTTGCTCTTTGTTCTCTGGGATCTTTGTCCTTTTTTGCTCCTTCAACCCTCAAGGGCAATCTTCTGGCGGGTCGTTGCATTCTTTGGGCTCATTCCATGGTTGGCACTTAGGCATTTAAAAACCAATGACTTTTTTACTGGATTAAATTTGACGTTCACACACCCGTCGCCCTTGGACTCTCCTTCAACTTCCTACTTTGCCCCTTTTCATTGAGAGCACATCTACCCTTGACATGTGTTGTAGTCCACTACTTGGGCACTTAGAAGACACTTTGAAATGCAGACGTTGACATGTGGCAGCTTCTGCTGAGCTGATAATGAGATGTGGCAACATTTGCTTACATTAGAGGGCCTTTTGAGAGTCAGGCAAAAGTTGACATGTGGTCACTTTCAAAAAGCCTTTAGCTACCTTAGATAAACTTTCAAGTCCTTTTCTGGTTCTTTGCAGATGCTGACACTTGGCATGCTTCGCATAGCTCCTAACAACTCATTCGGGTCCACCCCAGTCTTCTTTGAAGCCAACAGGGGAAACCCATGGATGTTTCCACCTGTCGTCTTTCACCGAGCCCTACAGAGGACACGTGGCATGTTTTGTTGCTCCTAAAAAAGCATGTTGAAGTCCTCTGTGGTTGCCACTTGGTGCTTTCTATGCTCTGGCTTCCCTGGTGTAAATTTTGATGCTCTTCAGGATGTCACCATGCTTGGAAAAGTTCATCGGGCCTTTTTCCATGGCTTTTCTACTTTGGGCCCTTTAGCTGCCCTCTGCCCTCTGCAAGGGCTTTTTTGGATCTTGAACTGCCCTCCGGCTATAGGGCACACCCTTGAACTAAGCCATTAGACCAAAATTTGGTTCAACAGTTCAATGGTTCAAGGCTGCGCACTGAGCCAATTGAACCGTTTGCTTTGAACTGAATGCCGCTTGAATAAAATGGTTGAACCAAGCCATTGAACTAATTGGTTGAACCAAAAATGGTTCAATGCCATGCACTGAGCCAAGTCCTTAAACTAAATGCTGAACCTGAAGCTACCTGAACTTAGCTAAACTTAGCTGATTCAACCAAAGCCGAAGAACTGCTAATTGAACCAAACCATGAAATGAAGTGATGGTTCAATGGTTCGAAGATGCTGACCTTCCTTGTGAATTTGTTTAGATGAAAATCTGAAGAAGCTTTGTAAAATCTTGCCCTTTTTGACTGGTTCTTCAACAGCTGAAAGAAAACCTGCAGAGTCTATAGAAATGGACCTGCAGAGTCCGTAGAAAACCAAGCTCTGTAGAGTCTATAGAAATAAACTTGCAGAGTCCTTAAAAATCACCAGATTCATGCAAAATAAAAAAAGAATTGGCCTAGAATAGCAGGGGAAGAAGGGGACCGATTTTTGGCCTGTTGGGCAAAAAATGGTCAACAAAAACCTCATAGTTAATTTTAAATTTCATGGAAGGATTATTCACAATACCTTAATTGACTTAGGAACAACCATCAATGTCATGAATATGGAAACAATACATAAACATGGACTTAAACACCTTTTACCAACACTTACCATTCTACAAATGGCATATATATATATATATATATATATATATATATATATATATATATATATATATATATATATATATATAGACACACACACACACACACACACACACACACACACACACACACACACACACACACACACACACACACACATGATAAATCCATAATAGATTATATAAGACTTAGTCATAGATGTAGATTAATGTGAATACCCATGTGATTTAATCATCTTACAAACTAAGTCCAACTTTGGAGGATATCCCCTTATCTTAGTTATACCATGCACAATTTATCTATCCTATTTATGATAGTCAATGGGTTTCAGTTCTTGTTATTATACCTAAAAAGGGGAGCAAATGGTTATATGTGTGGACTATAGGGAGTTAAACTCAAACATGATGAACGATCAATTTCCTCTTCCTTTCATTGATCAAGTAATTGACACATTGGTAGGAAATAAATATTTCTCCTTTATTGTTAGGTTTAGTGGTTATAATCAGATTATAATAGCTCTCAAGGTCTAGAATAAGATTACCTGCACATGTCTTTAGGCTACCTATCCATATGTTGTACTAACGTTAAATTTATGCAATACTCCTACCACTTTTTAAAGGGTTATTTTGAGCATATTTTATGATTTGTCACATGATTGTGTTGATATATAAATGGATGACTTCATAATCTATGTGGAAAAATATGAATAATCCCTCCAAAACTTAGATGAATTCCTCCAAAATTATCAAGACAACCAATTATCCCTAAGTAACAAAAAATACTACATGTTGACGACTGAAGGTATTGGGAAATCACATCACTTGTAGGAATTAAATTAGATCCTACCAAAATAAATGTAATCAAGAACTTACTAATTCGACAAAAATAAAAATACATTCAAAGTTTTTTAGGATAGGCTGGATAATATCGTAGATTCATCAAAGATTTTAGTAAAATTATATCACTTCTATCGTTTTAATTTCTAAATATGCTAATTTTATTTAGACTAATGAACGTAAAACAACATTCCAATAACTTAAATATCTACTAGTACCAACTCTAGTATTAGGAGGCCCTGATTGGACACTGCCCTTTCACATCCACACGAATGCCTATGATACTACACTTGGAGCCATACTTGGTAAAAAAGAATAGACTTTGAGCTATGCCATAGATTTTATCAATAAAAACCTTCAAGGGGTTGAACTCAATTACATAGTGATGAGTAAATTATTTCTTCATATAGTCTATGCCATCAATAAATTTAGACATTACATTACAAGTTATCTAATTTTCATCCATATTGATCACATAACAATCAAGTATTTGTGAATAAGCTAGTAGTCACTAAAAGGATAATTAGATGGTTGTTTATACTACAAGAGTTTGATATTAATATTATAGATAGGTTAGGTAAGGATATTATTGTTTTAGACTTTTTATCACGTTTGACATCTGATGAACAAAGTCTAGTTTTAGATGATTCCTTTCCTGACAGACATCTTTTTGAATTTTTCACTAACACTCCTTGATATGCAGACATTGATAATTATTGGGTAATAGGATTAATTTCACAACATTTATCTCCAAAATAAAAGTGTAATATGGTGGAGAAAAGTAGTCCATATTCATGGATCTTTGGGTAACTTTTTGTCATTGTGCTTGATTCAATAATGCATCGGTCTATAAGAGAGAATGAGGTTGTTGAAATACTTAGAGCATGTCATGGTGAAACCCATGGGGGTCATTTTGATGCAAAGAGGACTATTGGACCACCTTGCATAAATATGTAGTTCTATATACCCACTAAGTGATCAATGCCAATGTATGGAGAAACCCACTCATTCTAATGAGATGTCGCTTCAGCCTCAAATAGTTTTTAAAACATTTAATAAATGGTGACCTAATTTTTTGTACCAATAGATCCCAAATACAACAAAAAGGAGTATATATTGGTTTGCATGTATTATATTACTAAATGGGTAGAGTTAAAATTTTTAACACATTCATGAGATGAAAAAGTTGCAGAATTGTTGTATGGGGAAATCTTCACTAGATATGGAGTTCCATGAGAGATTGTGATAGATCAAGGGAAAAAATTCACTTCTAATATAAAAATTATCCCTATTTATCAATATGAAATAAATCACAAGAAGTCCACTCCGTATTATCCTCAATCAAATGGATAGGTACAGGTTATAAATAGAGAATTAGATGACATTGTCACAAAAATATTAAATGTGCACCACAAGGATTAAGAAGATTTTATTTTTGAAACAGTATGGACATACCATATCACATGGAATACCAAAATAAGATCACCCCACACGAACTAGCCTATGGGAAAAAACCTATTCTCCCCATTGAATTTTAGCATAAAATTATACAAACAACTTTTTAACTTGGCCTAGACTTATCATATGCACATAAAGATAAAATCATGTAGCTAAATGCTTTGGATGAATTTCAAAGAGAAGCACTACATCATATAGAAGTGGTACAACAGTTGTAGATCAAGTGTCATGAGAAGTACATTAAAAACAAATAATCCCAGCAAAGAGATTGGGCCCTACTATTTGATTCCAAGTATAAAGATCACAATGGGAAACTAAGAACTAGATGGCTTGGCCCTTATGAAATAGAATAAATATTTGAAAATGGAGTTGCCAAGCTGCACACAACTGACTCAATATGATTTTGCTTACTAGTCAATGGTAAAAGGTTGAAATTATACAATAAACAACTTTTTAAAGAAACCTTTACATGAAAACTTTTGGATGAGCACACCCTTCCTTCCACTCAGCCTGAAGGATACCTTGTTCACACATCAAAAGGATATTTTAGCCAACCATTTCCTTCCATAGATAAAGGGTAAGGATTTTATCATAGCCCTATCCAACCACACGTCTATTTGGTTAGCCACATACTAAATGAACATTTTACCTAATCATATGCTTTTCTAATCAATCAGGATCGAAAATTCAAAAAAAATAAAAGAGAGAGAAAATAAAAGAACCAATAAAAATATATTTTCCATTCTCCTCTTTGCTAACCAATTATTCCTAAGGCTTAATTAGTTGATACAACTCCCATTATATAGATATAGATTACATATTGCTTCTTATAGATTATAAATTAAGTTTATATAGGTTTAAAATAGTTTATATAGGTTGGGTAGTGCATGCTACAAAATTAATAGTAGGTGTTATAGGAAGTAGGGAAAATGATGAAAATAGGTGGCAATTACCATAGACAATGATCAATATTAAAGTATGGGAAGTATACAAGATGAAAAATGTAGGAATTGTTGAAATATACCTAATAATTGGAAACCTTTGATATAAAAATAGATGAAGTTACTACATGATGATGGGATCTTTGATGATAGTTGAGACAAATAGTTATATACACGATTTTTTACCCTAGTTTCTTGAAACTACTACAAGGAACCTCTCAACACTTCACTAATTTCTCATGCAAGCACTTATCTATCTATTTATGAGCACTCCCAATAATAATCAACATAAATGGACCTAATTGCATTATCAATTTAACCATTATACCTAAAACCTTGCTAGATATATAACCACTTTATAATGAGCATCAACAATTTTCAACACATTCTCCACCTCTCAATACTCTGTCAACTTCCTATAGCTTTAGAACTCACTACAAGTGTCTAAAAAGATACACATAATTAGGTAACCAAATCAATAAATTTAATAATGTCTTATTCTTCCAAACTAATCATATTTTATCTCATGTAGATATTCATTACGATGTCATCATATGATTTTAAGTGTTATTTGACTACTATGGGATTAGCCTGTGGCAATTCATTTCCATTTTTGGCAACTAGTCCCATCACATTTAATATTTTTTTCCAAAATCCACCACCATAATATAACCCTTTTTTCAACACATATAACCTATATTGCCCTCCATTTGAGGCTGAGTGACATAAAATTTGGCAGGGGGGGTGAATTAATTATATTGTGATAATTTTCATACTCCAAATCACATATCAAAAGAGATAATTAATACATATATGAGTAGGTAAGGATAAGAAAATAATAATAACTACACAACATAAACACATTGCTACTCCAACAAACCCTAATAAATCCCCTTGTTGATTTTTATATAAGCAAGCATAGAGAAACTATGGGAGGATGCATTGTTTGGAGAGAACCTAAAAACCTTACACCATTGAGGGAAAATCAATATTGTTTCAATATCTTATATAATGTAGGTTGGATGGCATATTTTAAAAAATTGATTGGGTATAATGATGAAATTACATAAGAATTTGCCAACATATTTACTGATGATGAATCCACTATTAAGGGGTTAAGAATAAGATTCATTAAATATTTGATTATTCAGGTAACTAGCTTACCAAGAATAGGGGATCCATGAGAAAGGAGACCCAATGCTAAAATATCCAAAGGCATATTCTTCAAAAGAAATGATCACTTAAATTCTTCAAAACAAGGCACACTCTACCTCTCTTTGCCCTAGTTATGGGCACAAATTACTCTATATATTTTTATAAATTTACCTATGAAAGTATACACTCTATGTTATATGAAACTCATTTCAAATTCCTTAATCATGATAAAATGATAAATTTTCCAAATTTTCTATTGAATTTTTTGAGAATAATTGCAAAATAATAACAAAAGGACAAACCTTAATATTTATCTCACCACTGCCTAATTAATTTGATTGTTTAAAGGTGTGTAAGATATAATAGACCCAATATATATTGGGATCATTATCTAAAAATGCCATTAGAAGAGGAGGTAAAGGAAGATAATGAAGAAGAAGAAAATAAATAATTTGAAGTAGGAGAGGAGAATGAAGAGGAAGGAGAAACAGAGGTAGTTGAAGAGGAGGAAGTTGTATTGGGAACACAAAAGGTAGTTTTTGAATAATCAAGATAACATATAGAAAAATAAATTATGATGCAGTCAAGAAGAAGAAATAGGAAATTGGTGATTTCACCCTATACATCTAAATCACAAGGAGAAGAGAGGGAAACATGATAAAGGAAATAAGAAGTTCCCTCAACTTCTAAACCTAAAAAAAGGCAAAAATCTAAAACCATGTAGGTTTACATAAGAATATCACACAAATTGAGAGGCAAGTTGTCTGTAAAATCTATTTTAAAAACCCAACTCTGATTCACATTAGTGAGGATTCATCTAAGGAAGAGAGGACTAAAAAGGACAAAAATCCAACAATAATAGTGGTGAAGAGTATTGAACTTCACATGGCTTTGGATTCTAAGATTATGAAAAATGGGAACATGAAGACACTTATTCATAGTCAATAAAGGAAGATGTAATGGAATAAATACAAGAAGATGAAGAGATATATGAAGAATATGATAGAATAGATCAAATAACACCTAAAATTCCACATCAAGAAAAATTTCAAACCCTAAAGCGAGCTCTTAGGGAGATTACAATCCTTAGGGGTACGGTAAGTGTGTTATAATAAGGAAATGGGTTAGATACATTAGCACAAGTAATTTCATCAAAAATTACACATCTGTAGGATCTTATACTACAACCTTTGAGATAACCTATAACATAATATGTGGCACAACTCGTAGCATAACTTGCATCATAGATGGTATCATAAGAACATCCCACCATTATTATAATGATTGAAAAGTATGTTGTATCCACTTCCACCTATCCAAATAAACCTAACCAATCATTTTTTTCTTGAAATGTATTTGAGAGGAGATGAATAATTCTAGGATGTATAATTTCAATGGTTTAGACATTATAACCAACTAAAAGAAGAAAATAAGGAATTGAAAAAGAAAGTCCAAGAAGGTGAATCTCAAATCATGAGATTGAAATAAAAATTAAGGATATGGGAAAATTGACTAAGAATTTTTTTAAATGTATGCCGCCTACTCTGGTTTACTCTATTTTTCTTGAGGAATAATGGTTAAAGTTTTAAGTCACAAGGTACACTATGATTTTACCTGCTTGGTAATAAATCCCACATCATTATTTGAAATATCCAATAGTTTTACCCCTAAAGTCCATAATCAATTATGTGAGTTTTATATGCATAACCATGTTATTACTCATAATGTAGAATGGAACCCAAACCTATATGTGGGTGATATTCTTTTGAAATACTCTACCTCCTATTTGGTAAATGAAAAGAAGAGAAGGAAATAATTGATGGAATGCCAAGAAAAAGAAAATGAAACTACCTTGATGATCAGAGGAGAGACCACTTATCCTGAATTGATATGACTAATGAAAAGGAGATAAATTGCTATATGGTTTTTGAAGGAACATATAGCACTCAAAATCAATACCTCACATTATTGACTGATATTGGCCAAGAATAATTTAATACTTGTATATCTATATGGAAGGAAATAACCCCTAAGTTGAGAAGGAAAAAAACATTCTTTAGATCTAACTTCAAAGCTGCCCTTGAATATATATATATATATATATATATATATATATATATATATATATATATATATATATATATATATATATATATATTATAAAGAAGGAGGAGTTGAATTGGTTAGCCATTACCTTTCAACCTCCACCATTTTGGTATCTCATTCCAGAATGGATAGGGAAAGGACATGTTTATAATAAGGTAGAGGATAATAAATGGAAGAAGATAGAGGCCTATCAAGGATTTTATGGGAAATAGGGGTCCAAAGCATCAAAACCCTTTGACTTCAAGTTTTTATGTGCTCATGAAATGCATAAATTAATAGTTACTTGAGGAAAAGAAACCCATTAAGTTGGGGGTGTGATGAGATGTAAAATGTTCTATATTGATAACTTAAAATATTTCATTTAGCCTTCCATTACCAAATGTCTTAGATATAAAATCTATGTTTTGTATAATGTTCCTACCAATAATACTAAATGAATATGAAACATATGTTGTTTATGTTTATATGAATGAAATAGTTTGTTTTTTTATTTAGATGCATTATGGACTATATTTACTATATTGGTTTACTTATAATATCATGTGTTTTAATATCTTGAGCAAAAAAGAAAATCCTATAGTAATTTGGAAAATGACAACCTGTAATAATATGGGTAGTGGTAATCCATAACAAATTGGGTAGTATTAGCTTGAAGCTACTAGATAGACCCAAACCATAGAAATTGAATGAATTTAACTTATAATTAATGGAACAATCCAAATTGTAATGACTATTTTTTAATAACCTATAGGTTGCAGTGACCAACCTATAGAAATTTCTAGACAACTATTTCAGTGTGTAGCAGTTGTGATGACATATTTGGTTGTTGTTAGGAGGTTAAATAAGTTAAATAATGGATCTTAAAATATAGTAAATTGAAAAAATAATGGATGAAAGTGTTGAAAATGGTTTTACCTTATTGGATCATACCTCTTTGTCATCCCAAATTTCAAGCAAAACATCTTTCCATTTTTATCTTCTTCTCACAATCATTGTTGGTAGCATCCTCATAGTTAGGATGCATTCCTAAAATATAAAATGCATTCATAGTTTAGGTATTTTCTTATTAAAAAAATAAATTTTATTAGCTCTATATTTAATGTAGTAGGGTATAGGCCAAGAATAATAGGAAAATATTGATTGAATAGCAGCTATAGTTTATTGAGCTAGTATATGTAACATTTGTTATTGTAATCTTTAATTTATATAGGATTATGAATGCAAGAAAGTAATTTGAATTAAAATAATTTATATCCAAGGGAAGGATTTAAAATAAAATCCAAACAAAGAGGTCCCCATTATAAGGAGTTTTAGTGAAGATCTTGACTTGTTAGAATAGCCATTGATTTGTGTGCAAGTATTTATTCATTTCTTTTTAATTCTGCATGTGTGAGTTAAAGTTGATATATGCATAGCTATGAGTAGTGTGATTGTTATTAAATATATTAAAGTGATATTACATCATATTTATTTTAATTTATTTCATTCATTTAGTCCTTTCAAGTGCAATTTACTTTTAATTTATGCAATTTATTTTATGCAAAGTGTGTTACCTATCTGCAATTGATAAATCTCAATGAATGAATGAATGAATGAATGAATGAGTGTTTCACATACAGTGCATACATCTTGTCAAGATTAATTCACCCTAGGTTAAAAATTATTGAAGGTAGGATATTTTCTAAACCAACTGCCTATCTTATTTGATTGATAAGGTTGTACATATAGAGATTAGTTTGCACCAATTTAATTGGTGGTTAAAATTATACTCATCAACATCATGGATGACTATATATACGACATCCTAGATAAATAAAATACTATAGTAAAACATCCTAAGGTATTTCATATAATATTTAAAATAATGATAGAGTATAAGCTCCATTTATATCCAAATAAGTGTGTATTCAAGGTTAATTTAGGAATTTTTTTGGATTCACAGTATCACATCAAGGAATTGAGATTGATCCTTCAAAGGTTATAGCTATCATGGACATGTCTCCACCCAAAAATCTCAAACATTTGCATAGTTTTCAAGGTAAAGTTCAATAAATCTGAATATGCATTTCATATTTTTCATAAGTAAATCATCCCTTTACATTTCTACTTAAGGACACTCCTTTACATTAGAATGAATCCTATCACAAAACATTGTAAAATATTAAACAATATCCTTCCAATGCATTGGTACTAATACCACTTACCATAGACAAAACTTATATTTTGTATATATTAGCAACATAATATGAACTAGAGGAATTTTTTCCTTAACACAATGAATAAGGGGCAAAAATAATAGTCTACTACTTAAGCATAACTTTGGTGTCTTACGAGCTCAATTACTCTCCTATGGAAAAATCATGTCTCATAATTTTTTGATTCACAAATAATTCATCATTACAAGATCAAAAATTGAAAAATATCATTTATAAAGTCAATCCACTCAAATATCAAATATCCAAAACAACTTTAATAGGAAGAATGTCTAAGTGGGTCATGTTTCTCAACTAGTTTGATCTTGACTATGTCAACTAGAAAGCAATCAAGGGATACGTACTTGTGGATACCTTAGTAGAATCTCCTATAGTATATCACACACCTATTATACATATTTTATATATGAATCAATCATGTATATAGATGAATATTTATTTTATAAGTTAAATTGTGATGGTTCTTTCATTAATCATGGATTGGAGGTAGGTACTCTACTATTCACTCTTGATGGAGACCTAATTTTGAAAGCATTTCAGATAGAGTTCCCTTGTAAAAAAAATATAGAAGAGAATGAGGATCTCATATCTAGTCTCAAGCTAGCAATATAATGGGGTATCCAACATCTTCTACTCTTTGGTGATTCCAATCTTATCATAAAACAAGTCCTAGATGATTTCAAAGCCAAAGCTTAAAAGTTAATCCATTACAAATGGATTGTTGATAGTCTTAAGTTGTGTTTCAAATATATATAATTTATACAAGTGCCTTAGATTAATAATATAGCATTAGAAATAATGGATACAATTATTTCACTTCTAGACTATAAACCAATCATAATAAATTTCTTGTAGAGCACTTGATGATACATGCATATGATACATCAGATTCAAAGATGGTTTGCAAGGTTGTTATTTCCACTTCCCTGTGGTACCATGATACTTATATATACCTTCATGATAACCTAATTCCACCCAAATTAACCCATAATCAAAATAAATTGTTCATCTAATGAGCTTCATGTTTCACCATCTTTAGAAATGCCTTATATAAAAAAAGATACGATGGAACTTTGTTAAAGTGTTTGAATTATGAAGAGGCAACCTTAAAAATTAAAGAGGTTCATGATAAAATCTATGGTGCTCATACAATTGGCATAGTTCTTCCCAAAAATATTTTACATGTTGGCTACTATTGGCCTACAATGAAATCCAATTCTTGTAAATATGTTAAGCAATGTGTGCCTTACCAAGAACATAATGACCTTATCCATAACTCAACACAAGCATTACAACCCATAACTACACCTTGACCATTTTCCACATTGGGGTTATACCTCATTGGAAAAATTAATCCCAATTCTTATGATGACCATAAACATATCATTAAAACTACTGAATCCTTTACTAAATGGGTTGAATGCATGTCCTTAACTTTTGTCACTGATAAACAAATTTACAAGTTCATCATGAAACACATTATCTATCACTTTGGAATTCCATCTACTATTATCTATAATAATGAAAAATCCATAAAAAATAAGGATCCAAGGCCCATTGCCACATATATCACATTAATCATAAGTGGTCCACTCCCTACCACCTGCAAGGTAACATACAAGTTGTAGTATCCCTTGCTAAAAATGACTTGAATTTTTAGTTTTGGGCTCTTAGGAATTATGTCAAACACTTGTCTTGTGAATTCTAAACTTGTTGATTGATGATTTTTTCATCTTTTCAAAGAAGATGATGATAATATGCATTCAATAGGCTCCAAGGAACATATGCAAAGGACTGAAATGAATTGGGATGTAATGCAAGTGATATATATATATATATATATATATGTATATATATATATATATATACATACATATACATATATATATGTATATATATATATATATATATATATATACATATATATACATATGTATATATATATATACATATGTATATATATATATACATACATATGTATATATATATATATACATATGTATATATATATATACATATGTATACACACACACACACACACACACACACACACACACACACACACACACACACACAC
Source organism: Torreya grandis (assembly GCA_037957365.1). Classification (NCBI taxonomy): domain Eukaryota; kingdom Viridiplantae; phylum Streptophyta; class Pinopsida; order Cupressales; family Taxaceae; genus Torreya; species Torreya grandis. The sequence goes on from JARHVA010000508.1 coordinate 595,916, forward strand.
ACATATATACATACATATATATGTGTGTGTGTGTGTGTGTGTGTGTGTGTGTGTGTGTGTGTGTGTGTGTGTGTGTGTGTGTGTCTATATATATGTGTGTGTGTGTGTGTGTGTGTGTGTGTGTGTGTGTATGTATACAAAATTCAACTCCATGCAACAACCTAGGGCATTAATGCAAACACTTGGCAAGCAACCTACCAAAGTAAATAAACACCTACAATAAGAAGGTATTTTTAAAACAATTCAATGCAACTCCAAACTTCTTTATTGTAGCCTTCCAACTGATTATATTGACTGGTAATGTATAGGCATTATCAAAAATGGTTGGCATGCAAACTTCTTATGACTAGAACTAATACCCATAAGATGTTGCAACAATGATGCATTAAGACAAATAGTTGTCTTGCATACTAAACTTAGTAAACTTGATTATAATTGGATTGCCAAGACTTAGCATACCAAGGCAAGACTGATTACAGTGGAAGACTATTCAATGAAACAATTACAAGGCTGTATTAGCATTGATTAAACTAAGTTAACTATATGCAAAATAGAATGAAAATAAACTTGGAAATATTGAAAACAAATTGTAAACCCTTGTAATATTCAAAATATTGTAAGTAATGTTGTCTCCACCATGAAAAACCATAAATAAACCTTTATAAAGTCTATTCATCCCTTAGTAATGAAGTGAAGATACCAAAGAAAGGCATTTCTACCCTAGACATTACACACGCAGCTAAAATAATAGTACGGCTTGAGAATGATGATCAACTTCTTTAATTTACATGTGGCTGTGTTGAAGATTATTTAGTAGTAATAACATGGCCTTAAAATGATGACTCTTTCAATCTTCTCTTCAAACCCTTCTATTTGCTCAAAAACTTGGATAATCTTTCACCACTAAGCTCAAACTTGACCTCTAAATGAAGCCAACAGTTAAGCAATCTTCAGTTGACATCTCACAACCTTAGAATGCTGATATAATGAAGAAGCTATGCTCTCTAATGCCAAATATGTAAAAACCCTTGGATCCACAATGGACATATCAAACAAAATATCAATTCTTATATGATTAGAATATTAACTTGACCTTCTTTTATACTTTTTCTCGACCCCTTCAAGAAGCTTCTAGAAATAATATAATTTCACTTAAGTGACTTTTATGGTTTAATATATTATTTAAGTCACCTTAATTAAATTAATTAAATATAAAGTCACCCATTTTAATTTTTTATTTATTTGATAACTTTATAAGAAATTAATTTACTTAATTTCTCCTTATTTCTCAACTTAGCCTTCGAAGACTAAAGGCTAAGAACCTTCTGAGATGGTTAGAAAATTGGGGACATTACAGTCCACTCCTCCTGAAATTACTTGGCCTCAAGTAATTTAATCACTCCACCTAGATCCTAAAAGTAGAAATACATAATGTCCCTGTTATCTCTAAACAACTCCTATAACACCATCACAACCGACTAAACCTGCCAAACCAAATCAATCTCACCAAAACGTACCACAAAAGTATGCAACTCAAAAGACTAACAAGATTTTTTTTCCAATATATACATAAGGTAAGCTATTAGGCAAATTGTCTAACATATGTGATTCTAAAGTATGCCTCCAAAATACATCATGCACATGAGAATTAATTGTAAAATCATATGCACTCCTCACTTTGTACACCTCATGAAACTCTTTTGCAAGCCCTGTCTGAAAAAATGATGCACTAGAAGAGTCCCAAATGCTACAATCAGTGATCAACTCAAGACTGGAATCAAGAAAGTGACCATCATCTAACTCAAAAAGTGGGTTGTCAAATGTCCATGTAGCATTTGTATCAAATAAAGGATTGTGAATCATCTCATGCTCCTTCATATGTACCAACTCCTCATCTTTCTCCCTGTCCATCCCCTTGCAAAGGGTGATAGCATGAAAACTCCCATTTTTGATTCCCCTTAACATATATTTAGTATTATTAAATTTAAATTTCATTTCCATCTTTGGTACATTGAGGGTAAACTCTCCAAGGTCCTGGATCCATCTCATACCCAACACTATGTTCATCTCTCCTAAATTGATCACATAGAAGTTAGCCTATAACTCATAGTTACTCATCAATAAAGTGAGAATTCCTATTAATTTGAAGCACGTGAGAGTATATCCATTAGCTTCTCTGACTCTAAATCCTTTGAAGTCTTCTATCTAAAGTCTACATCTAGCCACAAACCCCTCATCAATAAAATTATGTGTTGCCCCAGTGTCAAGCATAACAATGCAGTGTTGTCCATTAAATATTCCTCTAAATATGAATGTAGTCTTATCCTATGTATTAGTGAGGTATGCCAAAAGATCGACATCCTCATCATGCTCCAACTCTATAGAAGCCTTTCCACCTCGATCATCTCTTGTAGCAGCTTGTTGATATGAATTAGAATCCTCATAATATTCCCATATGATATGATTTGCCTTTCCTTTAGGCCTCAAAGGATAGTCATGCTGATTATTTTAAGGTTCCTTACACCAATAACATAACTTATTTTTCCTTAATTCTTCCCATGACTCCACATTTGCTGGTTTCTTTTTCTTATCAGTTGACTGTGGTGGATCGTCTTTACTAGAGGAAGGAACATCTTTGGGTGTAAACCTACTTTTTGGGGCTGCAAACTCCATTCTTCTTGCCTTCCTCATAGTCTCCTAAAGTGAAGGGGGATCAAAATATTTTACCATCCTTTCAAAGGCTCCAATAGGCCTTTAATGAATAACACCAATAACCATCTCTCTAAAATATTAGAAATCCTTACTAAAAGTTTCTAGAAGTCACCAATTTAGCCCTCCAAACTACCAACTTGCTTAAGCTATGCCAAATCTCTGAAGTAGGATTCAGGGTCCTTCCTATCAAAGTTATCTATCAATCTATCCACAAACTCGTGATAAGATATGATGTGGTTATGCTGTAATGTAACAAGCCCATGAAACCACCACTCATGTGCTATCCCTCCAAATATAGGGTGGCATATTTGATAGCTTCTTATTTTGCCATGGGTCAAAGTGTCAATAAGGTATCCAACTTGTGAATCCATGACTATACTATAACCTTCCCACTACCATCAAACATGGGTAATGTGAGCTTGCTAGTATCTTCATTAAGCTCCTTTTTCTGGTTCCTAGGTCTTTGCTCTTATCTAGACTTGTAGTATTCTCTTCTCTGGATGATAAACCTATAAAATTTCATGTGTTACCACACCTATGGTGTTAATAACTCCCATTCATCATTCACAACCATGACTGGATCAACATAGTTTACTTCCTCTTCAACATTCTCCTCCTCTTGTCCTTCTCTTAAAAAGGTAGGTTGAGTAGATCTATCTATAGTTTGAGGAGTACGATGTGCCCTAGGTGTCCTAGCCACACTCCTATTATCCTCAACACCCTTGTTCTATTGTAACTGAGGAACCAACTATTACATTATTTATGAGAAACCCTAAAAAACTCAATTCATCCACTCAAAAATCTCTCCACTATCTCTATCCTCATTATTTCCCTCATTTCTTCTTTCATTTCTTAGTGGACCTTCTCCTTCCCTATCACCCATTATTTCTAATGGTGTATCCTCAAACTAATTTTCCTCTTGTTCAACTCTTTTATGAGTGTAATACTTGTGAGAACCTCTCCTTTGTGGCTACATATGAAACCTTTAACCCTCCAAGATGGTATGATCAAGGCTCTAATACCACTGTAGTATCCCTTGATAAATATGACTTGAATTTTTAGTTTCAAGCTCTTAAGAATTCTATCAAACACTTGTCTTGCAAATTTTGAACTTATTGATTGATGATTCTTTTGGTATTTTCAAGGAAGATGATGATAATATGCATTCAATAGGCTCAAAATAACATATGAAAATGAAATAAATGAAATGAGGATGTAATTCAAGTTATATATATCATCAATGTTGCAACATCTTATGGGTATTAGTTCTAGTCATAATAAGTTTGCATGCCAACCATTTGTGTTAATGCCTATACATTGCCAGTCAATATAATTAGTCAGAAGGCTGTAATAAAAGAGTTTGGAGTTGCATTGAATTGTTTGCAAAATACCTTATTGTTGTAGGTGTTTATTTACTTTGGTAGGTTGCTTGCCAAGTGTTTGCATTAATTCCCTTAGCTATAGTTGCACATTAGCTATAAATTTGTAGTATATATAATGTAACTGTATAGCTGATGTGTAACTACAACTAAGGGCATTAATACAAACACTTGGCAAGCAACCTACCAAAGTAAATAAACACCTACATCAAGAAGGTATTTTGAAAACAATTCAATGCAACTCCAAACTCATTTATTATAACCTTCTGACTGTTTATATTGACTAGCAATGTATAGGCATTATCACAAATGGTTGGCATGTAAACTTATTATGACTAGAACTAATACCCATAAGATGTTGCAATAATGATGTATTAAGATAAACAGTTGTCTTGCATACTAAACTTAGTAAACCTAATTATAATTGGATTGCTAAGACTCAGCATACCAAGTCAAGATTGATTACAATGTAAGACTAATCAATGAAATAATTACAAGGCTACCTCAACATTGATTTAACTGAGTTAGCTATATGCAAACTAGAATGAAAATGAACCTAGAAATCTTGACATCAGATTATAAATCCTTGTAATATTTGAACTATTGAAAGGATGTTGTCTCCACCATGAAAAACCACAAAGAAGCCTTTATAAAGTCTATTCATCCCTTAGTAATGAAGTGAAGATGACAAAGAAAGGAATTTCTACCCTAGACTTTACATGCCTATCCAGGACAATAGTACAGCCTGAGAATGATGATCATCTTCCTTAACTTCCACGTGGTTATGTTGAAGATTGTTTAACAGTAATAACATGGCCTTCAAATGATGAATCTTTCAATCTTCTCTTCAAACCCTTCTATCTTCTCAAAAACCTAGATATTCTTTCACCACTAAGCTCAAACTTGACCTCTAGATGAAGCCAATAGTTAAGCAATCTTTAGTTGATATCTCATAACCTCAAAATGTTAATACAATGAAGAAGCTATGCTTTCCAATGCCAAAATATGCAGAAACCCTTGGCTCCACAATGGACATATCAAAAGAAAATATCAATTCTTGGATGATTAGAAGCTTAACTTGACCTTCTTTTATACTTTTTCTCTACCCCTTCAAGAAGCTTTTAGAAATAATATTAAAATAATATTATTTCACTTAAGTGAATTTTATGGTTTAATATTTTATTTAAGTCACTTTAATTAAATTAATTAAATATAAATTCACCCCTTTTAATTTTTGATTTATTTGACAACTTTATAATAAATTAATTTAATTAATTTCTCCTTATTTCTCAACTTAGCCTTCGAAGACTAAAGGCTAAGAACCTTCTGAGATGGATAAAAAAATGGGGACATTACACAAGCTAAGGAAAAAATGAAAACATCCTAAAATCCTCAAAAGAGTTATTGATGAAACTATTTATGATTGGCACCTATAACTTTATCCTAATTTGTGGGCATAATGCACAATTATTCTCACATTCACAAGGGAAACTCCCTTGTTTAAGGCACTGAGTAAATCTTACCCATCAAACTAGATCTCCCATCCTTATGTATATCCTTGAAAAGCCTAATCGATGATTAATCTTATCGTATTTCCTACTTAATCAAGATTAACCTCCTTAATGAGAAATACCTTAATGCATTAAACCATTTACAAGCCTATTAGAATCACCTTTGTTGTATCTAAAATAGGAATATTAAATCCATAGAGTTTGAAATCATAGATCTTGTCCTTAAATAAAATCAATGAAATACCAACGTTGATCAAGAGAAGAAAGGAAAGTTTGAACCCAAATGGTTGGGTCCATACATAGGCATTACAAAACATGGATCCAAATATTAAAAATTGGCCATAGAATATTAGAGGAGATTTATGAATCCATGAAAAACATGCACCTCAATTATTTATATGCCTAATTAACTCTAGTGTTAGAGAGAGAGAGAGAGAGAGAGAGAGAGAGAGAGAGAGAGAGAGAGAGAGAGAGAGAGAGAGAGAGAGAGAGAGAGAGAGAGAGAGAGAGAGAGAGAGAGAGAGAGAGAGAGAGAGAGAGAGAGAGATCCATCAAAAATTAAAAATTATTCTTATGGCACTTTGGCTAAGTACCATGGTGAAAATAAATTTATGGCACCATGCATAAATCCATTATCTATACACACCCTAGTTACTTGGGGGAATACCATTGCACTAATCCCTTAATAAAGGGACTAGTGTAATGGGATTCCACTGAGTAACTAGGGTGTGTATATACAATTGGAGAGATAATTTCATATATTCACACAGCTAATCCATTAATCCATCTCATATGTTTATCTAAATAAAACATACTTAAACCATAAACCATATTAATAAACAAATACATAACATAATAAAATACCCAATGAACCACATATATCTATATCTACACATACACACACAAATAAAAAATTAGCACGTGCCACAATATCAAATGCAGGAGAGATAATTTCATATATTCTCATAGCTAATCCATTAGTACATCTCATATATTTATCTAAATAAAACATAATTAAACCATAAACCATATCAATAAAAAAATACATAACATAACCAAATACCCACTAACCCCCCCCCCCCACACACAAACACAGATATGTATGTGTGTATATATGTGTGTGTATACACACACATATACATACATACATATACATACATACATACACATGTATGTATGTTTGTATGTATATATCTATCTATACATACATACATAGACACACACACATACATACATATACATATGCATGCATGCATGCATACATATCAAATGTGTCAAGTACATCGATACATCTCAAAAATATATATAATACATCAATATATCTCATATTATATATATTTTTTAGATGTATTAATGTATTGATGTACTTGACACATTATATATATATACACACATACATATCAAATGTGTCAAGTACATCGATACATCTCAAAAATATATATAATACATCAATATATCTCATATTATATATATTTTTGAGATGTATTGATGTACTTGACACATTGTGTGTGTGTGTGTGTGTGTGTGTGTGTGTGCATTTTTCCATCCATCCCTAGATCTATCTGTGACCCTTAAACAAGGTATCTATGGGTGATATCATATGAGGATTTTGTGGTGTACTCCTAGGAGGACCCATGACATGGAGATTATTGCCCCACATATTACTTAGAATCCAATGTCTATATTGTCCTAGCTAATGCAGACCTCCTTATAGAATACTATCTGAGTGATGGTGTTTGTTATTGTAGTGGCACTACAAGCTCATAGAGGCTCTTATAGTAATTTTTTTGCATCATATCCCTCATCACATCTGATAGTTTTGTTAGTTTTATAGGTGTAATCGATAGTGCATTCATTATCTCCATCTAAACCTGTAGCATGTCTCACTCTCATCGATATCTCTAAGCCAACCTTATATCATTAAGAGTTTATGTGCCCACATCATATGTCATTAGTCCCTCCTCTATGATATATGTATCCATATCCCTCTTATCTACCTCCACATGTAACCTATCTACCTTGGCCTATAATTTACTAATATTAGATGATATCATATCACCTTACCTATCTCTACCACCTATATTTCCCTATAATCTTGGTATATCAATATATTAATATCTGACATCCTTGTTAATTATATAAATCAAGGCCTCATCCTTTACTGATCATGTGGGTCAAAGTCCCAACCCCATCACTTCCCCCTATAGGTATCCTCTCCATCTCCCTCCTCATCAATATTAGTGGAGTCTCTCCTCCTCCTCTAGCATATACAGACTTCCTCATCTTTGTATCATGTCTCTGGTCATCTCAAGCCTCTCCTATCTCAATATCCTATCATTGGCCACCATCCCTGTCTCCTATTAGACCTCCACTGCCCCATGTTTGGGAAGCTCTCATAATCCTAGTTTGTAAGACACTCCCACATGTACAATTAAACATAGCCTGCCATCTATGCCTCAATGTCTTTAGTGGTAGATATGGCTATGTTAGCCTCTATTATCTCTGATGCTACCACCATGTTGTGTATGCAATCTACAACCCCTACATATACCAAATCTCTCCTAAGACTGAATTTGACTGCCTATAGCTCTATCTAGTTATGCTCTGCCACTCTCAAGTCAATATGTGGCACATAATGTTATTTCTCTCACATAACCCATGCAAATAAATATGGTCCTTCAAGTACATCCTATTACACCCCAAACTATGTCTTGAACCTCTCTAGCCTATATCTCTTAATAATATACTAATGTATCCATATAATGTAACATAAAGTCATCATATAATTCATATATAGTATATCCTACCTCCACTATGGTCAACCTCCCTATAACACCCCCATGTGATATCCTATGGTCCAATATCATCAAACACCCTCCTATACTAATCCAAATATCCTAGATGCACCCTTTGTACTCCTATAATCACATGTCACCTACATGGAAATGGATCCTTAATACTTCTACCCCTCAACTGACCCACTAGTCTCTCCACCACTATACGCTCCCACACACTCATGTGCAATAGTTCCTATACTAGTTCTTCGTGTTTATATAACATGATGAAAGTTTTGGTACAAGTGTATAAGTAAACATGGTTCTCATTCAAATAATGTATTAAAATCTACCATATCCCAAATCACATCTAATAAACATGAAGGAAATAGTCTCCCACTCTTGTTAGGTACCAGTATGAAAAAATCCATCAAAACTAGAGTCAATGTATCTGTCTCATATAAAAACATGCATGCATCTATATAATCCTTGATCTAATCATGGTAATAATGTCCTCTTAAAATATATTGTATAATGATATAGCTTGATATGTCTCCCACTAGTATACATTTTCACCCCATATAGGGATGTGAAGTATCCTCCATACATCCTCTAATGTAACTGTCATATCACATGTCGGTAGGTGAAATATGTTGGTCTCAGAGTGCCATCACTTTTCTAGTGTTGTCAAAAAATACCTATCAACTCACACCTCTAGCATCTCCATAATATAAGATTGACCCACTGCCTTCAATGCCCCTAACTCATAATCTGTAAACCCTGTCATTAGGATAATACTCTCAATTTCCTCTCCCAAGTAGAAAGTATGGATAATATCTCTTGCATAAATCACCAAATCACAATGTTAATTTTGATATACTTCCTATCCATCTCTAACACTTTCCATTTTACTTATCAACACATCAAACAACACTTTAATTTATAATTCTTTGTCTTTTCTACATCTTCATATCCTCTTAAATAAATTCACTACCCATTAGGATGAATTCATTATGGTTTTGGATGAATTCACCATAGAAAGTGATAAATTCTTTGTTTGACAAATTCGTTGCATGTCAAGAATAATTTACCATAGGAGTGGATGGATTTGCCTTTCTCTTTTATGAATTCACCTCAACCAATGATGATTTCACCATTTTTATGAAATCACTGCAAACTTTGATAAAAATATCATTTACCCTAGCAAAATCATTACAAACAACTCTAAAACCACAATTTACTGAACAAAAAAAAATCATCCACTTTTCCTAAGTATTTAGTTCTAAAAAATGACTAACTCAAAAACCAAAAATATTACTTACTACATCCCCAATCCCCTTTGGTTATTGGTAAACTTGCACCTACTCACTATGATGCTAATGTAGTTTTAGATATATTCTTGGGTAAGGCATCCATCCAAATGAATCAGTGATGTTTCATTCATAGTTAGATCAGATTGGAAACATTAGAATAACCCCTTACCCTTATCTGAATAGAGTAGAAGGGTGAGGTCCATTATATTGGACCCAAGGAGGCACTATATATATTGTATAAACATCATGACTATATATAGTTAGAGTTTTGTGGCCCCAACTAGATATAGTCATCAATCGAGTCCCTTAGAATTTGATCCATCATCTCCTCATGATCTAGAGGAAAATGCAACCACTCAAAATAAGTAGGAAATTAAATATCTCAAATTAATTAAACAAATTAATTTCAAAATGCCCCCAACCCCTATATATTTACCCACATCAGTTCATTCTTATCCTCTCATTTTTCACATCCTTAAAATCTTTAATCATCCAAACTATCTACCATCATTTAATCAAAGTGTTAAATATCTTTATCATTGCTTGCAACTATTAATCTTGTAAAATTTTATCACCTATTAGACAATCTATATTTTTGATTTTACAATCCACTTCTTACCATCATCAGGGTATATCATTCCCACATCCTCTTATATGAACCCTAATTCCATGAACACCATCCAAGCATGTATTCTACGAATGGGAAATGTTCTTTCTCTAAATATATTCTCTAAGATTTAATTGCTAGGGAAAAATCATATTACACATACTCTCTACAATGTTGTGAGTATTTTTATTGAGACAAGTATCTCCATTGTTGTCACTAATTATTTTTATTAACTTATTTCATCATTTTGAGCATTCATCCATTTTTATGCATAGACACTTGTAGAGGCATCATCACATTCATTTATAGTTACCTAAGGATAATTTTTATTCCACAATCTTCAAATGCTCTACTTTGTTTTCCATTATCTAAAATGACATTTTTTCACAACACTAGTTCAAAGAGGAGCAAATGTAGACACCTAAATTTCACCATTGAGTGTTGAAATTACTTTGACACATTAACCCTTCACCATACCTAATTTGAATTCATATTAACATCATTTTAATCAAATTTTTAAATAATTTATTAATTCATAATTAATTAATCAAACCATGCACACTTATATCCTTCAAAAATAATTCAAAATATAGATTTTTGACTACATCTAGACATCCTCCACATTTATCTAAAACAAATGTTGACTCATCCAACCCCTTCCTTAGCTTCCTCAACCACCTTATGAGTCATCTTAAATCATTTCAACTAACTGTTGAGACATCCCTTGACTTTTCAACTATCTTGACCCATTCATGTTAAGTCACTTAAATACCAACTAACTCTCCCCATTCTTCTCAAGACATGAGAATTAGTCATCATCTATTGGGATGAGGAATTAAATCCAACCATTGATTATTTCAATAATTCAATAAATTTGGATTATTCTCATCCATTCATCTCATTACCCTCAAGCCTAGAAATTGACGTGCAATCCTCCATTCAAATCATCCACCTTCAAATTATCAAAACTTTACCAAATTATCCTTGTGAATCCATTAAGATCAAATCAATTTATATCCACACATTGACCAATTCCCTTTATTTGGAGAAGAGTTAAGCAACCACATACATTAATCGTGAAATAGAAAATATAACGTTGATCACATAATGGATAAGGTGATGAACATGCATCATATGATTTTTAAGTGTTTCATTAATTACCTTTCTTTTACTATTGTTGCTCTATCAATAAGTTAGTGTAATTTAGATAGGATTGCATTGTCTTTGTTTTCTTTATTTACATTCTAAATTTCACACTATACACTTTCAACCAATTAATCGATTGGAATTTGAGCCCCCTTAACCTAATTATGACTAATTTATATGATTTAAGACTAAATTTACCCTAGTTGAGTCCCCCATTCAACAAATTAGTTGATTGGTTCAATGGGTGACACAATTAGAGGTGATGAATCCTTTTCAACTAATTGAAACTTTTAAAAGTGAGTTTGGTTTCAAATTTTTTGAATATATTCCCTCATTAAACTAATTACTAAATTGGTTTAGTGGGTGATGTAATGAGTGGAAATAGATCCTTTTATTGAACCTAATTTTGATAACTCAAAGTGACTTGGGATTCAATTTTTCTTAATTGAGTCCCCCATTCAACCAGCCACTCAATCGGTTCACTTAAGCCCTATGAACCTTATTATAACCATATAATGTGATTTAGGGATCAATTAATTCTTAATTGAGTCCTTAATTGAATAAATTCTTTGATTGGTTGAATGAGGGTCATAATTTGGGCAAATTAAGCTCTATCAACCTAGTTGTGACCCTGTAATATGATTTTGGGCTCAATTTTTTCCAATTGAGTCTTTGATTGAACAAATTAATAATTTGACTTAATGAAGGAATTTCTTTTTATGAAATTAGGCCCTTTGAACATGATTGTAAATATATCAATTTCAAGGTGCATCTCTTAGATTTTTCACACATAACATTGATTATTAATTGTTTTACCTTCTATATAATTTTTTATCTTATTGGTGATGAATGGCTTTAACCTAGCTATACCATTGTGTTGAGATTAAATAAACATTTATTTAAAAAAACGATTTCCAAACTCTCATATATGTTCAAGATATTAATATTTTTTGATTGACATCTAAAAACACAACATAAACCTAAATGTCATTATTCACTATTGACATTAGAAACATCATTACATCCCCTAAAATCACCAAATCATGTGTGATATTAGGATGGCATTCCCAATATCACTTTTAACATCCTAGTTAACTATAAAGAAAATAATAATGGCCATGGGTTATAAAATGAACTTTTTTTCCATTCCAATCATTTTCAATTTATCTATGGGGTAGGGATTAGAAGTCTAAATGTGTAATCTGGGGATTTATAGGGGTAAAAAATATCAATTTGAGTGTTTGATTTGGGGATATTTTGGGGTAGGGGATGTGAGTGTGAGTGTTGAGAATTTTGCAACATAGGGTTTGTGAATATGAATGTTTGATTTAGGGATTTTATTGCATGGGGTTGGTGAGTGTTTAATGGGATTTGAAGTTTGTGTGTACTATATGGTTTGTGTATGGGGTAGGGTTTGCAAGTATTTGATTGACTTTTTAGTTTGTGTGGGATATAGTTTTTTTGAGTTTGAGAGGGTAGGTTTGATTGCTAAAAGCTTAATAGTAGAAGTATGTGAGAGAGGGATTTGGAGAGGAGAAATAACCTTGAGGATGGACAAAACAAGCAAAAAAAACCCCTTCCAAACTATAATGGGCAAAGGAAGATGATGATCATGATGATTAGGTAAATTTGAAAACCGTAGTTTTTTATTTACTTTTATAAAATATAAATTGAAAAAAAATAGCTATATTAATTTTAATGCATATTAATTTTAGGGTTTAATTTTTTTTAATAAAATAGGACATGAAAAACATTTTATGCATAGTAAAATTTAGGGAAATGCAAAATATTAGGAAGTTTTTAAGGGACATTTGAAAAAATAGATAATTTAAGGAAAATTAGAGGAAAAACTTGGAAAATTTAGGTAATTTAAAAAAATTAGGGCAATGCAGAGTAAATTAGGAAAAAATAAAAAAAGTTAGATAATCTAAGAATTTTTAAAAAAAAAAAGTTAAATTAGCACAAATTCATAAATTTAATGGAAACTCAAAAAAATTGGGATAATTTAGAGAAATTTGAAAAAGAATGTTAAATTAACACAAATTAAAAACATTAAGGTAAATATTAAATTTCAGAAAAATTATTAAAATTTATGAAAATTTCAAAAACAATTAAGGTGAATTAACAAATTTAGGGAAAATTCTCAAAATTATGGTAATTTAGCAAAAATTAAAAAAATTAAATTAATTTAATAACAATTTTAGTACAAATTAATCAAATTTTGAGAAAAAATAAAATAATGAGGCAAAGTAAGGTCTAAGAGAATGAAAAATTAGGAAAACATTTAGGGGAAACTTTAAAAAATAGTGTAATATGGAAAAAATTAAGAAAATCAAGGCAATTTTTAAAACTTCTAATAATTTCTAAAAAATAAGTTAATGTAGGGAAATTAGGAAAAGGTCAGATGTCAAATTAATCTAGATAAAATTTTAAAAAAAATATTAAAATAGAGAAAATTTTGAAATTTAAGGAAAATTTTAAAAAAGGGGAAAATTAAGGTTATTTAGAGAAATTTACAACATTTATGTTAAATTAGTGTAAATTAAAAAAATTATAAAATTTTCAAAAAATATAATTTTTTTTTTAAAATTATATCAAATTAAAGGAATTTAAGACATTTTACAAAATTGGGTTAAATTAATGAAAATTAAAAAAATTAAGAAATTTTGAAAAAGTTTGCACAAGTTCTTAAAACTATGAAAAATTAAAAAAAAAATTAAAACATTAAATCAAATTACACATAAAATTAAAAAATATAGGATAGTTCCAAAAAATTTAAGAAAAATATCTAAAAATGACAATCAAATAAAAGTAAATATAAAAATAAGTTAAATAAAAATATATTTTTTTAATTAAATAAATTTAAGAAAATTAAAAGAAAATTGACTAAATTAAAAAAATTATGAAAAATTAAAAAAAATTGCCTAAAACTTGAAAAATTATGGTATGATTTTTTTTAAAAAATTATGCAAGAAAAACTTGAAAAATGGTATTTTTTTAAAAAAAATTTGGAGAATGCAATGAATGTTTATAATTTTAAGACAATTATTGTGAAATTATTCAAGGGACATATACAATGCCAACTTAGGTTTTTTTTTTGCATGTGGAATGTTTTATTACGAAGAAAGGCTAGACGCAAATTTTTTTCTTGTGGGGTTTGATTGTACTTGGTTTCTCTTCGTAATTTTCACAATAGTTATGAGTAAAATTTTGTTACAAATGTTATTGGTTTTCCATCTACGAGCATCTAATCTTCCGGCCTATGTCAAAGGAAATTCATCAACACACGAATTGATGTATTAATACACATGGTAAGTGTATATGATAAATTTGAATTAATATTGTAAATAATCTTTATTGACATAAATGGAATAGAATAAATAAGGGTGCTACAAACACAATTTTAAATAATAAATTGAAAATAAATAGTTGAAATAGACAAAGAAAAATAGAAACAAATAAAGATAAATTATGTAGAAGATGAATTTAGCTTTCTAAGTCTTTAATTGACTGAATAAAAAAACATAAAACAAAAATATAGAGAATGCAGAAAACCTAAAAAACTTATAGAAGATGAACATGAGTGCCCTCAAAGACATGAACATTTAGTAGGGGACTTAAGCGATTGTCGTTATTATTCTTATTGGTTGATCTTGTCTTTTACAAAAAAATAGAGTATTTATATCAATCGGGTGCGATAATGAAAATTAGATCTTGCACTGATTGCATCTACACAACTTTATGGAGACATGTTGTGTGTCTTCTTGAAGTTGAAAACCCTATCTTTGTGATCTAATGAGATAAATGGATATGAAGGAGTAAAATGGGGTTAACGATTGGAGTTATGTTGAGCGTTACCTATATACCAATATTTTAAGGTAGGATCAAACCTCCATGTAGTTCTCCCACCTAAGTGTTTTCTAAAATTGTGCTCCTTTGACTATATGAATGTATCTAGAACTAGCTTGAATACTAGATCATTTGGAATCAAGTTTACATAAAACTAGTTTAGAACTTGGCTAAGGTCTGCTTAAAGTGCTTAGAACCTGATTTAGAATAATAGCAAACTTTTGTTCAATGTGCATTTGTGCTTAGACCCTGATTTAGAAATAATAGGAAACTTTTGTTTATTGTGCACTTTTGTCAAAAAGCCTTGTGAATTGAAATTGCTATTTATGTAATAAATTATTTAAATGTGTATTTATAACAATATTATAGAGATGAAAACATGCTAAGAATCCTAAAAATAGGGAGGCCAACCCTAGGGATAATTTCATTTGAAAATATGACTAGTGGTAGGAAGTGGACAAAATCATTGGATAAGGATAAGATGGAAGGTCATTGTTGTCCCTATCGATTGATTTCATTCCTATTGATCGATTTTATCCCCTAAGGAAATGTGATGGGATTTGGGTTTAGACTGAAGCATACAGAGGCATAGAGGTGTTTTTAACAGTCATAACATTTCTATGTGCAACAAATGATTGTTATAAGATAAAATAGGTCATCTTTTAGGTTTAAGATATGTCAAATTGGTGAAATAGGTGTTAATTAAATGCACAAATTAATTAAGGATAAAAATGAGTAAAAGAAGCATGCCAAGAATTCGTGACCAGAGTTAAGTTACTAATTTTTCCCTCCCTTGCCCCTTCCCCCCAACTTTATTATATAAATTAAATTACAAGATTAAAGGAAATAAATACCTTAGTGTATAAGACACTTTATTTTTGACTTGTATACTTCAATCATACAAGGCACTGTACAATTTGATAAACCCTAAAAAACACATGAAATAGTTATTTCACTCTTTTGAAAACTTTAATTTGAATTTTGTAAACTTTGCTTCAATTTTTACAATTTATAATTTGAAATGAAATTTTCTAAATTGAAAATTTTCTTGTATTTGAATATTGAAATGAGAGTATAGAATGAATATAACTATGTGTGTGAAATCAATACTGTTTATTTTGACTTTGTTTGGTGATGATGTTATTAGAGAATTTAATGATTAAGTGGTGATTTATTCACCCTTGTCTTATCTTGAGAGTTAAATAAATAATAATAATGTACTATTTATTTGTACAAGGTGAAACCTTGGGAAAAAATGGAACTGTTGGTTACAACAGTCACCTCTTCTTATGGATATTATAATTAGGATCTACCTTTATTGTAAATATATCTCAAACACTTATTTTTTATTCACACAAGTTTTTGTGAAGACTAGTTTTTGTATTTGTGTGTGGCAAATACTATGAATATTTTTCAGAGAAGAAGTGAGAAGGAGAAGTTTTGTATTGGGGTTAAAATTGGTTTCTCAATTATTGAATATGACTCATTTTTTAACCTCCTAGAGGTTTTCTCACTTTAAAATACTGTGTACTATGTTGATCTAATCATTGTGTTTTGTTCTATCAATCACTCTTTTGAATCTTGTGTATTGGTATTTGTATATTTCTTCATGGTATCAGAGCTAGATTGAGGCAAGTTGATTAGAAAATAATGTGACCCTGTTAGAACAACCAGATTTTGTTTCAAAAAATAAATAAATCTATTTTTAGAGGTGTTTTACAACATTGTACGACCTGAAAGTGAAGAAAAAAATTAAAAAATAAAATTTAGCATCTCTTGAGATTTATTAGATGCGAGGTTGAATCAGAGAATTAAAACATCCAAGGACATTTGTAGAGCCTGAGAAGGACTAATATAGGTTGTTTTAAATTTTCTCTCTTCCATTGGCTCACCTGTATGACACCTTGCCTAAAGAAAAAATTAGAAAGGCTATAAAAATCTTTTGTGTTCAGGGCTTAAATTTATCTATCCTTATCCTATCAATCACTCTAAAGACCATTCAAGGATTTAGTTTTTAGATTTTTGTTTTTTGTTAAACTCTTTGTGTACCATAGTACAGCCTAACAGGGTTAAAAAATCAGAAAATCTATTTCTATTTGCTTCCACAACTCTATTTTTCAATTTAAAAGATCAAAGATCTTGTTTTTTGGCCTACTAATCCTCTCGTCGAACCTCTAAAAAATTCAAATAATTTTTTTGGAAGATATTATCTACTTGGGGAACTATTGCATGGATTCTAAAATAATAAAAATCTGAAAAATTATTATTTTTTGAAGCAAAATCAAATTTAGAAGCTTCTGGATGCTTCATTGCAAGGATTGAGGGAGATACAAAATTTTAGGTTTTTTGGTGACCTATTCAATTCTCATGCAAGCCACCCGTGGGTCCCACTTTGGAGATAGCCATTTACCAAAAAGTTAAAAATAGTAATATTTAGTTACTTTTTTTTACATGCATAGTAAACATTTATTTATATGTGTTTTTTATTAATGAAAAACATGAAAAAATAAGATTTAAATATATATTAGTGCATGTAAACTTTAAAGAAAGCTTGTAGAAGAGTTGGTGGTTGTAATTTTTTTATAAGCTTGTAAGTGGGGTGGTCTAGTGTTCAAAACCTTATAAACAAATTTATTTTCATCAAATTTAACTTGGTCAAGTTACTTTTTCTAATTCAATTTTTTGATTTATGTGTCAATTTTTTTCACGTAGAAAACCCTAGTTGACTTATCGACTTTGTTTTGACATTTAATTGTGTGAATGTTTTGTCAAACATAATCATATAACCAATCAATACCTAGGTTTTGGTATCTTATAAACACAATCCATTTTGTGTTTTGAAACTTCATACTATTATGTTTATAATTTTTTTAATAATAGTGTCTAGGTGGTCATTTTGAGTGTCTCTTTCAACACCTACTTTTGTGCAATTCTAAATTAGTTTTTTACATTATTTGGCATCTCATTTATCTGATTAAATATAGTTGTACTTGTGATTTAATTTATTTTACAATCAAAGTATAAAAACTCATTAAAAATGTTATTTTTCTTAAAATTATTCTTATATTAGTATATATTTGTAACATTTGTGATACCCTATTTTGTCACAATCTTTCATATTTTGTTTTCTTTTTATAGCATTGAATTGATAAATTATTATGTGTTTGTACTTTCAACTTTGTTTTACTATCAAATTAAGTTAAAATTCGTATTAAAAGGTTTCATTTTAAGCATTTGTTTACTATCTTGTTTAAAGGAAAGTTATGGTTTTGCCTCATTTTTTCTTAGATAAATCTCAAATGCTTAATAAAAATAACTATAATATATGTAAAATTCATGTTAAAATTGAATTTATGACTTAGAAGTTATGTAATATTATCATTGGGACTAAAAAAGTCCCTTCTAGATGACATGTAACCCTTGAGCTTACCAATATATTTTAACGTAAATCGTAAGAAACTATGTCCATTATATTGTGCACTATTAAGGATGAACTCATTCTCCACATCGATAATCATGAGTATCCTAGTGATGTTTGGAAACTCCTTGAATCAATGCATAATATCACTTGTCTCTTAAATATTATTAAGTTAATCATTGAATTGCTAACTATACCTATGAAAGGTGATGAGAAAGTTGTAAATTTTCTTGATAAAATAAAAAATATTAAGGATCAATTAGATGAATGTAATTATAATTTGATTCAATATCAATTATTTTATTTTATTTTATTATTCATAAAAATTTGAGAAAATTTATTTCAATTTTGAATTAAAAGTATCAAACTGAGCAAGAAATTCTTGACCATATCACCTTGTCTGCTCTCATGATTCAAGAAGATCAAGTTATGAATAATTTTCTTTCTAAATAAAATGACACACAGACACTTCTCATCTTAAATAATATTTTTTATAACAATAAGAACTAGAATTATAACCCTTATCCTACTTTTGGTTCAAACAAGGACAAAAAATATGGTAATATGAATCATAAATCCAAGTTTAATAGAAATTGTAATTTGTGTGATAAATTTGATCATAGGAAAATTGTTGTAAAAATAAGGATAGAAATAAAAATTGAACTTCTAAAAATAACAAAGAAAATAAATATAATCAAAACAAGTAGAAGAATCAAAATAATAATTATGATTCAAATGTTATTACTTTGTATGTTGCTTTATTTGCTTTAAATAAAAATGAGTGGATTTAGATAGTGGTGCATCACACCATATGAATTGTTTATCTAATATTTTATGTGATTCTATAGATATGTCTGAAATAATTTACTTAAGAGATAATTCATTTTTATAAGTAACTAAACATGGAAAAGTAATATTTTCAAATGTTATTATAAATGATATTTTCTCTATATCTAAGCTTAAAAATAATATACTAGCTTGTTCTCAACTTACAAATAATAATTTCATTGTAATATTACTTAAAGATGAATGGTCCATTAGAAATCAATCTAGATATTTGATTGTCAAAGGTGTTCAAAATAATGGTTTTTATATCTTCTCTCCTTCTACATATTTTATTTCTTCACATAATAAGAATGAATCTCAACTATGACATAAAAAGATAGGACATATTAATGTTAGAATTTTACATGATATGACTGCTTAGAATCTTATTGTTAGACTTCCTTATATACTTTTTCATCATGAAACTTGTGAGATTTACATGTTAAGCAACATACTAACTAGTTTCACAAGAATCAAGATGCAAATTCCTCACATCCTTTAGAATCGATTCATAGTGATGTTATAGGACCCTTTGAAGGTGTATCTCTTAATGATTATTTATATACTGTCACTTTTATTGATGATTACAATAAAATGACTTTTTAATATTTCATTAAAAATAAATATGATGTGTTTTTTGAATTTAAATAATTTAAAGTTTTTGTTGAAAATGCATCTAATTTCTATTAAGATATTAAGAACTGATAATGTGGTTAATATATTAGTAAAGAGTTTGATTTTTTTACATTATTTATAGTATTCAAAGGGACTTAACAACTCCCTCAACAAAATTGTATTGATGAAAATAAAAACTGGACCATTATTGGGATGGTAAGAACAATGTTGCATTATGCAAATGTTCCTCTTAGTTCTTATGGGCCAAAACCATGAATACTAATGTGCATATTATGAATAGAATACCTAATTAATATTTGCATTTTTTTACATAAAAAATACATTTATGCTCATAGCATTTTATTTGCTTTGATAAAACAATTCTATTGTTATTTTAGAGATACTAACTATATTGATCGTGTCTCATCTACATTGTATTTGTTATTAAAATGATCTAGTTTAACTCTTGAAAAATATTTATTTTAATTATATCGTAATAGATATATTTATATTAGATGAGAAATCAAAGAAAATATATAGATATTATGATTATTTTCAATTCATATGAGTTAGAATGGAAATACATTATATGCATAACATCATGCTTAGTTTGACAAGATGATCATGTTTAGTTATTGCATTTGGTAAGAAGATCATGCTCAGTGAGTTTGAATTTTTTGTGTTTCAATTACTTAGATACTCTAATTTGATTGTTTATGATAACATATTTATATGATTTATTTGATAATAAGATATGTTATGGCATGCAAAGCGTATATGAAGTTTATATTATTGGCTATTTATCATTTACTTTACTAAGCATTATATTCATACATCTATGAATTTATTTGTTTTAGTATCATATCTGTTTGATTGGATGGTTGCATATTATGCTAAAATTATCCATATATGATGTATGAGAGGTTATATATCAATCTTTAGTTGAAGCATATTAAATCTTGAAAAGTTTTGATAAGACTTAAATGATAGAATGAGTTATTTCTAATAGGATATCTAATGTTTGGCTAAATTCAATATCATATTATTAGTAAATTATCGTATACAGATCACATGACATTTGGGGATGCTCAACTTATCAATATTAGAGATGTCAAATAATGAAATGAATACAATAATTTATGTTTTTCACTAACTTTGTAATCAATGTAGTGAACTTTTTTACCTTAGAATATGAATTGATTATTTTAAATGTGTTTTACCATAGAAAAATATATGTCATATTTTTATGTACTTGGTTATTGTGATGCTAACCATAATATGCTATCATGAATCTATTTTTGGATATGTATTTAAGTTTTGTGTAGGTACACAACACCCATAATTTAATCATATTAAAATTCATGTGCATTTATCCAAAATAAAAGTCCTCAATGGTGATATAAATATGTAGTTTTATCCAAAGATGAACAAGTGGCATATATCTTCATAAAACTAATTGGTGCTACCAAGTTATATAAATTTCATGCAATGTTGGGCCTCTCAAAGTTTCCATTAAGGGACAATGTGCATGACAATACCACTTCCTAACGGCCATGTGTTTCTTTTTCTTCTTTATACTTCTTCTCAATTGTAAAACATTGTAAACTTTGTGCATGAAAATTATGAAATTTAAGTACACTTCGTATGGAAGTTTTATTTTTGTACCTCAATACATTAAAACATATCTTTTATAATGGATGTCCTTATGTTATAAAAGGATCCAAATATGCTTAGTGATTGTTCATGAGAAATTTTAAGATTTAGTCTCACAATCATGCTAGACTAAACTTACTTTCAAGTAGTTTATGGATTGTAATTCCTTTTGTTTCAAAAGGGGGTGTTTGGCATGATGAAAGTTTTTAAATCTTTCAATTGTGTACATAGTAGAATTATTTTTTAAGGTGACTACGACATTTATCTCCATTTAGCATTAAGGGGGAATGTTAGAGTATTTAATGATGAAGTGGTGCTTTATTCACCCTTATCTTACCTTGAGAGTTAAATAAATAATAATAATTTATTATTTATTTACTTGAGGTGAAAAACTTATGAAAATAAATAATTAAATTATATTTATTTAATAATTATAAATGTAATTAATTGTTTATTAGGGAAAAGATGGGACTGTTGGTTACAATGGTCACCTCCCCTCATGTATATTATAAATAGCGTCTATTCCTATTGTAAAAATATCTCAAACACTCAATGTTTTTAATTCTCACAAGTTTTTGTGAAGAATAGTTTTTGTATTTACATGTGGAGAATATTGTGAAGATATTTTTCAAAGAAGACGTGAGAAGGAGAAGTTTTGTATTGGAGTTATAATTGGTTTCTCAATCATTGAATATCAATTGTGGGTTTTTTACATCCTAGAGGTTTTCTCACTTTAAAATACCATGTACTATGTTGATCTGATCATTATGCTTTTCTTTATCAATTTAATCTAGGTCTACAATGTTCATATGTATGCAAACCTTGAAGCATTGGAGAATTAGTGCCTCGAATGAAACACTTAGAGAATATGGTTCCTTAGCTAAACTATTGGAAAAAATTGGTGGTGATCAAACCCCTAATTGAATTTACTCTTTTGAAATGAAATAACACTCAAAGAGGGTTGTTGATCCTCAATTTATCTTTGTTTAATTTTTTTTACCCAAAGATGTGAAATGGGTTAGAATCCTAAGGGATCCACACACAATACTAGGGTGCAGAATGAACCCCAATGCACTATACACTTAAACTGAATCATCCATTATAGATGGTATATAGATTCAATTTTAATATAATGGTATAGTCTAGTATATTATGATTTTTAAACCAGGATCATAAGAGAATGGTGTACACCCATGATCTTACCATGTCCATAGCTAGCAACATAGAATTAAAGTGTCTTGGAACTATATTATAGACCTACTATAATTGTATAATTTAAAACTATGTGAATGTTCATTATAAAAAATGTTTGAAACTGTGTGAATTTTATATTTCAAACTAAAAAAGGAGTGAATTGTAATGGCATATGCCCCCATGTTATGTGCCAATAACTTAATTTTGTAATATTTTACAACTTTGAAACTGTGATTGTTACAAATAACTAATTTTTTCTTTTTAAAAATGACTCATATCATGTATGAGAAGCCCATTGAGATTATTGTTGACTTGTTGAGTCACCCCTAATCGACATGAAGCCTATTGAATTCCTATAGGAGATATGTGCACCTACGAAGACTAGATCATTCTAAGTAAAGTAATCACATACACTTTCTGTCTATGCTTAAGCTCAAAGAAGAAAGCACAGGTCTATGTAGTGAAGCAATGATGACTCGCATGTACATAAATATTTCAATATATCCCCATGCATAAGATTTTATGGCATGAAAATCTAAGATCATGTGAGTTCAAGGATGTAGGTCTCTAATTTTAATAATGGTTACGTAAAGTTTAAATGTAGGAAGCAATATGAATTATGAAAAATGCACTTGGGATCTTTAATCCTCATGCACGCTTTTATTAAAAACCTTCCTCACATTTATTCTATACATATCCACACCTACACACAATATCATACATTGGTGTCAATGAACTGCACAATATATATCTCTCCTTCCACCATTACCATGTAGAAGTTTGACACTTGTTCAACATAAGTAATCCTGTGGTTCTCCCAACAAAATCACCAACTTTCCATGTGGTGATCTAGTGCTCATCTAATGTGGGTCCCCTTCGAAACAATTTCAAGAAATTCCATTGATCAATAAAGAAGGGAAAAGAAGACCCACAAAATAGTTGTAGCAAAGGAATGGAACCCACTTGTCATGTCCATGTTGTTCCTACCCAAATGGCCAAAAGACTCTTTTGAGAGCCCATCGAGATGATGCATGTCCCCCTGTAGAACTATAATTAATACCAATCATGAAGCACCACATGTTAGGTAGTAGTACTATATGAAAAGGTCATTAGAGGTGGTTGAGAAGAGCTTGAGGCACTGTTAGAGTGATTAAATGTATAAATGACTACTTGACATCAAGATTCGATTATACGCCATCCTCTAACTTTGTCAAGGAAATATGTATCTAGAGATGATCATGTCATCCCTTAGATCTGATCACCAAATAGACTTTAAGAGGTATGGTTTTAGTGTTGCAAAATAATTTAATGCTACATCCATCACCCAAGTGGTGCATTTATTATAAAACTAAATTAATCTACTTAAAATCTTGATTCTTTCACTATAAAAGGGTCAACACATTTTATCAACCTTACACTTTTGAAATTACCCTCCATGAGCAATCATATTGGCTAGACCTTACATGATTATTGAGAATTAAGTTCACCTCCTTTTGTTATTCTGATGATTTATGTGTTATTTGTGTTTGTTGATTTTTGTTTGTGGGTAGTGTTTGCCCCTCTCATTTGTCATTCATCCCTAACACCTCTTCATTGAACTTGAAACTCACTTGCAAGTAATATCTTGTGTGTATCAGGGTTTGCATAGGATTTGTCTATGGATAATCTTCATCCCTCTCAATTTTGTGTTGCATTATCGTGCCTCTATATGAAATACTTATGCATTTAGAGTGACTTTGTAGAAACTATGTGATATTATCTTGTTCTCAAAGGTTTGCATTGTGTTTATGGCAGAAGGAGTGCTCACTCTATTTTGGGAACATTGCCTTTTAATTTTAGCATTCTCTTACCTTTTCCCATCATTTTATCTCAATATCCTAGGTTTAGATTAGTTATAGTTTACCTTTATAAACTTTAGGCCTACGTGTTGGTCTTAAACCAAATGCACTTAGAATAGAAAGAATTTGGCCTACTCTGAAGACTTGTCCTAAAGAGCGTAATGATCCCATACCTTGGGTATGTTCCCATCATTGTGATGAGATAACTGATGATATTCCACATAGATTCATGATAATAATTCCATGTCCAATGCTTTACAATATTTCACCCCATGCAAGGCCTTTGCACTCAGCACCTAACCAACAAACTTCCTTGCACTGCAAGGCATCTATAGGTGCACATTTCAAATGACAACAGTTTTTGGCATGCCCAACGAGACTAAAATTCAAATAAGGATCTAATGAATTATTTTTATCTTTAGATAACAAGTGTAGAAAACACTCAGTGAGAGCACCTGATGACTCCAAACATCTTTAGTCCTTAAATATCAGCCCCTTACCTACATGCTAAAAAGAATAAGATCATCTACAAGAGGAATCAATTTCCATTTTAATGAGATTATAAAGCCCTCAATAAAAATGAAACTCAAAATATCCTTGTCCCCTATCAAAAGATGTAGTGTAAGATAATCACCTCCTAGAGTTTAGTTTATGCCTCTATTTGGGAGGTTTTATGCAAGAAAGCAAGGTCTTTCCCCATTCCATTCACAATGTTGTCAAGGAATCAAGTCTTTGTACCTTTCAATGGAGGGAGCCCATTAGTCCTAGTGATGACATTTTTGTGTCCACTCTCAAAATATTTTCCTACTTCATGAGAAATAATTCAACCTCCCCTATGGTGCATATCTAGGACATCATGAATATCTACTTAGTTCACCATGTCAACCAGTACAACATCATAATTAGGTTACTAACTTCTTAATTTCAATGGTAATGAGGATTGAAATTGAATTCTATTCATAATTGGGATGAGCTCAATGAATGATTATGGAATTACTTTTAAGATCAGAGTGATCACTTATCCCTGATAGAATAACTCATGACTATAAAATAAGCACTACACGAAATGATGGTCAACTTCAAATTTAGATTCTAGAGAGTCTAAGATAGAATCTTACTCTTATGTAATCCTTCTCCAAACACTACATTCTTGTATTTCCTAAAATATCTTAACAATGATATAGCAGTGATGATTCAGTCTATGGGAGGTATGGTCCTCCTTGATGCCTATGAAGTGGCAGTGTGCATAGAAAATTATTTGATTCAAGTAGGTGAAATTTCACTTGGACCCCCAATGACTATATTTTCATAACCTCCCCCTAATAAAACATCCATGAAACCTATGCTAGTGCCTATCCCTACTTAAATGAGCCCACCTACTCCACTCATTATCTCTTCTAATGAATTTCACAAAGTAAAGACATTATTGCAACCCTCAAAAGGTGACAAGTGCAGTATCCTAGACATCATCAACCCTTCACTTAGCAATACCAATCAAACAAACACCCTACCAAGGTAGTACATAACCCCAAAATCAACTCACCTACAATGGAGTCCCTTATACATAAAATACTAACGATGTCAGCAACTTCAAAGCCCTTGTTTTGGTATAAAACAATCTATC
The DNA here is from genome assembly GCA_037957365.1 of Torreya grandis. Classification (NCBI taxonomy): domain Eukaryota; kingdom Viridiplantae; phylum Streptophyta; class Pinopsida; order Cupressales; family Taxaceae; genus Torreya; species Torreya grandis. The sequence goes on from JARHVA010000508.1 coordinate 622,374, forward strand.
GTAGGACTCTGAATGGTGTTTCCCATGCAATCAAACCCATAATCAAACCACCTATGTAAATGGAATATTGAACCAAGTGCTTATGGTATAAATCATGCCTCAGTTACAAGAGTAAACAAGAAACATATCCCCATAAGAGGAAGGGATCCAAGCACCAATTCAATTACATGAAGGGTTTGCTTTCATCAATTAGAAAAAAGAGGACCTTATCTATGTGAATCAAAATAGCATACCTAGTATAGGAAACACTCTATTAAATTTAAACACAAGATTAAAAAGGAGAGATATAAAAGAAGCTACACTAGCCTTAGTGCCTTTGCCTTAGATGTCCCAAGTTAATCATGTAGTAGCACAAGCCAAGGCACCTGTACAAACTTTGTGCTCAAAAAAGATAGTATAGTAGGAGGGACCATCTTAAGTTAGTATGCCAACACTAGGAGAGGATGATATTCCAAATCCAAAACTAAATTTATTTGAAGTTATCTTTAACATAGTAGAGCAGATGAAGAAGATAAGCCTCAAAATCACAATGTGAGATGTGCTTACTATTTCATCTCAACAAAAAATACTCTAAGACATATTGAAAGGATTCCAAGAGTGTCAAGCCCTTGAACTGGTACCAACTAATTCTACAAATTTATGCCAACCAAAATAAGAAACAAATGTACACAATGTCAACAATAAGCCACCCTCATTCTATGTCTCCCTAATCATCAGACAACACCTGGTGCATAATTGTATGATCGACTGTGGTATAAGTAGCTCAGTAATGCTTAATAATATCATGGATACACTTGGAATTGCATACGCCTTTATTTCAAAATGGGTAGTACATTTTGATGGCATGATATTCAAATTTATATGAATAATCAAGGATTCAAATCTAACATTACATGCATGGCTAAGACTTTCCATCACCTAAGACATTTCAGTCATTAACTTACCTCCCTAATTCACCACCTACCTATCTTGAGACTTCATAGTAAGTATGGGTGGATATTTGTCTTCATATTGGTCACATATGCTATTGAGAAATAGATACGAGACTAAAGTGACTATTAAGGTGGAGCCTATCTTTAAGATCCACATTCATCCATACACTCCCAAACCAGTTGAGCAAAACTGCATGATGTTTGACCAAGGGGAGAACCTGATTCTGAGGTCATGATGTCACTTGAAGATATCTCAGATAATATATTGGATGAATGGGTACATGATCATTTTGAGTGCAACCCATATGACAAAGCAAAAATAAGGTTAGGCACATATTACATCATGTAAGAAAATACCATGCTACCTGAGCTTATGAAAGTGCACAAAGACCCTAAAGGTATGTGGTAGTTATACTTTGATGGATCCTAAAGTAGGATTGGTACAGGAGTTGATGTCATGTTAGTCTTCCCCTAGAAGGAAAAATGTGTCCATACCTTTATACTATAGTTCACTTACACGAATAATGTTGTCGAGTATGAGGTGTTAATTTAAGGCCTCTAACTTGCACAAAAGAAAGGAATCAAAGTGATGCAAGTGTTGGGTGATAGTGAGCTAGTTGTTAACCAAGTTAGAGTGTAGACAATGAATAAGAGATATTTTATGAAATCCTATAAGCATATAGTGTGGGATATGATATAAGACTTTGATTCATTCAATATCATTTCCTTACCAAGAGTACAAAACATTGATGTAGATAGGATTGCAACTGTAGGTGCATAGTATGAAATTTTATGCAACTTAATGAAAGAGTCTAAATAACTAGTCAAGCTCATGGTCACACCAATAGTACCTGACAAAAGGGGAACTAGCAAGTGTTTGAAAGTGATGAGAAAATCATCAGATTATTACAAGATGAGGCAGAGTTTTTCACCATGAACCAAACACATCTACGAGCCTAATATGAAGATCAAGTCATCCAATTAAAAGGAACAAACTACCAAAGGGTCTAATCACCCTAGAAAGTATCTTTAACTCTAATGATGAATTCAAAGGAGAGAGGCATAGTATGATATCCAATGAAGAAATCTTTGTGCTTGTAGTCATTTTGAATGGTAAAACTCTTAAAGATGGCAAGGTTTGCTCCAGGCTAAAAATTGAAATCTTATTTAAACTCAGAAAGATATATGATGATATGTTCACATGGAACTATAAATATCTTAGAGGATTCGATCCTATTTTAGCATAGTACAATTGAGTTAGATCCAAGGGCATAACCTGTATACCAAAAGTAGAGGCCCATTAATCTGAAGTTGGAGTCATTAATGTGCAATGAGCTTTTCAAAATCATTGAGGTCAGTATAATACTTCCAATCAAACATTCCTTGTGGGTCACCAATTTGGTCCCAATATGAAAGAAGAATGGGGAGATATGCCTCTATGTGGGCTTCAGGGACCTAAACAAGGCTTCCCTCAAAGACCACTATCTTTTCTCATCAATAGAATATATCTTGAAAACTATTTTAGGCAAGGAAATATTTTCATTGTTGGATGGTTATTCAAGCTATAACCAAATCCATGTGCAAGAGTGTGACCATTACAAAACTATGTTCACCACTAAGTGGGGAACCTTTGCATACTAATGCATGACATTCAGTTTGACAAATGCAGGCATGACTTTCCAGAGAACCACTAATATGGCATTCAAGGATCTCATGGATAAAATCATCTTGGTTTATCTTGATGACATACTTATTTTCTTCAAATGTGATAAGGATCATTTGGATCACCTGGATCAAGTATTTCAGAAGTGTCATGAGTTTAGAATATCTATGAACCCAAACAAATGCATCTTCATAGTTCATGAGGGTGCCCTCCTTGGGCACATTATTTTAAAAGAGGGACTAATGATTGATCCAGAGTGAGTCAAGGCAATCTCATCCCTCCCTCTTTTGATCTAGAAGAAAAGTTTCCAAAGATTCCTGGGAAGGATCAAGTTTGTGAGAAGGTTTGTACCTAGTTTCACTATCATGGTCAAACCCCTCATGGTGATGTTAAATAAGAATGACAAATTTATTTAGACATGTAAAGGCAAGGAAAGTTTTGAGGCCATCAAGTGTGCTATCATACAAGCTCCCACCTTGATCAACCTAGATTATAAGAAGGATTTCATCTTTTATGCATTTGGTGGAGTTGATGACATCTCAACCATCCTGACACTGCAAAGTAAAGAGAAAATAGAGCAGCCAATTCCTTATTTAGCCAAGCAATGAAGGATTATGAGTTTTTCTACAATTTTGTTGAAAAACAAACAATCATAGTTATGAAATCACTAAAGAAATTTAGGCTTGTGCTCTCTAACAACAAAATCTAACTAATGGTCACACACGTAAGTATCAAGGAGTTTTTTACTTAGCAAGAACATGAACAAGAAAAGAGTTGGATATATCATGAAAGTGATGTAGTATGATGTAGATATCTAGGTCATCAAGTTGGTGTGAGGAAAGGGATTCTATGACCAATTGGCCAAAGTAGCAAAACTAGAGGATGACATAGTCTTAATATCAGATGAGGAAGAGCGTGAAAGTGAAGAATATATAACCAATTGGGTGTAGGATATGAGGGCCTTCCTTCAACATAATATGTATCCTCATGGCCTCGATAAATCTAAGCATAGACATTTCAAACTATAGTCCATTCCCTATGTGCTTATAGATGGTGTGCTTTTTCAAAAGTATCTCAATAGGGTCCTTTTGAGGTACATTGAGGTAGAGAAAATAAGCATGATTCTTCAGGGATTCCATGATGGTCATATAGGAGGCCATTACTCACCTAAGACTAATGCTATAGAGATCATGTGGACTAGATATTATTGGCCAATTTTTTTCAAAGATGCATGTGTATGTGCAAAATTGTAAGAAATGCACCTTCTTCATGGGAAAATAAAGGCTCACATCCTTACCACTCTACCCAATTCAAACTGACCAACCCTTTGTGTAGTGGGACCTAGATTTTATAATCATGATTAATCCACCATTGAATAATGGGCACAAATGGATACTCACAACCACTTACTACTTCATAAGGTGGAAAGAAGTGGTTGCACTCAAGGAGGCCAATGAGACATACATCCTTAATTTATATGAAGGCATTATAACAATATTTGGTATCCCAACCACCATTATCTTTGATAATGTGATAAATTTCCTTGGAACCAATATCAGTGAGTGCTCTGTCAAGCACAACATCTATTTGAGCACCTCATCAAACTATTACCCTTAAGGTAATGGTCTAGCTAAGTCCATGAATAAGAACCTGATTTACATCATAAAAAGGATGTTGAAGGATAATTAGTGATCTTGGCATACTAAGCTCATAACTACTCTTTGGGATGACTGGATCATACCCAAGAGGGTACTAGGAAATTCATCTTTCATGTTAGTTTATGGAAGGGAAGCTAGATTACCAGCATACCTTGAGTCACCTTCATTATAACTCATACATCAGTTAGAGTTTCTCGAGAGTGATCCCCTTGAGGTAAGACTAGACAAGCTAATAGATCTATAAGAACTTAGAATGCAAGTTGTGTGCACCATAAAATTCCAATAGGCGTAGACCAAGAGGATCTTTGACAAAAGGGCTAATGAGAGAATTTTCTAGGTGGGACACTTAGTGCTCAAAATGGGATGCGTATAGAGTGAAATTTGATAGGCATACCAAATTTGATGCAATATGGAGTGGTCTATATATCATCACCAATTATAAGCCATACAACACCTTCTAACTTTCCAGAATGAATGAAGAAGAATTGCCTATCCAAATCAATGGGATTCATCACAAGCACTATCTCCATTAAGTCTTGTATAAATTGTAAATAAGTACAGTAGATGATTTTTCATTTCCATAAAACATGCTTTGTATGCCCTTATTTTAGGTTAGTTTTAATTCCTTCAAGTGCTTATGCACAGTGTTTTCTTATCTTGGGTCATTTTTTCTAACCACCTCTAGTGTATTTTTGTCTTGTCTGGTGAATCCCAACTCAGTTAAAAGTTGAAGATGTGTGATTGGTTCATTCATGAGAGAAATAAATAAAATTTACAAGGACTCCATACCAAATGGGTTGCTCAAAATCTACTGGATTCTCACTTAGTAGGCAAGCAACCCATAAAGGTTACTAGGAGTTTTGACTTCCTGAGTCACCCTTAGTTGACACAAATCTTCACAAGGCCCTACAGGATATTCATGTACCTACGAGGACCCAAGCATTCTAAGTAAAGTAAATGTAGATGCTTCCCATATATGTTTGAGCTCAAATAAGAAGGCATATGTCTACACAATGAAGCAATGATGACTCACACCTACATAAAGCTTTCAATACGTAGTCACACATAGGATTTTATGAAACATAAGTCTAAGAGCATGCAAGTTCAAGGATGTAGGTCTCCAAGTTTTGGAATGGTTAAGTGAAGGTCAAATCTAGGAAGCATTATGAATTATGAAGAATGTGCTCGAGATATTCAATCCTTGTGGGTTCCTTTATTAAAAACCTTCCTCATGCTTCGTATATGCATTTCCACACCCACACACAAGATCATACATATGTGCTAGTGAACTGAAAAATATACATATCTCCTTCTACCATTTCCATGTGTATGTTTGATGTTCATTTAACACAAGGAATCCCGTAGTTATCCCAGGAAAAGTGTCATATCTCCACATGGTTATTTGGCACTCATCTAAAATGGCTCCCCTTTGGCAAAATTTTAAGTAGTACCATTGGTCAATGAAGAAGGGAAAGGGGAACCCACCAAATAACTATAGAAAATCAATGGCACCCATGTGTCTTGTCCATGTTATTCCTACCCAAATGGCCAAAAGACTCTTTAGAAAGCCTGTCGAGATGACACATGTCCCCTTGTAAAACTATACTTAAGACCAATAATGAAGTGCCACATACAATTAGTAATGTGATATGAAGAAGGTCATTAGAGGTGGTTGAGAATAGATCAAGGCATTTTCAGAGTGATTAAATACAAAAGAATCTACTTAACATCAAGACTTGAGTATATGCCATTCTTTGACTCTGTCAGGAAAATCTTCCATTCCCCATGCACACATGTATCCAGAGATGATCCTACCATCCCCCTAAATCTGATCATCAAAAAAAAATTAAGAGGCATGACCGTAGTGCTAAAAAATAATTCAATTCTACATCCACCACCCAAAGTGGTGCATTTATTATAAAACTAGCTTAATCTACTATAAAACCCTAATTCTTTCAATGTAAAGGGTCAACATATTTTAACAACCTTACACTGCTGAAATTGCCCTCCATGAGCACATGTATTGGCTAGACCTTGCATGATTAATGAGAATTAATTTCACTTCCTTTTGTTATTCTAATGATCTATGTGTTATTTGTGTTTATTTATTTTTATCTATGGGTAATGTTTACCCCTCTCATTTGTCATTCATCCCCAGCCTCTTCATTGAACTCAGAACTAACTTGCAGGTCATATATTATGCACACTAGGGTCTATATAGGATTTTTATATGGATAATATTCATCCCTCTTAATGTTTCATTGCATTCCTACACCTCTATATGAAATACTTATGCATTTGTAGTGACTTGGTAGAAACTATGTGATATTGTCTTGTTCTCAAATGTCTGCACTATGTTTATGGTAGGAGTGTTCACTCTATTCTTAGCACATCATATTTTACTTTCATCATTCTCTTACCTTCTCCCTCCCTTTTCCCTCAATATCCTACATTTATATTAAGGTTAGTTTAGATTTCTATTCTTTAGGCCTGCACGTTGGTCTTAAACTAGGTGCGCTTAGAGTAAAAGGAATTCGGCCTATTCAGGAGGCTCATCCCAAGGAGCATAAGGGTCCCACACCTTGGGGACATTCCTATCATTATGACAAGACAACCACTATTCATGTTCATAGATGTGTGATAATTATTTTGTGCTCAGTGCCTTAGATTCTTGCACCTCGTACAAGGCCTTCATGTTGAGCACCCCACCATCAAGCTTCCCCACATCGTGGAACATCTGTAAGTGCACATCTCTAATTAAAAAAATTCTCCCATTTTGAGGAGAGGAAATTTATATTGAAAAGTCACTTATCTCAAAATAAAATTTAGCTTGAAACATGCATATTAATGATATTATCATTGAAAATTTTAGCATATGAAAAAAGTTTATGTATATCTAATTCCACTCGCTTCATTATTCTAATAAATATCACACAAACTTAATTTACTAATCCATTTTTCATCCTAATATTATCCTCTTTTGGTTATTAATATAAAATTACATACCACATATTAAATCTTATCATCCTTTTATCCTAATTTTTTTTTTATTATTATCCCACTTATCACTAGTTTCCTATTATTTATTATTTCCTATTCTTAAAATCACTATCGCCTACTCTCACCTACCCTCACTAGATTTTATTATAAATCCACATAATAATCTTAATCTTATGGCCATTTATTATCCTAATAATCTTCTAAAAACCTCTAATCAACCTAGAGTCATGCACGCTCATTTTTAGAAATTTTAAATTCTGAAATCTCACCTACCTCTATTAAGCTAATCACCTTATAATCCCCATTAACTATCCTTAATATAATATAGATATTTATAATCACCTATATCCTCTCACTAATTCCTCTATAGAATTTTTGAGGATTTTTTAATTCATGTAAAATGCATCCACCATTCATTTGAATCCACATGGATTAAATCCAACCCTCCATTTTTTACACCACCTTATATTATACCACCCTTCCTCCATGTAGAATCCAACTAAGCAATGAATGAGAAATTTGCTTATTATTTTACTATCAAATTTTATCCATCAATCTCCATTTTTTCTAAATTTTGAGTATAATAAATCCAACATATTCAACAAAAATTCCACTTGCCATCTTTGGGGCACATCATTACAACTTGAAGGTAAATTGGTTGAAAAATTGAGGTATATTTGATTTATTTGAATTATTGTTTGTATCTAATTTATCTTCCTTTCCCAATTAAAGGTAGGTGTTGAATTGGAATGGTTGTGTGTGATAATATTCATTAGTTGATGAAATTTTATCTCTATTCCAATTCCTTACATATACATTTTTGGCAACCACAAAGGGAGAAATCCTACCTTAGCTTGTTGTTTTGAGCTTTGGTATGATTAAACCAGCCTATAGGAGCCTTTTAACAAAGAATTTAAATGTGAAAAGTCTCTATTTTTTATGATTTTCCCTTCCTAATGTAAAACACGCCACTATGTGCAACCATAACTTTGTCCTCTATAGAACCATGACATTGATCACTTTCAATGCACCATCATTCATGTTAAATGTGGTATTGTGTTTTATGTGTTTTTTTATCGTACAAACCCAAAGCTACATATCCATAATATTAAAATACAGATTCGTGACATTTTTCGACCTCACCACAACATCTAATCATTTGTGTTTTATAAATTATAGACAAAACCTTTAATTCATTGTCTAGTTTTTAATGTAAGAAGCTTTGGGTTATCAATTTTAGTCTTTTTAAGCTAACATTTTATTCATAAGTGAAATATATATCAAACACAATTTAAACATAACTATTCCTATTCTTAAAACTATTGATTGGACCAATAAGTTGAGTGTAAATTTAACTACGGTAACTCTCACCCCTACCAGGGATATATATAAGAAACTCATTAAAACAATCTTCCCCCTTATATTAATGTTAGCATGTTTTATTGAAGTCAAATACTTTATGGTATTTTTGTTAATAATTATGAACTCGTAGTTTCATAACCATGAATTATAAATAAAAGACATGACATTTTTACCATTAGATATGAGTTTGCCATAACTACCTTGTTTGTATCTATGTTTATAGGTGTGAACTCATTGTTGGGTAGCCATGATATCGTGAATGATAAATGTGACATTGTCAATAGTAATTGCAACATCATTCAGGTATAACATTCCCATTTATTTTTCAATCGTGTAACTTTGTAATCATGATTTTGTTTCCATCAGCCATGACATTGTTTTATTTACCATGATTTTATTTTCTAACCATTTTTAGGATAACCTTTTCTATTTATAAATCTTGCATCTCTGTAGCCATGACATTAGACTTATTTAACCTACAAATTTAACTATGTTTTTTTTAGGTCTAACCTTTATTTTGAAAAAAATCTAAAATTTAATTTTTTGTGCAAAATATGTTCAAGAGTTAAATTTGGCTTGCATTAAATTGGTTTTATTTTCTAACTCCTATTTTTTTAGGTTACCCCCCAAATTGCCAAATTCAAACTACTAACACTATTTTTTCAGGACACTTGTCAAGAACTAGCCATTTCAAAACTTTTATTAATCACATATTAATTTTGGGATTAATTAACTTGCTTGATCATGTGTTTCATTATGAGTAAATAATAATTTTTCCTTTCATTTTTGTCACCTAAGGCTAAGATAGTGTATGCTCCCCCTTTGCACTCATAAGACATTTTTTGGGGATCATAAATTGTCAATTGACCTCCAAATTTTCATTTTCTAGGAGGAAATATGATGTGGAATTCATCCCCATGTACTTACCATAGTCTTAAGGGGATTGCGATATGGATTTCATTACCACACATAAATTCAAACTTTTTATTCTAACAAAGTATTAATATTAGGTCTAATTATCTTAAAGCTAAGTGGGTTTCCCCATAGAGGATCCCATGAAGTGAGGAGGTAAAACTCCAATATGCATGCATCAGATAGCACCCTAAATAAATTAGGCCTCACATGCCACAAGATGTTTATCGAAATCCCTTAGAAATCTTGTCAAACCTAGCTTAGGATTCTTTAGTCACAATAGGCATCCAAGGTAGGGAAAATAACATTCCTAGAGTTTACTCACTAGATAAAGATAGTGAGAGGGGGTTGGGTGAAACCAATCTAAGAACCTCTCATCACAAGTAATTTAGTGGGTTGAGCATCAATTTGTACTCCCATGTCAGCCACTAAAATTAGGTTTGTGTCTTGTGTGCTCTTGATTGTGTGTTATCAATACAGGTTTTGTTTGTAAACTTATACCCTAAACCAAACAAAACACCCCATCTGGATAAAAATAAGGTCTATACATTAACAATATTGTCTAAAACTACATCACTCAAAATCATATATCACATTATCATCTAATACATCCCCTTCATCTCATAAGACTTCAACCAAATCATATTATATCCCTTACCATAATAATATAAGTTTGCTTGAAGTCCAACTCATCATCACACCTTTTACAGTCAAAATATATCACCTAGTCAAGCTCACTATTATATCACATTACCAACCCCATCATTTTAAAATCATTCCATCCTTGAGAAAATATCATCTAATTGCATAATTAGGCTAGTGTATATCAAATCAACCTTGATTAGGAATAACCACAACCTAATAGAACCTAGTCAAAGCATATCCCTGCTAGCCTAGACCTAGAACCCATCAAACCAACCAAGTCCAATCAAGCCATGATATTATCTCATTACCAAATTTAGTCAAAAATAAGGTTATCCTACCTTAATCATCTTAATCAAACTATCTCAACAATATTCATTCCAATTTTCTCAAAGATACTTCATCTATAGTCTGTATCTCATACTTCACAAGTTAAACCTTCCTTGGAAGATCTAAACTTATTCATCAATATCGCTTTATCTTACCCCATATAAATATATATTATTCCATATAAACATTGACATCATGACAATTTAAACTTGCCAATGAATTAGGGTTGGATAAACTAGCAATATCGATGACCTTGACACTCTTTTGGGGGATGAGCCAAAAAATAATAATGATGGATATTACCTCATTGATTCAAATGCACACAATAAAGACAAAAAATATGAATTTTAGAACATCGATCATGGGATAGACCAAGGCAAACAATACATATATGAGAATAGATATGATTTTTTGTCTCAACTCATTAAAGTAGGTATTATACTCCCTCTTGATTATGACCAAGACAACTTAAAGAAATTTATCTAAATTATTGAATAGGAACGACCTGCTCCCATTCATTGTCACAATATTTTTGTAGATTTAGAATAGGAATATCAACCCAACCTAAGTATGTAAATATCAATTGCATCAAGATTAGCAAAGGGAAATCTGGATTAGAAAACCAAGCTTAACAAGACTATAAAAAATATTATTTGAATAGCTTAAACAAATTACCCCAAAAATGGCCTCTATTTAATCCCCAATTAATCCTAAGACTAATAATCTATGCATTGATAAATGTCCACCCAAAATGAGTTTACCTCCCATCAATCATAATCAAAATCAACTGGATCTTCATTCAACGTCGTCCACCTCAATTGCTAATCTTGTGTTAACCTAAGAATGTCAATACATAAAGGATACTCTCCAGGGGATGAAATGAAATTCACATAGCAAGAAGTATAAATTTGAGGACATTTTCCCCAATGAATTAGACAAAGACTTGTTATGGCTTCCCTTTCCTAATCATGTTGAACCACCCAAATTTGAAAAATATAAGGGAAATGGAGACCCCCTATAACATGTCACAAAGTTTTTCATGACCTACTAATAAGTTTCCTATAGTGATGTATACCTACTTAGATTATTTACATGTAGTCTTGGAATACATACCTTGGAATGGTTCATGTCTCTACCCAAGGGATCTATCAATCATTCGAGAATCTAACAAAAATATTATCAAATATTTCTCATATAATGTGGAACATGATATCACAATGTGTGTTTTATATGATACAAAATAGATAAATGGATAATATTTATCATCATTCATACAAATATGGTGAATATTTACAAGTAAAATCCCATGCTCAATCCTTGAAAATAAACTTACCACCATTTTCATTGACAACTTGAATCCAAAATTATATTTCCAATTGTAATTACATTGTGTTGACATCTTTGATGAGATTATTGAGAAAGGACTACCAATTGAAAAGGTTCACCTTGAAAAAAGTATAATTGGAATATTCTTAAGTAATGATCAGAATAAAAAAATTATCCCACCTAAAAAACCTAAAGTCTTTAACAAAAATAAGAATTTAGTGGGTGATGATGTGACATATTCTAAACATGTCCAAATCATAAATGGTACTCATCCTTCTAATTTTCACAATGTATCCAACATCACCATACCTAAAGGCAAACTAATGACCAAATCCATATGATGAAATTACACAAATCTTGGTGAGCCTATTGAATATGTAATGAATAAGCTCATAGATGCAAACACGATCACTCTACCAAAAATCAAACCCCTTGATGAACATATGCCATGTCCAAACTGGTTAAGGGAAGATGAATATTATCATTAACATCGCATCAAGGGGCATGAAACTAAGATATGTATGTAGATTAGAAAATATATTCAAGACCTGATTGAGAAAGGTGAAATCAAATTTAAGGGTGAATAAGAATCTTCTTTTAAGAATCAACAACTAGGTATATATCAGGACCCATTCCCCAAACATGATCAAAACCATAGAGGTACATCTAGGGACCAATGCCAATCTTCCACCTCAAACCATGTTAATTATTTATTAATAAATTATCAATATACCAATCATGTTTCTACCATTAATATTAGGTCTAAGACACTAAAAGAGCCTTTAGTCCCTTTTCATCCAATAATCAAAGTTAAAGGGGTATTTTCTTGTTGTACCACCACCATGTGACATGGTAAAAATATGGTCCTATGAGAACCTCATAAATCCTCACCAAAAATAGTTCTACCTAAAAAACCCTTTAGTATTCTCTAAGGAAATTAAAATATCATCCAACAACTCAATAAAACCCCCATTCAAATTTACATCATGGATCTTCTCAAATCCTCGTCTGTTCACCATGACATCTTAAGCAAAATACTTCATGAATATAAATACCCAATAAACATTGATGATAGATTATTTAAATCCCTTATTAGCCATTTATGTTATTCTAAATAGATCATCTTCAACCCCCATGACATGCCACCAAATAACCCCAATCATAACTACCCCTTGTATATCAAGGTGTCCATTGAAAACCAAAAGATTCCATGAGTGTTTGTAGATGGAGGATCAATTTTAAACCTTTGTAAAATAAATATAATAATATTTTGGATATTATGAGCCTTCACTTGGGATTAATATAATTATAATCAAATATTATAATGATAATGAGTGGCAATCGACTGAAAGTATATACCTCCCTATCTCGATGGGTCTTATTATGCATCAAACACTTGTCCACATAGTCAATTTAAAAGTGTATTATAACATTATATTGGGTATAATTCAGATCCATGAGATGCAAGCCATTCCATCTACTCTCCACAAATTTTTAGAGTTCCCACACTTTGAGGTGGATGTCACAATTCATGGTGATTTGTAATACTTTCATAATTTCTAAATGATGGAATGACTTGATTATAGCTATATTGTCCAAGCACTAAAAGTGACACATATAATCATAAGTACAATAAGTATATCCATATATATGAATTAACATCCACTTCTACTCCACTTTATTCTAATCATATCAAAATCATTTTTGAAGGCTGTGGATAGTATGAGTACCAAATAATCAATGTTGCCAATTGCCGCTTGACACCCCGTAACTATGGGTCCCCCACTATGAGGGAGGTAAATTTGATTGATTATTAGTTTGAAGAATTGGATAATACCAATATTTTTTATGATGTATCCATTTGTATAGTTAATTTAGATATTAGTCATGAGAAGGATGTATCTCTTGATCTATTTCAACATCTTAATGTCATAGTTAGCACTATGGGGCTTCAAGATGATCTATCAGCTACTAATTATCATAATGGATTTGATCTAGATTTAAATACTTGTGCTATGATGACCCTCAATATATTTTTATGAATCTTGAGGATGTTTTATCTGACATTGACACTGAGTTTCCTAGTAACTTCTATGAAGATCATCGTGCCTAATACCCACTCACTGATATCACAAATCCATCCACTTCATATTCATCCCTCATTGATATTTTTATTCTCATCAATAATCATTTCATCACACTCCTCAATAAGAATAGACATAAAAATACATGATTAGATTCACCTCAAATCACTATTACATGTGCTAAATCTATAAGGATCTAAGAAGATATTCAAATAATGAAGCCTTATCATAAAATCAACTTTGATCCAATAAAAATTCAAATTCAAGATAAGTCAGCTAGTTGGCCAAATCAAAGACCTTTATGACAAAAATCAAGTCAAAACTCAAATCCCTCTACTAAATCATAATTTTAGGCACCAAGGTGTAGTCAAAGTCAAGAATTGGTAAATCGACAAGTCATCGTCACAAAAAATAACAATATGGATAATCATCCTTAAAATATTTAAATCAAAGAGCAGAAAGTCTAGAGATCTTGAATCCATTAAAATCTCTTGTCATGGGGCATAAAATACAAACAACATCTCCAACAATGTGTGTGACTATTAATCCCACCCTCAAATCACCCATCACATCTTCTTGACCTATATCTAAAATCCACTTATCCTTGGGAACCTTCATATTTTATAGAAAGTATGATGATACTAGTTAAAATGTTTAGAGGGACCATAATTAAGAGTCAAAAAGGTCAAAATGGTTCTATATGGCCAATGTCACATGTAAATGAACCCCATAAGCATCATACATATATTATGCTTCCAAACATGAAGATATGACATCCAAAGACCTATCCTTGTACTTTATTGTACATAGTCTTATTACAAAAAACCATAAAAATTAGAAAATGACAAAAAAACCCATCCAATGGTGAAAATGAGTTTGCTAACACATTGGATAAACATGGTGATGAAAATCTATCTCAAGCATCACTTGTGATATGCCTTCATCTACAAGCATCTCTTTGGGAAACATCATATACTTGGGGGTGGTCCATCCATTCTATCATATTATCTTATCTTCCATCCCATTATACTTGTCGTGTCTTATCCATCACACCATCCTTCCCATTTTGACCTTAAATTGGATTGTGGATACTTCAGTAGTTTGGGGAAGCATTCATTATGATAACAACACTTTGGCAGAAGGAGATCAACAAATCAAATAGGGGAATTAACATATACCCTTAGAGAGTTATCCAGAACTTCCCTTCCACCTCCCTCTTTATCAATCATCTTTCATCATTATATCACCTAGTCACCTATCAAGTCTTGTTGTCTTGGTTAATAAGTATAGATTTCATTTTTCTAAGCTTCCTACTTGTTTATATGTTACCTTAACACACACATAATATATATTATCATAGATTAATTTATTCAAGGCATCCTACATTATCTTAGCTCACATCCTTCACCTCATTATCCCATACCTAGTACTCAACAAGTCATGGCATTTATTTTTCACATCTTTCCCTAAGGCTTATCTAACCTAGGAAAAAACTCCCATATGGATCATACTAAATGATTATTATATCATCCCACATCCCCAAGATCATTTAAATCACATAGGCCAAACCATAAAACCCCTCATAATTATTAATGTACATTTGTGTTTAATTCTTGGTTTTATGTTTTATTTTATGAATGGAATTGTATTTTTTTGCTTCTTATTTGTATATAGTTAATGTTATTTTTATTTTTGTGTCATTTTAAATCTCTATAACTTGTCTTATGTTTTTATGCAGTACTATAAAGAAAAAATGTCATCTTGGTCTATCCAATACCAATGGTGAATTACACTATGTTACTTGTACACTTTTTTTCTTTGTGTTTATCATGTCAATCAAACATGCACTTTGGTAAAATGTCATCATGGTCATCTAAAAATATCATGATGCATATTATCTAGTGATATATTAAAATAGATTGCTTTGACTATGATGATTTAAACTTGGTTTAGTAATAAGAAATAAATGGAAGACTATAAGCCATCTATATCCTCTAGTCAATAATTAACATCTCCACCTCATCATCTGTCCTACCATCCACTAATAAAATCATCAACTCAATTATCTAAGCCCATATCACCTATCCTTCCTTCAAACATAATCATCACTACTCTCACATTCCTACTAACATCCATCATCATTCTCAATCCTGATAAACTTCCTAGGGGAATCCTTAGGATATCATAATCATCATCATCATCATCATCATCATCATCATCATCATCATCATCATCATCATCATCATCATCATCATCATCATCATCATCTAATCTCTCTGGTCATATATCATCCTCCACCTTCCCATTGAGGATAACTACATAATACTAAGATTTTTTAAGACTATGTAAGCAACACTCAATCATTTCAAAGTGTTTGAAGATAAATTAGTTGAATTCTTACCCTTTGTTCCTTGGTCACTAAATCATATTAGTTATCACCCATGATCTCATGGTTGCTTTACATACACTTTTAACTACATCCATTAAAAATTTCCTTAATCTTGGCAAATCATTGTCTTATTTTGATTGTAGCTACCCTAACATGCATCCTAGCTTGAGAAATGTCTAAATGTTATGGACCTTTTTTTTATCAATCATTGAATATTATCCAATCTAAGTCTAAATCTCTCCCTATAATGTGTCCTTTCTTGGGATACATATAAATATCATAGCCTTTTATCACCATCTAGTTATGGCTTGTTACCATTTGGGGCATGTCTCAAGCTATGACACTATCATTTTTACTCCGTTGCATGTTTATTTTCCTGAGGCATCATCAATTTGTAGATCATTTATTATGTCAATATCATTCTTCATTCTCAGTCATCACAACATCCCTACTCATCTTTTCAATATCTATGCATCATGCCACTCATTTCCTCTTTCAAGTGGCCATTTGTCTCATCCCTCCCCACATGTCTCTTCGAGAGGGAATCATCCATATAATTTACTAACATTCATGATTATATTTCTTCTTTAAAATACCATTATAAAGAGGGGGAAAATGTATACATCTAATTCCACTCATGTCATTAATCTAATTGATGTCATATTAGCTTCACTTACTAATCCATTTTTCATCCAAATAGTATCCTCTTTTGGTTATTAATCTAACATTTACATACCACATATTAAACCTTATCATTCCACTTATCACTAATTTCATCTTATCTATTATTTCCTAATTTTAAAATCCCTATCACCTTCTCTCACCTACCCTACTAGATTTTTCTATAAATCTACCTACTAATCTTCATCTAATCACCATTTATCATCCACATAGATCTCCACACCCTCATTTTTAGGAACTTTAAATACTCACCTACCTATGTTAAGTTAGTCATCTTATAATCCTAATTAACCATCATTAATAGACTCTAGAGACTTCTAATCACCTAAAGCCTCTCACTAATTCCTCTATATAATTTTCTATAAATATTTTATTTGTATAAAATGTATGCACCATTGATTTTATTCCACCATGGATCAAATCTAACCCTCTATTTTATCCACCACCTTCTATTTAATCACCCTTCTTCTATGCACAATATGACTAAGGAATGAATGAAGAATTTGCATACTCTCTTTCTATTAAAGTGTCTCCATTACAATCCATTATTTTCCAAATTTTGATTCCAAACAATCCAACATACTCATCAAATATCCTACTTGACATCTTTGGGGCACATCACTACAACTTGGAGGTAAATTGGTTGCAGTATTGAGGTATATTTGATTTATTTCAATTATTTTTATATCTAATTTATTTTCCTTTCAATCAGAGATATGTGCTGAATTGGAATGTTTGCATGTGATAATATCCATTGATTGAAAACATTTTATCTGTATTCCCATTCCTTGAATATATAAAGTGTTAACATAGTAAGATTTGAATTTGCAGAGAACTTAATAGGAAAGGTATAAAGAATGTATCAGTGAAGCTGATAGAATTAATAGGTCAGTGAGTTAGTATGTTCTAAGGAGTGAATGATATGGACTCATCAATCTCAAAAAATACACACACACAAAAATAAAAAATGATAGAAAAATATGGAACAAAAGGCCAATGGCTAATAACAAGGACATGTTCAAATGTCCCAAAAAAACACACACATACATGAAGCATGCCACAAACAAGGGATATGTTAAAATGTCACCCACACATAGGTCCAAGGGCCAAAGTAAGAACATGTTCAAATTTCACACATAACACATAATCTATTATAGAGACACATCAATCAAACACCACACACAAGGGACAAGGGCCAACACAATATAATATTAAAATTATAATCTACTATGTATAAGTAATCAACATCAATGGATCATATAATTTACTAAATTAAGTGTAAGCTATGCATATGCCATGTAATCATATCCTAGAAAATATCATGTTCATGTATACTATGTAAGATATAAATCGTAGTAAGACATTTATAAGTGCTATGAAATCTCAATAGTGTATGGGTTATGGAATGATAACACCTACATATTGTCATCTATGAATAATATGCCCCTAGTTTAACAAGACCAATGGGTATAAGAAAGTCCAACATCTTAATCTGTAGAAATGTTTGTATGTCTTGCACAACTCCTCATAGATACCCGTGAAATGCATGTGTAATATATAAATAATACGTTATATATTAATCATGAGATAAATACTATATTGAAAAGATGTAAACTAGATTGTTAATCATGTTAAGGTCTTAATTTTGGTTTTTTTGACAATATTTGAACGTTTTTTATTTTTTTAGAATATATGTTTTTTGTTGTATTTTAGTAATATGGAAAACATCAAAAAAATATTGTAATGAAAAAAAGGTGTTGAAAATATAATAAAGGATACTAATTTGGATAGTTTACACAAGTGTCATTGAAAGAGATGTACTAGAAATAATTTAAATAGATAAATATAATTAAATTTCCCCTATAGAGTGTGAATTAACACTCTTAGAAACTTGTAGGAGACTAAAAAATGTATGAAAATAACTGATTGTACATTCTCATTTCATCAAATGTACACTTATCTAAATACGTCACATGTATGGAAAATAGAGCTTGAAAACAAAGAGATTTTACATGAAAAGCTTGAAATTGCATACTGAGTCTGAGTAACTTGTTTGAACATTAAAAGAGTTAAGGCTCTATGTTCTAAAAATGTATATTTTGTTTGGAAAGAGACAAAAGACAAAAATGAATAATTGGGAAATAATAATCAATTTTTTTTGTCATGTTCTAGTCGATTCTATCATGAAAGCAAAATGAAAGAATTTTGGAAAAATTATGCAAGTAGATAGATAAATGCCACTATTAGAAAAATTAACAACTATTTGAAGACTATCTAGATTTAAAATGATAAGACAGAAGGACTAAGAGGCTAAAAATTTAATTAAAGCTAAGAGCATGGAAGAATGTATCAAACAATCACAATTGCAAACAAATGGAAGAAGAAGATGCAATAATTCAGAGACTATGTATAAGCAAATATATATTTTTTGAATTTTTATAATGTTTGAAAATACAAAAAGATGCCCAATGATATCATCCATGTGATAATCATAACAATCTGTAATAAATGGTAAATGAATAACATGCACTAAACAAAATGTGCTAGATGTGTGTATATCAAAATCATAAAGTGTATCATGTGTGTTATAACTCTGAATTATATTTCCATATTCATCCTTAATATTAGTTTTAAAATTCCAATCATATTCTACATCGTTATTATCATGGTCATAACTTTCCTCTAGATCCCAAAATTTTAGTGTGCTACTCTTTCCCTTTTTTGGATCCTTATATGTAAATATAATTGCACCATATTGTGGTATTGAAGCTTGAGATTGATTTTACTCTGTCATATTTTCTATGTCACATTTTTTCCCTAATCTTGCACTTGTTATCTTTTCTTGAGAGATATTTTCCTACATGGTCTTGTTATAAATATGTTCCCTCTTTTAAAATGGAAATGACCTTGTCTTTATGACCAAATGTAATGAAACCTTTGTTTCTATAGATCATTTACCTTATTTCCTTTAACCATGAACCTCCAAGCACAACATTTTATGTAATTGGATGAATAATAATAATGAAGTAAGATGAGATTATTTTGAATCAAATAATATTATTAAATCAACTGATCCTAAACATGATATTAATGTTGTAGTTTTATCTATGTGTTGAATATTATGTCCAAGAGATAAAATAAATAATGTAAAAAAATTCCTTTCATGATAGCCCATAACCTTGATATCAATAAATATCTTGCCACATATGCAAACAATGATAGTGAAAGGTTCTTGATATGAATAAGTACTGGTGATTACCTCTTTTGGATCTATATTTGTAACATTAGTTATTTTAGGCCTTTCTTGTTTGATTTTAACTTGTTTTTACAACTTCTATTTTTGTAGCCATTGTAACCTTTCTTGTTCAAATTTTTATTTTTGCACATGAGTTTTCATAATCTATTATTTTAGCAATTTGTCACTATCCAAATATTCAGTTTGAAACCTTTATTTTTCAACATGTTTTCTTTGTAACCTTGATTTTTCATCTTGTTATTTTATATGTGAATCCTTAAAAACCATATTTGTATCATTAGAAATTGTACGCACATTTGGATTTTGACATTCCTTGGAGATATATTTTTAAATGCTTTCTTTGTCTTGATTTTTTTTTGTTACATTTTCATTAAATTATTCTCTAATAATGTTGCCTTTTTGATATATTCCTTTTGTAACTTCTATTTGTCATCTAGTTCTTTTTGTAACTTTCTATTACTCTAAATTTCCTTTTTATATCCAAGCTTTCTCTTTAGGAAATGCATTCATGATGTGAATGGGTTGCTTGAATGATTTATCTATTATAGGATCACCATTTGTCAATGATGTTTTGTATTCTTTTCTTCAAATCCAAGCAGCTATTTACATGATGCACATGCATCCTATGATATGACCAATAGTTTTTAATCTTATTAGAGGATGCATAGGAGGAAATTCGATCATTTTTGTTTTTAGGTATTTCTTTTAAAAGTTCATTTAAATTATAAGTAGTATTTTGTGCACTTTTTGAATAGATATTTATAAATGTATTTTATTGTGACTTCCAATCTTGATATGAAATATTGTTAGGTAAAATATTAATAGATGAGATTAAAATATATAATTAACACTAGCATAATATTGATTATTTGTATATGTTTTATTATTTCCCCATGATGTGATCCTTAAATTGAAATATTTATTTTAATTTTATAACTCTTCTATTGACTTTCTCATAATGATTATTTGATATTGAAAGTAATTCACAAGGTCAAACCCTATGTACTTATGATTAAATATGCATACAAACACCATTAAGAGGAGATGTGAGAGGTAGAGGGGTTGAATAAGGACACATTAGTTACCTTCATATGACACCATATGGTGGCTAAAAATATATTTTGGGATAGTGATAACATGGACTTGGTTAGAGGGAAAGTAGATATGACTATATTGAGTGTTAAGAAGAGACCTTATAACATATTGAATTAATATTTTATATTGATCCCATGTTATACTTGCCTTTAAAGTTTTTGTATTAGTGATGTTTGTTCCTTAGATTATGATTTGATTCTTTTTATTGCATGATTATGAATTTTTTTATTGATTAAAGGAATCAAACATGCCATAAAAACTATAGATGCTAGAAACAAAAAGTACTCATCCACTATAGCCATGAAATTATTTATAAATGATAATAATGGAAAAATAAAAAATATTTTTTTGAAACCCTAGGACATTTTGTTTAAAACCCTAGGATGAAAAATATGAAACCCTAGAAGATTGGAACCCTAAGGAAGACCTAGGGTTTAACAATGCTCAAATTTTTTATAATTTCACCAAATGCTTATGATTGATTTGAATTAATATTACACTTAACCTTGATTCCTAGGGTTTAATAATTCTAAAAAAATATACAAGTTCAAAAAATTCTTATGATTGTTTTGAATTAATATTAAATTAAACCCTGATTCAACAAAAAAGATGGTTTTCCAATGAACCCTTATGTAAACTAAAATTTAAGAACTCAAAATCAGCAAACCCTAAGTTAAACTTACCCCCAACAAAGGCTATAATAAATACCTCTTTTGCCAATGTATCAAAGATGAAAATATTGGTTCTTTACCCTCAAAAAAATTAGGTTTTTGACTAAAAATGCATAAGCTATTCCTTCCTAAAACCCTAACACACTTCACCAAAATTGATAGAAAAATATACAAATTTTTTTAGAAGTAATTAGGCATGAAATGAAGCACCAAAATGAGATTAATAATCCTCACAACAAGTCACCCATGCATAGAAAATTACAATAGTGAATAATAGATGATTTTGTAGTAACAATGGCCTCCAAATGACCCCCAAGAATCATAAAAATTAACAGGCAATTATAAGAATAATATTCAGAATTATTTTAGACTTAGAATCACCTTAGAAGACTCCAAAAATGTCTTCCAAATGAGTCTCCCTACTTTCCATGTGTGTGTGTGTGTGTGTGTGTGTGTGTGTGTGTGTGTGTGTGTGTGTGTGTGTGTGTGTGTGTGTGTGTATGTATATATATATGTATGTATGTATATATATATGTATATGTGTGTGTGTGTGTGTGTGTGTGTGTGTGTGTGTGTGTGTGTGTGTGTGTGTGTGTGTATATGTATATGTATATATGTATGTATATGTACACACACAAACACACACACACATATATAGACACACACATACATATATATACATATATATATATATATATATATATATATATATATATATATATATATATACATATATATATATATATATATATATATATATATATATATATATATTTATGTATATATATACATAAATGTGTGTGTGTGTGTGTGTGTGTGTGTGTGTGTGTGTAAGTCTTGAATTATTTTACCTCAAAGTAGTCCTCCAATGACCTCCAAAAACTTACAAAAAGCAAATCAAAATTTAGGAATAATTACATAAAATTTACAATAGTATTTGGGAACAAAATATTCCTTCAGACCCTAAGAAATCATCCCCAAACCAAATCACCCTAGCTGGAATAATTGGGAAATAAATGCACAAACCTTAGGAGAGGTTTATTCCATTATAATGCAGCCCTCCAATAGGGGTCTTTAACCTTTCAATCAAATGGCCACACTATAAATGGCATCCCGCCCAAGCAAGCAATCTATAGAAGTAATTTATCAATCTCCCCAATCTAAAATTCACCTATTGAAGTATAATTTATAGCCCTTGATATAGAACCACTCATAATGAGGTTGTAAAGGGTTTTGTCTCCACACCTTGAAGCAATTGAAGGTATTCATATTCAAGATACTATATCCAAGCTTGACATACTTGAGCAAATAGATTCAATATCCAAATAACATAAACTTCAAATGGATTCCACTCTTTATTTAAATATCCCAAGCCTCTAAGAGGAGCACCCAAATAAAGGAGGGAAAATCCCCTTTTTTAAATATAACAACACATCCTTATAATTTCATTTATATCCCATATATGCACATGAACCTCAATAAGGCCCCAAATTAAGTACAATTAGAATAAAATATACCTTTTCATAAGTCAAATGCAAATTAGAATTCATGATGTGCCTTTTTCAATAATTGTTCTTCAAGTGGACCCTCAATGTTCCCTTTATTATTTCCCTTAGCCTTTTTAAAACAAATTTTAAGGCTAAGGAATCTAAGTGAATCATGTCAAAAAGGAGGACATGACAAATTTGATTCTTTTTATTGCATGAGTATGAACAATTTTATTGATTAAAAGAATACAACATGCTATAAAGATTATAGATGCTTGAAACAAAAAGTACTCATTTATTGTAGCCATGAAATTCTTTGCAAATGATAATAATGGAAAACTAAAAAGGATTTTTTTTGAAATATTAAGATACTTTTTTTTAAACCCTAAGATGAAATTTTTGAAACCTTAGAAGGTTGGAACCATAAGGAAGACCTAGCTAGGGTTTGACAATGCTCGATCAATTTATAAGTTCACCAAATGTTTATGATTGATTTAAATTAATATTGCACTTAAACATGATTCATAAAAATGGAATAGAATAAATCAAGGTGTTCTTAACATATTTTTAAGTGATAAATTAAATATAAAAGATTGAAATAGACAAACAAAACATAAACAAACAAGGTAAAACTATACAAAATGGAGATGAACTTAGCTTTGTGAGTTGTTAGTTGACTAAATTGAAAAATATAATGCATGAATAGATAGAATGTAGAAAACCTAGGAACCTTTTAGAAGATGACCCTGAGTGACTTCAAGGACATGAAATCCCATGGTAAGTGTATAAAGATGGGGGACAAAAAAGGGCCTACCCGTGGACATGATTCTCTTGAAATTTTAGAAATATGAACTTATATAGATAATTTGAGATGGTTACACTCAAAATTTGAAGATAGTATAAAACATGAATTGTATAATTTCAATTCTAGTTTCTAAAACACTATATTTTTTGAAAAAAGGTTAAGCATAACTAGTCAAACATCTAAAGTTTGAAGAACTCTTATTTTTTAAAGAAAACAAAGTAGATAGATGTCCATGCGGCCCACCATTTTTTGGGCATCATTTAATATCATTTGAAAATATTTTGTGAATATTTAGATAAGATATTCTAGTTTGTGATTTATATATATATTTTTAATTTTTTCAATGAATATTTTATTTTTTATTAATTTTTCTAGGAAATAGATCCTGAAAACTGACAAAGAAATGGATAGCCAGTTGTGTGGCCCTCCTAACTACTTCATTTTTTTTTTTTTGAATGTATGTATAATTATACCTAATTTGTGACCATATAATTTATTTTTCACTTATATTAATGACAAAAAAATTACATAAACATGAATAGGCATGCATATTTGCAGCATGTAGTAGCCTAAAAAAGGTATAATTAGAAATCAACATGGTTTGAACCCTTAAATTAGTCAAAAATTTATAATTTTTTTATATTTTTAAAGAGGAGAGTGTGACTGTTGTCATGAAAATAATTTTTTGAATTTTATTATTGAAATTCATAGTGTATTTAGTGATGGAAGTTGAAATTTATTGTTTTATATTGAAATTCTTGGACTCGCCTGTAGATTGACAAGTCCAAGACTTTGGCTCAGGAATCCAATTTGTTTCTATGCCAAAAGGCTTCAGTTTTTGAATAAAAAATATGCATTATAATGCATACATGTTATTTATTCATAACACCAAAAAAAACATTTTTTCTTTATGGGTATATGTTTTTTTTCTTGAACTCGCTAGTAGTGGTGTATCATGATAATTTCAATTGTAAAGTGAAGTGTATCATGATAGGGTAAATGTATCTAAATTTAGATATAAAATTAAGGGGTTTTTGTATCACATTAGACTAATACAAACACACTAATACATGTTCCATCAATGGACCACACCTTAACAAAATTCTTATTCAACTGTTTGTAGGTGCAGGTTAGTAATGATACCTTTCCCTGATCTGTAAACTTAAGCAATAATATTCTTATGTATTTTAATTTTGCTTTAAAATAATTTTATGGAAATAATTTAAAATTTGACTTAAAAAACAACAATTTTACAAGAAAGAATCAAGACATTTAACTACATAATTGATAATGGAGTTCGGCACAATGGCCTACGTCTTTGGGTCCTTTATCGACCAATATATTATAAAATGCTTGAAAAATACTTACAAACATCTCCAAAATGAAATGTCTTCAACTAGAAGTTGTTTTTTAGGGAAAAAAAACCTTAGTCTCTTTTCAGAATTTTTACTAATTTTGCCTCTAACTTCCTTTGCAAGTTACACAAGATTCTTTGCTATAACCTTTAGCAATCCTGGTTGCTTTTGATGCACTCAAATATAATTTTTAGCACTTTATATAGTGTTCCATCCCACAGGTTCAATGGTGGGGACATTATCCTTTTATCCAAACATGCAAGGTTTGAGTCCCCTCTTCATCATTTTTAGTGGATAATGTTTATCATTAATCCCACATTTCAGAAGTGGGTTCAAACTTAGCATTGAAATACCATGAAACTCATGGTAAGCAATGCCATGTGTTTGGCATTAACATGTATTTCATGGGAATTAGAAAGTATGTGGTGGCATGTGGAAAGTATGTGGTGGTATGTTGGTTATTTCATGGGTATTTATGGCATGAGATATGGGAGGTTTTGGAAACTTAGTTGGAGACCATGGATGTGTCACATGGCAGGTTTGACATGGACTTACTTCATGGCATGGAATTTAATTAATTACAATATAGTCAATTAAATGACTATTAAAATTGGACCATAAGGATAAATGGTAAAATAATTAAATGGTGGCAGCCCACATGGTGGCTTGAAGACCCACCACGTGGACCATTCTTCCCTCACCACTTGTCGATGACCCACCATTTATTGAAGTCCAACTGGATGAATGCTCCATAGCTCTATCAGCGGCAGGGTCCCCCTTTGAGATAAAAGTGGAATCCACTGTAGCTGGCCCTTTTTTGTTGATTATATTTTTACCAAAGATGATTCACCTATCAAAGACAAAAGGTATAAACCCATAATTTTTCTCACATAAATTCATCTCCACATATCCCAGTATGATTGGTTGATTTGGTAAGCTCAAAGTATGCCCATGTCACCTTTTACCCTATTTGATATGGGATCTTCAAAGTGTGATATCTTGTATATACGAGCTAAAAATTGACCCATTCAAATTGTGCCAGAAATCTCTCAATATGATATACACATTGGACCTATTATAAAATCATTCCAGAATGATCAATTTCTATAGTTTGACCAAATTTGACCAATTTTGACTAGCTTGACTGGAACTTTGACTGATTGCACAAGGAGCATATGAGCTTCATTTTCTACATTCCACATATCATTAGAAAGGTCTCAGTGGGATCTACACAATGTTATAAGTTTCAATATAATTCAAAACCTTCTCTAAATTGACCTCTGAATCAATCCTCCCCACTAAGAATGCTTTTTGTCCTCAAAAAGCTAGTACTAGACCATATACTCCATGTGAGGATCCTTTCATAGCTATGACTCTCAGCTCTAACTCAAATGATCCCCTAAACGTTAATTGGTTTCAAATCTTCAGATCTAAGACTGTAAAAATATCACTTGGTGTTATAACAATCACCATTTTATAATTGCCCTCTTATAATCTTACCTAGCAACACAGTTTTATAAACAATACCCTTCTTGGGTCTTTACAAAAACTATAATGATTACAAACATTGCCCATAATGGGTCTTATGAATTTATAAACAATGCTTATTTTTAGGTCTTATAAACATGCATATATATTTGCACATACAAATTAAAACATATAACTTGTTTTTTGAGCTATTCCTGATTCTTCTCATGATGACATTTTTCTATTGTCTTGCAGTGTTCCTATCTACAACATACTATAGGCACCATTTTTGTATAATGGTTCAAGTTATTATTGATGTTCTCACATGAGATATTCTATCCCATCTTTTACAATTTTATATTGATTTTCCTTTCTTAGAGACAAATATGGTTTACCTAGGATAATACCACTAAATTGAAGCGGAACCACATCTAATTCAACTTCATCTAGAAAGTTGGTAGTAATTGCAAACCCTAGTTTACATTTTTTACTTATATATATGTTATTACCATCATCTATCTTATCCAGAGAATAGGATTATTTGTAGCTTAGTTTCCAATCCTAGGGTTTCTACAACATCTTCTGAGATCAGATTATTTTGATAACTATTATCAAAGATAGCATCTATCTTATAATGCTTAAAAATTATTCTTTTGAAGAAGTGTTGCTTATCTTTCTAGGGTGATAATCTGTGAACTATCAGCTTCTCATTGACTGTCATCTCCCTCGTTGATGTTGTCTTTGGTTCTAACTGACAAGACTTTATCTATTGCCTAACTGAAATTGTAGTTACAACCTTTGCCTGAGGTTTTGGATAACTTTTCTTATCTTCTTTCAACATTTCCCTTTAGCATTGAATTAAAAACACAACTTCATGTATTTTTTAGGTAATTTTGTTTTGTTCATCTTCTTCTTGACATGTCTCTTAAGCATCCTTCTAGGGCTTTTTGAGGCATAACTATAAGATACATTCAAGTATTTCTTATTTTTATACCTTGATAAGTCATCTAAAGATGTCTCATCAGATTTAACTACTTCATCTTTTGATAATGCTTCCTTCAACTCTTCAAGGTATTATGACTTTTTGTTTGAATAACTCTTCATCTCAGCTTCTTGAGAAGATTTTCCTTCATTTTCGTATCCTAATCCTACACGGAGTGGTATCTTTGCAAATTGGATATGTTGGAAAATTCTTTGATCATTAATGACAAGGCCCTTTCCATTAAATGCCATCTTAGATAGCAGCTTAGAACCTAGTCCCTTTTTGTGATTTTCAAATGTATCAACATAATTACTTGATGAATATTTAGGGTTGGTATATTTAGTATCCCTAATGTTGTCAATATAGCTAGAAGAGTTGATTTAATTATTTTCATCTTCAGAATGTTCATCAAAAAATACATTAATAATGGGAGCATTATTTTCTTCTGGACTTACAACATTATTTTTATTGATAGGACTAGCAGGAGTATACAAATTAGAGGAATCACTAATATAGCCATAATATACCTTTATTGTCTGGCTTGTCCCAAACTAAACCTCATAGGCATGATTGGTTGTTAGTTGGATTCCTTCTGATGCAGTGTTTTTGGCATGTTGAGATGTGAGATAATAATTACCCAAAGTGATCTCCTCAGCTTCACCTGAAACTATGTCAAGAGCTACTTGATCAAAGAATAGTCCTCTGATGCCAAAATGTAGGATACCATAATGAGTCACATGTCCACATATGCCATCATCTCCTTTAAATGTCTTAGTGTGGGGTAATGGAAGAGTCCTTATTTGTAGACATTGTGTGAGACCTTCAATAATATAAATGCTTCTAGAACTCCAGTTAAAATAGATCTGCATGAAACTTCCTTTAGGAATAGCAGTATAGTTTTGCCTTTGAGTTTCCTCAGAGCATAGCATAATATTTGGCACTTTCATTGGCAACAAATATCGCATTAGAGACTCTGGAGTTTCTTGATGAGGTAATATTGGTTGGATTGATTTACCACTATTAGATATGGTTGGTGCCTTACCTCTCTCCTCATTCTATATTTTAAGCCATAAAAGAGTCTGACTGGGATATAGGATCTAGCATTGCTCATCAATATGACCCCATTGGGCATAATGTCTATAAGTCTTTAAATCTCCATGCATCTTCTTCTTCTATCGACATTCTTTTTTTATTTCTACCCATAGAACATCAATGCTCTGTTGGAGCTTCTCGATTTGCTGCTCTTGCCATTGCTCTACCACTTGCTGACTTTGCTCTTGAGATTGTAGGCATTGTATTATTACAATGATAATGGTATTTAGTAACAACTAAATTTGAGTTAGCATTGGATCCATTTTTCTACAATAGTTGAATTTAGCTAAAATAATAAAATCACAAATTTACCCACAAAATTAGTTCTGATATCAAACTTGACATTTCGGAGCAATGTCTACACAGAATTTGATACCAACCTGATCCATAAATGTAAGCAATAATATTATTATGTATTTTAATTTTTATTTAAAATAATTTACAAAAATAATTTAAAATTTGACTTATAAAATAACAATTTTACAAAGAATCAAGAAATTTAACTACATAATTGATAACAGAGTTCGACACAATGGCCTACATCTTCAGGTCCTTTATTGATTGATATATTATAAAACACTTGAAAAATACTTACAAACATCTCCAAAATGAAATTTATTCAACTAATAAGTTGTTCTTAGGGAAAAAATAACCTTAGTCTCCTTTCGGACTTTTTCCAAATTTTGCTTCTAACTCCCTCTATGAGTTACACAAGCTTCTTTGCTATAACCTTTAGCAATCTTGCTTACTTTTGATGCATTCAAATACAAGTTTTATCACTTTATATAGTGATATGTCCCATTAGTTCAATGGTGGGGACATTATCCTTTTATCCAAACATGCAAGGTTTGAGTCCCCTCTTCATCATTTTTAGTGGGCGATGCATATCATTAATCCCACATTTGGGAAGTGGGTTCAAACTTAGCATTGAAATACCATGAAACTCATGGTAAAAAATGCCAAGTGTTTGGCATTAACATGTATTTCATGGGAGTTAGAAAGTATGTGGTGGCATGTGGAAAGTATTTGGTGGCATATTGGTTATTTCATGGGTATTTGTGGCATGGGATGTGGGAGGTTATGAAAAATTCATTAGAGAGCATGGATGTGTCGCGTGGTAGGTTTTATGTGGACTTACTTCATGGCATGGAATTTAATTAATTACAATATAGTCAATCAAATGACTATTAAAATTGGACCATAGGGATAAATGGTAAAATAATTAAATGGTGGCAAGCCACGTGGTGGTTGGAGGACCACTCTTCCCTCACCACTTATTGATGACTCACCACTTATTGACATCCAAATAGATGAATGCTCCATATCTCTATCAGTGATAGGGTCCCCCTCTAAGACAAAAGTGGACTCCATTGGCTATGGTCCCCGTAGTCAGCCCTTTTTTACTGATTACATTTTTTCTAAAGATGATTCACCTATCAAAGACAAAAGATAGAAACCCACAATTTTTATTGAAAAATATCATTACCACATGTCATATCATGATTGGTTGATTTGGTGAGCTTAGATTACGCCTATGTCACCTTTTGCCCTGTTTGATATGGGATCTTCAAAGCGTGATATCTTGAACATACAGGGTCAAAATCAACCCATTCAAATTACACTAAAAATATCTCAAGATGATATATGCATTATAACTATTATTTAATCATTACATAATGATCAATTTCTATATTTTGACTAACTTTTACCAATTTTGACTAGCTTGATTGGATCTTTGACTAGTTGCACAAGGAGCATATCAACTCTATTTTCTACGTTCTGCATACCATTGGAAAGGTCTAAACATGCCCTACACAATGTTGTAGGTTTCAATCTACTTTAAAACCTTATTTTAATTGACCTCTGGATCATTCCCCTATATATACTACCATAAAAAGGATATAATTATATTTTGATAAGCTCTATGGCCTAAGTTAATAGGTTAAGTGAAGATATGATGAAAATTATTGATATAATGTAATGAGAATGTTTAATGTGCATCCTAAGCCAAGAATAAGACATCAAGACTTAGTTCAATACTAACGTGTCAAACCCAATATTATAAATAAATATAAACAAAATAGTCAAACATGGTTGAATCTAAAAGAAAATGGGGCTATTTTGAGCCTCTTCAACCTAATTTCATGATTATAAAATATGATTTGGGGCTTGACCACCTCCAATTTCATTAGATATTGAATAAAATAAACATTAAATTCATGTTTTACATATATAAGATGTGGTTTTTAGATTAATAAACTTGAATGGACCATCATATAATGAATGCAAATGTTGATTGGTTCAATTATGGAGATAATTAGGGTTAAAATGAACTACATGAACCTATTTTAAATTGTATACATGATGTGATTTGGAGTGAAATTAAACCTATAATGAGATAATATATAATGAACCAAAGAGTTGATTCATTCGATCAAGGAGGCATCTGAGGCCAATTTAGACCCATTCAACATAAAGTTCTACAAGAGCATGTGATATGATTTGGGGCTAGATTAAGCTCTATTATGTCATTAATTAAACTAATTAGTCAATTGGTGCAATTAGGGATGTGATTTAGGAAAAATTGAGCCCCCTACACTAGATTTATTGATCAATTGATTATATAGTATATGCAACATATGGTTGAATTGACCCTAATTTTATTGTAAATGCAAACATATATAGCAAGCAAACACCTACTAAATATAAATGAATAAAATACACAACAAAGTTATCATATGTTTATTTTTATTTAAATATATATCCAAAGAGTATTTATAGTGATGAAAGAAAGGCATATAAGTTTTATAATCCTACTAGTAAAACCATAACTATTTATAGGGATTGTAATTTTTTTGAATATGAGATGTATGTTGATTTTGATCGTGTAGCTAAAAAGGCCATAAGTGAATGGAGGCATCATCTTAAAGTTGATTTCTAGGGATTAAAAATTCATTCACATGTTTATAGTTCAACAAGAAACAATATTAACTCTCCCTAAGAGACTAGACATCCATTTTTATCAACTTCAAGAAAATACAAGCAATTGTTGAATATACATCCAACCAATCAAATGTTAGATCATAAATATGAGAGAGGATCACAAGGATTTTAAATTAGTAAGGTATGTTTTCTTATAATGTTTATGAGGAAAATACTATCAGATCACTCCAAGATATTTGAACATCATAGATTGCATGAAAACCTTGAGAGTAAGTGAGAGCAATGCAAATAAAAAGTGGGTTTCATAAATATTCATTAAGTGATTAGCCAAAAATTAAAAATGAGTTAAATTATATAGTGAGATATTCGATCACCATAATGGTAAAAAATCAACTCACAATTAGAAAACACATTATGTGTGTTTTACTAATGACCTTAAAAAACCTAAGCAAGTCGAATAATAATTATGTAGGTAAAACTAAAAGTAGGAAAATTCCTACACTAAGACCCATATTAAAACACAACTTAGGTGGGTAGAATAAATTAGTCCTGATGATAAGGCATGATGAGTTACCCTAGCATAATGTAACTCCCATAAAGTAGAGAAAATGATAAAAACCATAGGATAGAACTCTTCTCCAAAAGAGAGTAAAGAAGAGAAGAGGGATAAAAATCCCACTAGAGTCTAAAACTACTTGTATCCATATTATGTCTTACAAAAAAGTTCTCATGAGTGAATGTGGATCAAAATTAGATGTAGTGAAGAACGGATCACCTTGGAATAGTGAATGTGTCTGCCAAGTGCCCTAATGGACATATAACCAAGGTGTGATTCATGTATAAGGAACCATTTTCCTCATACAAGGTAGGAAGGCTAATTACCATAAAAAATGAAGGTGTAGTGGGAACATAAGATAAGAAGTATTGTGGAATGCCTTAAAAATATGGAATAGACTGATTGCTATCTAATGTGTCTTAGATAATTATACTTACACCTTGTAATATTTGAAGCAGACCAGAGGTAGGTTAATCAATAAATAAATCCTCAATATCAAGGTGATAAAGAGATGGTGGAGGTGTGTCCCCATCACTAATGTAGTCATCTATGTTATACAAATATTAATTAATATCAGATGAGTGCTCAGGCTCATAAATGTCATCAAGTTTAGGTGAGTCTAAAAAAGAAGAATTTGAAGGAGAGTCAAGATAAAAATATGAGAAGTTATATAGTTGATTCTGATGATCGATCATTCCCACCACCAATATAGTATCACTATGCATCTCTATAACATACACTTAATCTAGAGTAAAATCAACTCACAGGTGTAGACTAAGGTTAGTGATCTAATAAACTGATAGGAAATTAGTTGAAAGTGAGGGAACACTCAGAACACTATTAAATGTTCCATCACTCACTTTAATAGAATCTCTCTCTGAAGAACCTTTTTATAAGTGTCATCACCCATTTGTATAAAGGATATGTCACATGGTTCCAAATAATTAGACTCTATCTTTGAAGAGGCCATGCTATGTGAATCAATAGAGTTAATGACCCATGTAGGGATCAGAGTTATAATATAAACTAGGGCCTTTTCCTTTGATTTCCCATTACTATAATTTTTTGCCTTTTCTTTACCATGGTCATTTTCCTTAGAGGATTCATGGGTCAATGAGCTCTAATTGGTAGAATCAGGGACACTAATATTGTGTTTCTCAAGCATCTTAGGTAGTTGGTCAATCTGATTCTTTAAACATTTGATTTCATCATTATTTTTTGATAAAAATTCACATTTGATCTTATCTTTCTTAGGATTAAAACTAGAATAAGAGGTCTCATTATTTGATTTTTAGGTGGGAGGATTTACATCCTTCTCTTGATCCTTTTTTTGCTTCTTATATCTTTTGTTTAAAGAATTCTCTTTCTCAAAAAAAATGCATGAGATTTTGAGGACTTCACTTTTTCCATCTATATCAACATATCTTTCTCATGAATCAAGTCAAAAACAAAGGCATCTTCCATGCAAATCCAAGAATAATTTTTATCCCATGGAAAGTAGACATAAATACATAATACTATTGCTCTAGTTTAGAGATTTGTGATAGAACAAGTTGTTAATCTTTATTGTCAATTCCATGTTATTTTAACTTTAACCTTAAAATTATAAACTTGGTGAAAACATCTTTTAGGATGTCATAGTCATATGGGCTCACATTGATGAGATCATTCTCTAGCTCATATCCTTTCATCATATCCTACTTCTCAAAGAGAAATCCCAAAGTAGTCCACACTTGAGTAGGTATTTTGGTATATTCTATGTAAAAGAGTAGATTAGGAGAAATGAAAAAAACATAGTCATCCATAGAATTTATCATAATAGTTAAACCATTTTATTTTAATTTCTATTGCTAAAGGCTCAGTCTCAGTGCCCATTATAATTTGATGTTAACCCTTGTATTGAAAAATGATCTTATTTATGGATCTCCATTCATAATAATTAATGAAGAAATTAAGAGAACATAAAAAACAAGAACTTAAACAAGAAAACAAGAACATAACCCAATTGCTACTGCAATTTTTTGAAAATAAGAATTTTATTGATCTTTTTTTTCTCTCCTTACAATGTTGTGCCCAAGGCATCTATAAATAGAATTCGAATCCAAAAATAACTGAAACTAAACTGATTGCTTAACTAATCCTTAACTAATCTTCTAACTGCTTAACTAACTGATTGTTAACTACTTGAACTAACTGATCTCTAACTGTCAGTTAACTGTTGTGCATGCATGCATAGAAGGGAGGTGGAACAAGTAGTAAGTTGTGGATGGAGAAATTATCTCCAATTAATCTTTAGTTTTCTAACACTCCCCCTTAATTTCTACCAATAACAACTTCAGAATTTACAATGCCTAAATTTTGTCTTAAATAATCAAAGGTCTCCTTTGCTAATGCCTTTGTGAATATATCTACCAATTGATCTTCAGATTTGTAGAATTCTAAATGGATTTCTCCATTGTTCACTAACTCTCTGATAAAGTGAAATCTTGTATCAATGTGCTTGCTCCTCTTGTGAAAAACATGATTGTTTGATAATGTGATTGCTGATTTGTTGTCACAATAGATTGGTGTTGACTCCTTCTGTGCTTGTGATAAATCATTCAATATTATTCTCATCCAAGTTGCTTGACATGCTACTGATGTGGCTGCTACATACTCTACTTTAGCTGATGAAAGTGTCACAATAGGTTGCTTTTTGGATGCCCATGTGACCATACCTGTGCCTAAAAGAAAGGCATGTCCAGAAGTACTCTTCCTGTCATCAACGCTACGTGTAAAATCACTATTAGTAAAACCAATCAAACTAAAATCGTTAGTTGTGGAATATAAAATTCCATATTCAGTAGTTCCTGCCACATATCTCAATATCCTCTTTCCAACTTGCCAATGTGAATCTTTTGGTGACTCCATGAATCTTGAGATTAAACTAACCCCATACATGATATCTGGTCTAGTAGCTGTAAGATACATCAAACTACCAACTAGTCTTTTGAATGTTGTAGAATCAACATTAGACCCTTGGTCTTCTTTGCTAAGTTTGGTCCCTGTAGCAACTATTGGAGGTGTTGGTTTACAATTCAGCATCTTAAATCTCCTTAACACATCCTTTGCATATTTAGTTTGACAAATAAAAATTCCTTTCTCTGATTGTACAACTTCTTTGCCCAAAAAATACTTCATTAATCCCAAATCTGTCATTTCAAATTCTTTCTTCATTGTTGATTTAAATGTGTCTACAGACAAATTTCCAGTGAAAATCAAATCATAAACATACAAACATACAATCAAAATCGGACCTTCTTTGTTGATTTTTGTGTACAAAGTAGGCTCACTATTGCTTCTGCTGAATCCATTGTTTATCGTGTATGAATCAATCCTACTATACCATGCTCTTGGTGCTTGCTTGAGACCATAAAGGGCCTTCTTCAATCTGTAGACTTTTTCTTCATGTCCTTGCACTTCATAACCTGTGGGCTGTTTCACATACACTTCATCTAGTAAACCATTCAAGAAAGCTGATTTTACATCCATTTGATATACATACCAATTATTTTGAGTAGCTATTGATAAAACCATTCTAATAGTATCAAGTCTAGCAACTGGAGCAAATGTTTCATTATAGTCAATTCCATGTTCTTGTGCAAAACCTTTTGCTACTAACCTTGCCTTGTGCTTTTCAACATTTCTATCTGCATCAAATTTAGTCTTATAAACCCATTTGACTTCTATATAATCCTTACCTTCAGGTAGATTAGTTAGATCCCGTGTTTGATTTCTTTCAATGGCATTCATCTCTTCATCCATTGCTTTTATCCAATGTTCCTCATTAACTGCTTCTTCATAATACATAAGATCATGAGTGAAAAGAGCAAAATTTGAAACCAAATCTAATTTCTCTTCTTCTTGATCATAAATCTCAATCAAATTTCTCATTTTCTTACCTTTCAATCTTGATCTTAAAGTAGCAGAAGTTGGATCTGATTCATCACTTACTTGTGAATTTGGAGTAGGGTGACATGCATGACCAGATGATTCACCTTGTTCATACCTCCTAGGTGTTCTTATTAGAGTGCTTATTCTTGCTTGTGGAGAGGATTGATCTCCTTGAAAATTTTGTTCTTCAGATTCTTCTTCAATTTGTGGAATTAGTGTTCCAATTGTGATGGTGCTACCATCCCATGCTTCTTCTTCCTTAAATTCAACATCTATGTTAATAATCACTTGCTTTGAAATAGGGTTGTACAACTTATAAGACTTTGATTCTTCTCTATAGCCAATAAAAATGCATTTCTCACCTCTATCATCAAGTTTTCTTCTCAATTCAGATGGTATAAGAGAATATGCAATACAACCAAAATTTTTGAAATGATGTACACTATGTTTCTTATCACTCCACGCTTCTTGTGGAATTCGATCTCTGACACTCTTTGTTGGGCTTCTATTCAGAATATACACTGCACATGATATTGCTTCTACCCAATATTCATTTGACAAGTGTTTGGCCTTCAACATGCTTCTAGCCATCTCCATGATTTTTCTATTCTTTCTTTCTACTACACCATTCTGCTATGGTGTGTACCTTATAGTCAATTGCCTTTTGATGCCATGATATCTGAAAAAATATTGAAATTGATTAAACATATATTCACCTCCTCTATCAGATCTAAGTACCTTGATGTAACAACCACTCTACTTTTCAACCATTGCCTTGAATTCTTTAAACTTTCCAAAGGCTACAGACTTATTTTTGAGAAAATATATCCACGTCTTTCTGTTAAAGTCATCAATGAAGGTTAGAAAATAAGTACTACCTCCAAATGATGGAGTTTGCATTGGTCCACATAAATCACTATGGACTAGCTCCAATATTACCTTTGCTCTATATGAGGCTCCTACTGGAAAGCTATCTCTATGTTGTTTTGCCAGAATACAACTGTCACATGAACTTTCTGGATTTTCTATTGGTGGTAAACCCTTCACCATATTTTTCTTCTGTAACAAATTTAAAACTCCAAAATGTAAATGTCCATACCTTAAGTGCCATAGCCATGATTGGTCTAGCTGCATGGTTTCGAAGTGGGCTTCCTCTTCTCCTTGGATGCACTGAATTTGAAGAGGGAACATCTGATTCTTGGTCATCTCCACTTTTCCTATCAACCTGTCACTTGGAAACTTGTCCAGTATTGTGCAAACATTATCCATAAAAGATACTCTGTAACCTTTCTGTACTAACTGTCCAATACTCATCATATTATGATTTAGTCCAGGTATAAAATAAACATCAAGTATAAACCTTCTTTCACCATTCTTTGCCAAAACATTTATTACTCCTTTACCCATTACATCCACTTTGATATCATTTCTTAATTTAACTTCAGATCTTACATAATCATCAAGACTAGCAAAAAATTCTTTATTCCCTGTCATATGATTACTGCATCCACTATCTAAGAACCAAATATCTCTAGCCTTTTCTTGAGTAACATGACAAGTGAGAAATAAGCTTCCAAGATTAAAACTAGATTCACCTGGATTAGAACTAGATTCACCTATGTAATGAGCATTCTGCTTGTCCACATATCCTTGTTTCCTTTTGTAGTCACTTGCATAATGTCCATATTTCTTGCATGCGTAGAAGGGAGGTGGAACAAGCAGTTAAGTTGTGGATGGAGAAATTATCTCCAATTAATCTTTAGTTTTCTAACAATTAAAAGGTGTGAGTAGACTTATTAGACTTAAAGCCATAGCTTAGAAGGAAAAATAATTTCACAAAGTAAATTAAAAATAAAAATAAAATTACACAATACCACATAACACCATCTTATAACTATCATGGTGACCCCCCTAAATATGCACATACAAGCACACATGTATTGACATCGATCATAACTTTAAATATATCTTGAGTAATATATGTGTAAGTTTGAAAGAAATGGAGGGACATCAGGCTAAACTGATAACGTATGCAAGAGTGTATAATAATTGGTTTGAAGGGAGATGTAGTGGACCCAAGAATACCACCAATGTGTAAAACATGAAAAACAATCACTTTTGAATAATATGACACTCAAATCTGAATCAAACATTATAACCATTTGAAAATCTTGCTTTCATGGAAATTTTGGGAAGAAATAGTGGTGGAAAATATTTTGAATCAATTTTCTTTTTTTTTTTAAATTGAGAGACTTTTGAGCAAAAGCTTGAAATTTTTTTTGAAACAATTTCCTCAAAAAACTTAAGGCTCTTTAGATCAAAAGTTAAACACTTTTAGGTTGGAAGTGACTAGGGGATTGTTTCCCATATGATCATGGGATAAGACCTTTTATGGGTTATCCCCTCCTACCTATTTTGGTTAATGTGATTGATGTAGGATAAAAACTATCCAAAAATGGCTCTAAATTTAAAATGAATAACACCACTTTTCACCTAGTTAAATTTGATGGCCTCCTAGATGTCACAACATGCAAAAGGGGTGTTTAGAATCTATGGGGTTGTTGGCACCATTATCAATATTTGACAGGCATGATGGTAGGGTTATTATGTTATCACATGCATGCTATCAGGGTCATCATGTTTCAATAGGCATGCTAGTAAAGGCATCAGGTTTCAATTGTCATGCTATCAGGGTCATTGTGTTCCAATAGGTATACTGACAGAGGCATCGGGTACTACTAGGGTTACTGGTAGGGGCATTGATTTTTAAAATAATTATTGGTAGGGTCATAAGAATATAATGGGAATACAAATAAGGGTCACATATTCTAACATTTTATTATGTAGGAATGAAAGTCCATTGACTAATGTAACTTCCAAAAATTTCTTACGAGGGTTGGAAATCTCACCAAGTTGAAGAAACCTCCCCAAAAAAGTTAATTTTGTAATGGATCTCAAAAAACTAGAAAAGACCCATTTGATAAATTTAAAAAATAATTAATGTTTTCTTAGTTTTAGAATTTTTATGTACATAAATGCGTGAAACCAATAAAGAGTTCCAAAACCCTCTAAAAAGGCCAAAAATGACCTTCACGAATCTAGTTCATGTTTATAGTTGATTCTAGTGTTTTAACACCTTCCAAATATGATGGCACTATTTTTTTTATAATAGGAGACTTCAACTATATTTATTTTTATTTATTTTCATGAAATCCCACTAAACATATGAAAAATTAAAAAAAAACAAGAATAATAACAAGAATACTAGCAGGTAAGATCTCACTAAGGATTTTAGAAACGATAAAATATCCACTAGATTAGAGCTTTGATATCATGTCAGATCAATCCAAGATATATAAAAATCATAGATTAAAATAAAACCCTAAGAATAGGTGAAAGCAATGTAAAACAAAAGTGGGATTTATAGATATTCATTAAGTGATTAGCTAAAAAGTACAATGAAGGTAGATATATAGTACAACGTTAGTTTCCCATAAATGTAACAAATCAATTCACAATTAGAAAACATATTAAGTGTATCTATCTAATGACCTTAAAAATACTAATCAATCTAACTAAAATCTATGTAAATAAAACCATAAGTGGAAAAAATCATACACTATTAAATACTATGTTTGCATTGTCATCTATGGCTAGTGAAACTACAATTTATGTAGAAGTTGGTCAAAATAAAGAATGGGTTGATGCTATGAAATTTGAGATAGATTCAACTAAGATTAATTATACATGGAATCTTATTAATACTCCATTACATAAATATGTAATTTAAACCAAGTGGGTTTATAATACCAAAGTCAATATTGATGGTACAATTGACAAGATAAAAGTTAAAGTAGTTATAATAGGATTTGCACAAACATATGGGGTTGACTACAAGGAAACATATACACATGTGGCACATAAGGATAATATAATATTAATGTTTTTTCCTTCTTCTCATGAAATATGTAAAATCCATTAAATGAATGTCAAACATGCATTCTTAAATGGAGTGATTGGATAAAAAGTATATATAGGGCAGCCACAAGGTTTAGAGCTTAAGGGTAAGGAGTTTTGGGTATATAAGTTGAGGAAGGATATTTATGAGATAAATCAAGCTCCAATATCTTATCACTCAAGAATTGATATCTTTTTATTGTATCAAATATTTTTAATAAGTAAAAATGAACCAAATCTTTACATACAAGCATTTGATTGTAATGTGTTATATGTTTGCCTCTATGTAGACAACTTGTTATTTACATGTATCTCTATGGAGATGTTGAATAGATTTAAGGAAGTAATGAAACTAAAAATTGAGAGGATTTATCTTGGACTTAAGAAGTACTTTATTGACACGAAATTCTATCAAAATAAAGAAGAATTATTCATTTTTCAAACCAAATATGTCCAATACATGTTAAATAAGTATAATTTTTAAGGTTCTCAGCCCATGGACACTCTAATTTCAAGTGGATAAAATATAATGAAAGAGGATGGGAATCCTTCAGATGATGAAAATAATTTTATAAGAAATGTGGTAGGTTTGATGTATCTCCCTCTAATAAAACCCAATATTAGTTATGGGGTTTCACTAGTTTCTAGATCTGTGGGAAATTCATCATTCAAACATTTTTAAGCAATAAAAAAATTCAAATATATAAGAGGTAATTATACTAATAAAATTATTTTTAGAATATAAATTTGATTATGCCTAATTGGATACACAAATTTATATTGGGAAGGATCTCTTAATGATAGGAAGTCAACTTTAGGTCATTGCTTCACATTGGGAAGTGGGTTGGTTTCATGGTCATCAAAGAAATAAGATACATTTTCATTATCCTATATTAAATTTGAATATACAACCCATATATATTATTTTACACAAGTATTATGGTTTAGAATAATATTAATCGATTATAAAGAGGCTCAAATTGAGCCAACACACATTTTTTGTGATAACAATGGGGCAATAGAATTGTTCAAGAATCTGATTTTCCATGTTATAACTAAACATATTAAACTCAAACATATTTGTTTTAGATATTTTTTCAATAATTAAAAAAAATTCATTGATTATGTGAAAATTTAAGATCATTTTTTATGTTTTCACCAAGGGATTTCTGAAGAAGATTCATGGAAGACTTAAGGAGATGATAGGCATTTTTGTTCTATGCATCAAATGGGGGGTTGTTGAGTATGATGCCAATGTTGACAATTGATTTTTGATGTTATAATTTATTTTATTTGTGTATTATTATTTTAGGAGGGATATTTAATTTATTTTATCCTAGATTAAGTTTTTGGTCAAAATTGAATATTTTTTAAGAATTTCCTAATAAATAGATAGAAGTACAAGTTAGAGTCTAGTTCACTGAATATTAAATTAACTGAGTTCAAATATTTATACATTAATACTTAAGATTTGGGTCACACTTTTAAGAGATGATTTAACTAAAACTAAATCTATTTTAGTCAAATCTTCTATATACAATTGATTTGGGGTGCTTAACTTATCTAGTGTGCATGTTTGCTTAACTTATGAAGAGGATTCTTGCACGATGCGAATATATTATCATTGAATCAAAATTGTTATATTGAGTTTAGTTTTAGTTATCTTAGTATATTTTTAGTCCACTTAGGTAGTCTAGGATTTATATTTATAGATTGGTCATGAAATTTATTTGTAATAGGCTTGTTTTCATATTAATTGTTAATAAAAGATGTTACAATAGTGTGTCCCTAAGATTATTCTTGAAAATTGCATAATGTTGAGCTCTGATTTTAATTGAAAACATTAAAAAAGGAAAACCAAAAAACTTAAGTATTTTAATTTGTAGTTATTTAATGCATATTTTGTCATCAATCACACTTATAAGGCTATTATATTAACAACTAGTAATTTTAAGTTAGATTGGTTGATATATATCTTCATTTTTAGATTAAATTAGATCTTATTTATACTCCCTCCACACATTAAAAAACTTTATAAGGCTCACCAATTTTTTTGACTAAAATGTGCACACTAAGATAAACAACATTATAGAATAAATCTAACATATATCAATATACAATATAAAATCAAACCTAACAAATGTGTTAAAAATAGGAAAAATGAGAAAATTAATAATTATAGCAAGCTAGAGTAAGTGAAATGAGAAAGAATGATGGAATCTAACACACCTAGTAAAATATTGCAATTTTGAGATTGGAATAATGATCTATAAGTCTATGTGGGCCTGCAAAAAATATGACTATTAAACTCTAAAAAGATGGAATCAAGATTGTAGGTGTTATTTTTTAATGTTCCCTTGGTGGATTCAATAGTAAATTGACTTTGTACTACATATTTTTGTTAAACTTATACTCTATTACTTTTCAAGGTATTTATTTTTCTATGTAGGTGTATTGTTTAATTTTGTACATCGATGTATGATCACAATGTAGTTTTTTTTGAAAAAATCATCTTCATCTTATTTTTTCCTCTTGACCTATTTTTACACAAAAAATTCTAATATGAAAACTAAAAGGCTTAGCTGGCTCAAGAAACCTTCATTAAGTTATACTTACATGCCTGACATGCTAAAATTATAGATAGTTTTGTTATACTTACATACCTAACATAAATAACTTAATGATACTTATACCAATTCTAACATACTTACATACCTAATTAGTATATCTAGGGATTTATAGGATAAGACATGCACTAAGACTAACTATGGGAAAA
The DNA here is from genome assembly GCA_037957365.1 of Torreya grandis. Classification (NCBI taxonomy): domain Eukaryota; kingdom Viridiplantae; phylum Streptophyta; class Pinopsida; order Cupressales; family Taxaceae; genus Torreya; species Torreya grandis. The sequence continues at coordinate 665,728 of JARHVA010000508.1, forward strand.
TACAATAAACAAAAGTCATGGTGCGGGATATTAGGCCAAGGAAAGAAGGACCCAAAACAACATAGTATATGGATTTTGTTATTTGTTGAATCTACCCCTTGATAAACTATGTCTAGGATGAGGAAAATAGCTTGGAAAATGGGTAAATAAGTCTCAAAGCTGAAAACATAAAAGTATGATGTAATTTTGAAGACATTTAGATGGATTAATGGATAGAGATAGGTTAGTGTGGGGTAAGAAGTGTCTTAAAACATGAAAATATACTCAAGTGGACCAAGTGTCATAAAATGGTGAAAATGCATGATGGTAAAAGATATTTTAATAAAAAACATGTGTATAAAATATCAATAGAAGAATCATTAACATCATGATTTAAAAAAATGAGTATAAAGCAAAAGAATTTAAACCAAATCAAATGTTTTACCACTTTATCTATTGTTTTACCTAGTAGGTATCTTCAATTTGATTTCATTAGGTAACATAAAATAAAAACATATATAGATTTCAATTAGTCAGGGTTAATGATAGTGAAACAAAGAATCACTACCCTAGAGGGAAAGAGATCATACAAAGAAATTTGAGGAACACTAACACATACAAAGGACAAAACATGATGAGCTAGGAGAACAATGTAAGAATATATGAAACCCTAAGCTAAATTAGAGATAATATAAAAATAAAATCCCTATAGTTAAGTGCAAGATAATACGGTTTCACCAAAAATGTGAAACCCCTATAGATTGAATGCATGATAGTACATGTTCACTAAAAGGTTTTAAGGTAAAGTGGTTATAGATATAAACAACACTAAATTAAACCATTAAGTGGAGCATGAGTATTGTTTTTATAATTACAATAAAAATGGTAAATAAATTTATAAATGTACCTAAAATATAATGAATGAAAGTATCTTAAAATATTTAGAAAAGCACGAAGGGGGTTGTTAGAGAAATACCTCATTTATGACCTACATATATTTTTATAGCAACTGAAGATGAACTATAATAGGTTTTAAGATAGTGTAAAAGAGAACCTAGAGATAAGATCGTGATATATTGAAGCAACCATTACCAAAATATTCTATTTGAAGTAGAATTGTAACATCCCCACTAGGATTTACAAGAATAACATAATTTTTATTTATTTAATATTCCACACATTCGTTCATTAGATTACACCATGAGAATCTAATTAATGATTGAAGCATACTAAATAAGTATGTTATACATAAAATAAATATTTAACATTTAACAGTTACTGATCACTAGCATCACATGTAACAAAACATAACTGCACAAGGAAATAATTATATAAATACAACCAATGTTGGTATAATAATACATCCACTACTATCAATGTATAATAAGTAATCAATTACGCTTCTTAATATAATTATGTCCAAACATAATTAAAATAATAGATGCAATGCTCCACTAAGCATGAGTCACTTAAACTCCAGTATCTATGATAATCTTAAGTGTAGTCTCCAATAAGTATTGCAGTGGGGAGGGAGAGCATTATCCGAGAACTTTTCTACACCAACCATAGAACATCGATCCCCTGCACAATCTCCAAAATAGGGAGTGTACCTCCCTTCATGGATGGGTAGATAGTGATAGTGCAAGAATCTAGAGAGACACGTTAGTACCAGTGTGCTGCAAGATTTCTACATGATGTGTACCATAAAGAAAATATGTTATAACATGATATCACACAAACATGTAAATAAAACATATGAAATGGTAATGTCTATCTAAACATTACTTTGGCAAA
>JARHVA010000508.1:1872500-2267500 GCA_037957365.1 Torreya grandis
ATACTTCTCTACATGGTTATGTAGATTCAGATATGGCAGGTGATTTGAATGGCAGAAGAAACACCACAAGATATGTTTTTACTGTAAGTGGAACGGCGGTTAGCTGGATATCAAAGTTGCAGAAGGTTGTTGCCTTGTCAACTGCAAAAGCAAAATATATTGCAGTCACAGAGGCTAGCAAAGAGATGATATGGATGACACGGTTCATGGAAGAGCTTGAAAAGGAGCGAGAGAGTTGTAGACTATACAGTGATAGTCAGAGTGCAATTCGTTTGGCTAAGAATTCAGCGTTTCATTCAAGAACAAAGCATATACATCTTAGGTACCACTTCATTAAACAGGTATTGGAGGATGGTGAGTTGAAGCTGGAGAAGATCCATACAGATAAGAATCCTGAGGATATGTTAACCAAGCCGGTTACAAAAAAAAAGTTGAATCTTCATTTAACTTTCATTGGTCTTCATAATTGAGTTGAAGATAGAGGAGCTAGAAGATGTTGCTGTATAGGTATTGGTGCAGCTGTTTATCTCCAAGTGGGAGATTGTTAGGGTATGAAGCTAAAAGCTTCATCCATGAGCGAGTGCAGGAGTTGCAGGCGTTACACAGTCGCCGACGACGGTCAGAAACAGACCAAAGGCGACCGACGTCGGTCAAGAGCAGTCCAAGATCGACCGACCTCGGCAGGTTCAAGCAGGCAGGAACCGATGTCGATTACCTGTGGCGTCCAAAATCTATTTTCGTGTGAGAACAGATTGTTTGCATGTTAAAAAACGAACTGTTGGTTGTTAAGCCCGCGTTTCTATTTTGAGTAGAACTGTAATTAGAGCCCTTGTTTAGGAGGTGCATCTATTAGTTGTAAGTGCATGCTCATGAGTCTCTATAGTTATATAATAGAGATAGATCTTCATAGTTCATTGGACAAGTGTATCAGAGCTCAAATTCACTTGTTGGGGATCAACCAACAATATGATTACAATATGAAAGCAATAAACACGGAATTAAATCAGATAGATAAGTAACTAGAATCAGAATTAACAAGAAACAAGAGATACAAGAAACCACCCTGAAAACTTGTATTCAACTCTTTACAAAAGGAATTACAATTGAAGAAACTTCTTTTCTTCTACACCTATCTCAGATGTACATATCACTTTCTAGATCTCTCTTTCCCTTCAAGAGTTCTCTCTCAATTACAATCAACTCCACAATCTGGATTGATTCACATATACAAACTGGATTCTACTTCTACAGTAGTGTCTTCTTTTTTTTTGTCCAATGAACTATGAAGATCTATCTCTATTATATAACTATAGATACTCATGAGCATGCACTTACAATTAATAAATGCACCTCCTAAACTAGGGCTCTAATTACAGTTCTACTCAAAATAAAAACGCGGGCTTAACAACCAACAGTTCGTTCCTTACATGCAAACAATCTGTTCTCGCACGGAAATAGATTTTGGACGCCACAAGTAACTGACATCGGTTCCTGCCTGCTTGAACCTGCCGATGTCGGCTGATCCTGGACTGCTCCTGACCGACGTCGGTCGCCTTTGGTCTGTTTCTGACCATCGTCGGCGACTGTGTAACGCTTGCAACTCCTGCACTCGCTCATGGATGAAGATTTTAGCTCCATACCCTAACAATCTCCCACTTGGAGATAAACAGCTGCACCAGTCCCTGTACAGCAACATCTTCTAGCTCCTCTATCTTCAACTCAATTCTAAAGACCAACGAAAGTTGAATGAAGATTCAACTTCTCTTTTGTAACCGGCTTGATTAACATATCCGCAAGATTCTTATCTGTATGGATCTTCTCCAGCGTCAACTCACCATCCTCCAATACCTGTCTAATGAAGTGGTACCTAAGCTGTATATGCTTTGTTCTTGAATGAAACGTTGAATTCTTAGCCAAATGAATTGCACTCTGACTATCACTGTATAGTCTACAACTCTCTCGCTTCTTTCCAAGCTCTTCCATGAACCGTGTCATCCATATCATCTCTTTGCTAGCCTCTGTGACTGCAATATATTCTGCTTCTGTAGTTGACAAGGCAACAACCTTCTGCAACTTTGATATCCAGCTAACGCCGTTCCACCTACAATGAAAACATATTTTGTGGTGCTTCTTATGCCATCCAAATCACCTGCCATATCTGAATCTACATAACCATGTAGAGAAGTATTTGAACCGCCATAGCACAAGTGCCTACTGCTGGTTCCTTTCAGATATCTAAAGATCCACTGAACTGTTTTCCAGTGTTCCTTCCCTGGATTGGCCATATACTTACAACTCCCATTGCTTGGGAAATATCAGGTCTAGTACAAACCATTGCATACATTAAACTTCCTACTGCGGAAGCATATGAAACTTTTCTCATGTACTCTACCTCATGTGAATTAGGACATTGTTCTTTACTCAACTTAAAATGTCCAGCCATAGGTGTGCTTACCGGTTCTGCATCCTGCATATTGAACCGTTTCAACACCTTGTCCACATAATCCTCTTGAGACAAAATCAACCTGTGATTTTTTCTGTCTCTCTTAATACTCATGCCAAGGATTTTTTTTGCTGCTCCCAAATCCTTCATGGCAAATGTGTGAGCTAATTTCATCTTTATCTCAGAGATATCCTGCATGTGTGATCCTGCAACCAACATATCATCTACATACAATAATAGAATAATATATCTACCATTATCCAATCTCTTAAAATATACACAATGGTCAGATTGACATCTACTGTAGCCATGCTCAGTCATAAATCTGTCAAACCTTAAGTACTACTGTCTCGGAGCTTACTTGAGGCCATACAAGCTTTTCTTCAATCTGCACAATAACTTCTCTTTACCTTTGACCTCATATCCTTTCGGCTGTTCCATATATATTTTTTCATCCAAATTTCCATGAAGAAACGTTGTCTTGACATCAAGTTGCTCAAGATGCAAATCTTCAGTAGCAACTAAAGACAATACAGTCCGTATAAAAGTCATTTTAACAACAGGGAAGAAAATCTCACCAAAGTCAATACCTGGTTTCTGTGCAAATCCTTTCACTACCAATCTAGCCTTGTATCTCATCTGTCCATTCTCACCTTCTTTCAATCTGTAGATCCATCTGTTCTTCAGTGTCTTCTTTCCCGCTGGCAACTCAACCAAATTCCATGTTTGGTTCTCTATCAAGGAGTCAATCTCCTCATTCATGCCTAGCTCCCACTGAACTTTGAATTCCACCTGTATTGCTTCATCAAAACTCTCCGGTTCTCCACCATCAGTTAGCAATAAATAGAATAATGAAGGGGAATATCGAATTGGAGGTTTACTTACTCTTTCTGACCTCCTGATAGGCGACTGAGACTCATCCACAACACGCTATCCGCCCAAATTCTCTGACAGTGACCGACCTCGGTCACTTCCAGGCCTGTAACTGACCGACGTCGATTCTGCCTGACCGACGTCGGTTCCTGCCCGGCCGACGTCGGTCACTGTCTGACCGACATCGGTACCTGTACGGCCGACGTTGGTTCCTACCTAACCGATGCCGGTGTCTGTGTTTTTCTTTCTATGATTTTTCTTTCCCACAAGCTTATTTTGGACCTCCTCCTTGTCGAATTCTTCATTGCTCTGCTCAAGATGATTCAGCTTCCTCAGTTGATCACTATACATCACATTTTTATTGAAAACATCACATCTCCTGATTATCTTTTTAGTTCCTAGATTCCATAACCTGAATCCAAACTCATCAGAGCCATAGCCAACAAATGTGCACCTCATAGATTTAGCATCAAGCTTCTTTCTATTTTCCTTATCAACGTGCACAAAGGCTTCACAACCAAAAATTTTGAGAAATGATAAATCTATATTTTTACCTGTCCATGCCTCTTCTGGAATTCCACCATCCAGAGCTGTAGAGGGTCCTCTGTTAATCAGGTATACTGTGGTGTCCACGGCTTCTGCCCAAAACTCTAAGGGCAAACCAGCATGCAATCTCATACACCTTGCACGCTCCATGATTGTTCTGTTCATCTTTTCAGCAACTCCATTTTGCTGAGGTGTTCTTGGAACCGTCATTTGCCTACGTATTCCAAGCTTCAAACAATACCATTTGAACTTAAGGCTGCAGAACTCACCACCATTGTCAGATCTCAGGCACTTCAATCTCCTGCCTGTTTCATTCTCAACCATAGCTTTTCAAATCTTAAACGTGTCAAAAACATCAGATTTGTTTTTAATACAATAGACCCATACTTTTCTTGTAGCATCATCTATGAAAGACACATAATACCTTGATCCACCAATAGAAGCAACTTGGGCTGGTCCCCACACGTCTGTGTGAACAAGCTGCAACTTATGCTTCTTCTTTGTTGACCCGGTCTTGAGAAAACTCACTTTTTTTTACTTTCCAAAAATACAGTGCTCACAAAATTCTAGATCTATGTTTTTCAAATCTGAAAACATACCTTTTAACTTAAGAATTGTCATACCCTTCTCACTCATGTGGCCGACCCTGTGGTGCCACAATTTAGCATCTACATCTGAAGTAGATAATACAAAAAGAGAATTGTCAGTAACACAATTACACAAATAGAGAGTACCTACTCTCTTACCTCTGGCCAATACAAGTGCACCCTTGGTAACCTTCCAAGATTCAGCTGTGAGGGTTACTGTACAACCCTCATCCCTTAACTTTTCTGTAGAAATCAAACTCCTCTTCAGGTTGAGAACATGCATCACTTCTTTCAACACTCATGTGTTGCCATTCTGCATCTTCATCTGCACTTTACCTTTGCCAACTATTTTGCAAGGCTCATCATTCACTAGATAGACTATTCCAAAATCTCCATGGACATAGTCACTAAAATATTCTCTATTAGGGGTAGCATGGAAAGATGCACCAGAATCTAATACCCAAGATTCTATATTAGTATGCAAAGAGAATATAAGAGCATCTTGTGCAATACCTGCAACTTTTGTTTCTTCTTTATCATCATGTTGTCTGTCCTCTTTAGGCTTTGACCAGCAATCTTTGCTTATGTGCCCAATCTTTCCACAATTCCAGCATTGTGGCTTCCTGCCATTTCTGGATTTAGATCTACCTCTCATCTTGGATTTAGATCTTGATCTCCCTTTTTTGCTCTTCTCTTTCTGTCTTTCCCTGCTCTCAAAACTTAAAGCGTTCCCTGATGCCTCCTCTGTGTTTTTCCTGCGAATTTCTTCATTCAAGATTACACTAACCACATCATCTACTTTTAAAATATTTGAAGCAGAAGCAGTATTACTAACTGCCATTACTAAGCTGTGTCAGCTTTCTGGTAAAGAACATAAGATTAATAGAGCTTTAATTTCATCATCAAATACTATTTTGACTGAACTTAATTGATTCACAATTCCATGGAAATCATTCAAATGATTAGATACAGAACTACCGTCCTACATCTGCAAATTAAATAACTGCTTCATAAGATATACCTTATTAGAAGCTGAGGGTTTTTCATACATATTTGCTAAAGTAGACATTAACTCTACCGTAGACTTTGCTTGTGATAAATTAGATATCACAGTGGATGCTAGACTCAATCTTATAGATCCAAGAGCCTTTCTATCAAGAACTTTCTATTCTTCATCATCCATGCCTTTGGGCTGCTTTGCAGTCCCTCCTAACGGTATGTATAAATCTTTTTGATACAGATAATCTTCTATTTGCATTCTCCACAATTGATAGTTCTTGCCATTGAACTTCTCCATTCTTAGCTTACTTTCTTGTGCCATTGCTTTCTCCCACTCAAACAGAAATCCCTGTGAGTAACCTGTAATCAAACACACTCAACAGATCTGAACCACCTGTTAGTGAATCTGAACTCTGATACCACTTGTTGGTATCAAGCTCAAGACCCTGCAACCAAAGCTCTGATACCACTTGTTGGGGATCAACCAACAACATGATTACAATATGAAAGCAATAAACACGGAATTAAATCAGATAGATAAGTAACTAGAATCAGAATTAACAAGAAACAAGAGATACAAGAAACCACCCTGAAAACTTGTATTCAACTCTTTACAGAAGGAATTACAATTGAAGAAATTTTTTTTCTTCTACACCTATCTCAGATGTACAGATCACTTTCTAGATCTCTCTTTCCCTGCAAGAGTTCTCTCTCTCAATTACAATCAACTCCACAATCTGGATTGATTCACATATACAAACTGTATTCTAGTGTTTTCATGCTCTAGAATGGTAGTGAAAATACACGTATAGGTGCATTTGAACATCATGGTAATGTGATAACATGTAATTTGCCTACCTAGATATGATCCAATTGATATATTCTTAGGTGGAGGTCCCAGAGGTATAAATTGTAGTTAGAGTTTAAGGGCTAGCTCCCTTTGATGCATCTTTGAAGTCCTTAGCTACCACTGTTAATAATGGGGGAAGTGAAAAAGGAGAAGGATATGACAAAAATAGAACCTATCTAAAACGGTGACGCACCAAATGATTCGATCTACTCAGCTTATATCAACACTTTAGACCAAAAGGGCGAACAGACACTTCATCTAACAAAAGACCAAACTGTATGACGCTTTAACAGGGAGCTTAATGAAGATACAAAGAAAAAGAACTTACCATAGGTGTTGCAGAAGCACACTTTCAAATGATTGCTCTTCTGTCTTTATGCTCCAACTTGGGCACTTCATGTTAACCTGCAAAAATGGTCTTGGATATATCAAATATGTTGCTGTCAACCTATGAAAGCATCAAGATGAAATGACTAAACACAAAGTTGATACACAGACATATTCAAAAGCATAACTAGTTAGATCGAGGTAAAACGTGTTCTATTGATTCCAAGGTAAAATTGGCAGGGCTTCGCCTTACACAAGTGAGAGATACATTTCTCAGCTGAGAGCTTACAATATATAGCATCAAGAGAAAAACTTTTCAGCGCCTTCAAGAACAAGAGGCCCATGCTGTATTAAACACCTTGGGAAGAGGAATCCGTTCATGCTGCTGTCATCCTTCTATAAATGACCTGAAAGAACCATGTTGTAGATTGCTACAGGTATTGACTTTGCTGCTCAAAGTGTATTAAATGTTCCCGATAAAGCATGGGTCATTTTGTTTTTTAAATGACAAGGCCGCCCCTCTATGAAACTTACACAATTGTCTACTCATTAATGCTTGAATGAAGAAAAGAGGGCCACTCTATTGAATTCTTGTGCTCCCCTTGATGACCACTTGGTGGAGACTATTTCATCTGTAGCAATAACTTCTTCTGTCGACGCTTTATGTGCCACTTGAACTGCTCTATTCGTCCTGCACTACTTTTTGTCTTATCCTAGCTCCTCAGCACTCGAGGCTATCTTTCGTCTCCTGTTTTAGGGCTCCTTTCTCTACAGGTCGCTGAGTTTCCTTTTGGCCTTATGCCCTTTGAATTCCTTCGGGCCCGTGCTCATGAGTTCTTTCGGGCAAAATGCCCGAAAGAAATCTTTCGGTCGCTTGTCCTAAGGAATTGGTTTTTTGGCTTCTCTTCAACGGCTGACACATCCCATCAAAATTGACGTCTGCGAGCCTGTCACCATTTGAAAACCAACAGCTATTTCACTATCTTGAATTTGACGTTTGCGGGGACATCACCAGACGTTTGAACCTCCAACGACTAGTTCACCATGTCAAAGTTGACGTTTTCGGGCCCATCATCACCTTTAGCAGTTCCTTTGGCTTTTTTGCAAATTGAACCTTCCGGAAGGGAAGGTGACCTTTCGGAAAAGAGGAGAGGGTCATTTTTTTGGGGAGTCGAGAGCCCTCCGCAAGGGAATTAGCCCTTCGGGCTCCTTTGTCTTCCCAATTCCTTCAGACAAAATGACCGAAGGAATTCCTTCGGACATTTTGCCAGAAGGAAATGTTGCCTTCATGTCTCGGCCTTCTCTTTGTAAATTCCTTCGGACAAAAGTATGAAGGAAATCATTCGAGCATTTTTTTTTAAGGAATTTACCTTTGGTTCCTCCTTGGATTTTCTTCGGACAAAAGTCTGAAGAAATCCTTGTCTTTTGCCTTGTCACTTTTCCGAAGGAAAATTCCCCTTCGGGCCTTCTGCCTTGCTCTCCTTCAAATGTGCTCTCTGCCCTCCGCAAGGGCACCTTGGGTCCAAAGTTGCCCTTTGGAGCCTGCTTGAACGGTCCCATTTGTAACGGGCACTTGACCTTTGGAGCTTTGTGAAAGACTTGTATTCCTTTGAAATTGGCCCATTCCTTTGTCAAAAGGCTTGTCCAAGGTAATTGCTCAAAGCGAAATAAGCCCCAGATCAACCTGAAAACCTACAGGGCTTGGATCACTCGACTCTTTATAAGAACAGGGCTATTTTAAAGGGAAATAGCACAATTGCAATAAGGTGGATACATCAAAGACTGGCTGCTCAGGGCAGCAGGGAAAGAAGGGAGATCGATTTTGCCCTGTAGGACCAAAAATGGTCAACAAGCCGCCTATCTATATATGTTGGGGAAGGAGTCTCTCTACTCCTCAGAGAAGAAACCTCTATACTTTTAATTCCCCTCCAAAACTCGCCACACAAGACGGGCTATGTACTTATCGCCTATGTGCAAAACGTCGTCTAAATAATAGTATGGCATAAAGTCAATTTGGATTGGGGGTGAAATGAATCTCCTTGGAGGGGTATTCTGAAGTTGTAACTGCAATAGATGGTTTCCCAATATTGAAACCATAGGAGCGACCACCTGGTGGACCAGACCCCAACCCAACATCACACATTCTCCTTCCATCCAGTGGCCTTCGACTCCTCCCAGAATAGCATGATCAGAGCCAAGCCAAGAAAGGTTGGAGAGGACACCCACCACTCCTGATTAGAGAGGCCCTCTCTAAGGCATTCGAGAGAGATGTTCATAGGGGCTAAAGACACTCGTTCCACCGATCAGACCACACCGAATGGTCTTGGGCGATTCCATAATAAAATGCAACACTCCTCTTCAAGGTAACAATTCATATTACTGGTTGGTAATTAGCAGTTGGTAGCTTTGTTGATGGGTAGAGGGAATATTAAAGTCTTCCCTTCATGAAATTGCTTATCCTCAAGCAATTATAAGTTAGGATGCTCTAAAATGGTCGCTCCTTCCCATGTGGCATCCTCAACTAGCAAATTTTTCCAAGGGATCAAGTATTCTTTGATACTTCGGTTTCTTAACTTCCTTTCACGAACCTGTTGACACTGTGTATTGCACCCTTTAAAAGAAGGCTCGGCTTCTTTCTTCCACGCGGCACAATAGAGACATTCCTCTTGCTATGGGCTTAGCGAATTTGAGGAATGAATCTCTAGATTAAGGGCTAGCTCCCTTTGATGCACCTTTGAAGTCTTTAACTGCTACTGCTAATAATGGGGGGAGTGAAAAGAGAAAAGGATGTTACAAAAGCAGAACCTAACTAAAATGGTGATGCACCTAAATGATTCGATCTACTCATCTTTTATCAACACTTTACATCAAAAGGAGCGAACAGACACTTCATTTTAACAAAAGACCAGACTGCATGAGTGTTTTAACAAGGGAGCTTAATGGAGATACAATGAAGAACCTACCATAGGTGCTTTAGAAGCACACTGTCAGATGGTTGCTCCTCTGGCTCTGTGCTCCAACCTGAGCACTCCCTGTTAACCTGCAAAAGATGGTCTTGGATAAACTAGATATGTTGGCGTCGACCTATGAAAGCATTAAGATAAAATGACTAAACATAATGACGATACACAGGGATATTCAGAAATATAAAAAATTAGATGGAGGTAAAACATGATTCTTTTGATTAAAAGGTAAAATTGTCAGGGCTTTGCCAAACACAAGTGAGAGATCCCTTTTCCAGTTGAGAGGTTACAATTTATAGAATTTAGAGAAAGACCCTTAGTCTTTTTAAGGAATCGACAGCCCATACTACATTAAACACCTTGGTAAGAGGAATCCGTTCATGCTACTGTCATCTCTCCATAAATACCCCTGGAAGAACCATGTTGTATATGTCACAAACATTGACTTTGCTGCTCAAACTACGTTTAACGTTCCTACTAAAGCATGGTTCGCTTTATTCTTTGAACGACAAGGCCGCCTCCCTTGAAAACCCATGCAACTCTCTCCTTATTAATGCTAAACAAAGAAAAATGGGCCACTCTATTGAATGCTCGTGCTCCCTTTGATCGTTGTTTGGTGGAGACTATTCCATCTGCAAGCAATTACTTCGCCTGCCAATGCCTCTTTTGCCACCTGGGCTGATCTGGGTCGTGCCTGCGCTTGGCTGGATGTGTCTTCTAGAACGTTCCAAGCGTTGTCTTATGTGTGCATAGCCACGTTCTAGATTTACTCTTCCGCTCTCTTTCCTTGCTACTTCTTGTCTTTTCCTAGCAATTCGAGCTCTCGGGCTATTCTTTGCCTCCTCTTGGCTCCTTTCTTGTCGGGTCGCTCAGCATTCGAATTCCTTTGGGCAAAATGTCCGAAGGAATTCCTTCGGACATTTTGTCCAAAGGAAATGTCCTTTAGCTTTTCTCCAACGATTAACCCATCTTCTTGAATTTGACGCTCGTGGGCCCGTATGTCTCTTTTACTACCTTGAATTTAACATTTGTGGGCCCGTCACCAGACGTTTGAACCTTCAATGGCTAGTTCACCATGTTGAAGTCGACGTTCTCGGGCCCATCATTATCCTTTAGCAATTTCCTTGATTTTTGCAAATGAATTTTTACAAAGGGAAAGGGACCATTCGAAAAAAGGAAAAGGTCCTTTTTGATGGCCAAGAGTCCTCCGCAAAGGCACTAACCCTTCGGGTTTCTTTGTCTTCCGAATTTATTCGAACAAAATGTCCGAAGGAATTCGTGCCTTCAGTGTCTCGGCTTTCCTATGGTAATTTCCTTCGGACATTTCGACCCTATCATGATTGAAGCCAATTATGTGTCTAAAACTCCATAATTTAATGCAATCAATATATGGTGAAAAATAATGTCTTGTTGGTATCCCAATAAGAGTGTTAGCTCAAACTCTTGTGGAAAAGTTCATTCTTGATAGAGTTAGACCTAACTATGTTTTGTAATGCCTTTGGTTAATGTGGTTACTATCAAACAAAGTTGCACGCATCTCATGTTGGTATAAAAAGGATTACATCATCCTTTATCAATGACCATTTATTAAATAAGGCATATATATTCTTGATTGTTTTCAATTTTAAATTTTGAATTTTTGAGGATGTGCCATGATACAAATCCACATTTTATAGGCTTAGATCATACATTAGAAATTTAGAATTTTATTATTAATACTTTTGTCCCAAGGAAATTACCAAAGGAAAGCCGAGACACTGAAGGCACGAATTCCTTTGGACATTTTGTCCGAATAAATTCGGAAGGCAAAGAAACCCGAAGGGTAAGTGCCTTTGCGGAGGACTCTTGGCCATCAAAAAGGACCTTTTCCTTTTTTCGAATTCCTTTGGACATTTTGTCTAAAGAAATTTGCCCCTTGGTTTCTTCATGGATTTTCTTCGGACAAAATGTCCAAAGAATTCATTGTTTGACTTGTCACTTTCTCCGAAGGAATTCCCTTTTGGGCTTTCTACCTTGATCTCTTGCAAATGCATCTTCTGTCCTCTGCAAGGGCACTTTGGGTCCAAAGTTGTCCTTCGGAGCTTGCTTGAACTGTTGTCCCATTTGTTACTTTGCTACCCTCCGCAAGGGCACTTGACCTTCAGAGTTTTGTAAAAGACTTGTACTTCTTTGAAATTGGCCCATCCTTTGCCGATAAAAGGCTTGTCCGAGGTAATTTGCTTAAAACGAAATGAGCCCCAGATCAACTCGAAATACCTGCAAGACTCAAATCACTCGATTCTTTATAGAAATGGGCCTGGCACAAAGGGAAAACCCAAAATTGCAGTAAGGTGAATTCATCAGAGACTGGCTAACAGGTCTAGCACGAAAAGAAAGAGGGGAGCCTGATTTTTGGCCTGCAGGATCAAAATTGGTCAACAAAACCTCAAGCATGTCTTTGAGTATTATGATCAACTTGCCTTCATCAATTGGAGGTAATTCAATGGAAGGAATAATATGTCGTCTAAGTGCTCGTTTCAAGCAAGACAGATGGAAGACATTATGTATGCAGCTGTGCCCTGGTAAATCCAATTCATATGCTACCTCTCCCACTCTTCTTATAATCTGGTATGGCCCGTAAAATTGAGGCTTACATTTTTTAGCACCACTTTGTTTAAGGGAAGATGACATTCCAATAGAAATTCTTGTTGACGTTGTGGATTGCACCCTTAGAAAGAAGACTCAGCTTCTCTCTTCCACGCGACACAATGGAGACATTCCTCTTGCTGTGGGCTTGGCAAATTTGAGAAATGAATCTCTAGATATGGGCTAGCTCCCCATTATGCATCTTTGATGGTCCTTAACTACTACTGTTAATAATGGGGTGGGCGGGGGGGGCGGCGGATGGTGAAAAGAGAAAAGGATATAACAAAAACAGAACCTATCTAAAACGGTGATGCACCAAATGATTTTGATCTACTCAGCGTATATCAACACTTTTACATCAAAAGGGCGAACAGACACTTCATCTAAACAAAAGACCAGACTGCATGGGCGCTTTAACAAGGGGCTTAATGGAGATACAAAGAAAAAGAACCTACCATAGGTGCTGCAGAAGCACACTGTCAGATAATTGCTCTTCTGTCTCTATGCTCCAACTTGGGCACTTCTTGTTAACCTGCAGAAATGGTCTTGGATACACTAGATATGCTGGTATTGATCTATGAAAGCATCAAGATGAAAATGACTAAACACAAAGTCGACACACAGGGATATTCAGAAGTATATCAAATCAGATGGAGGTAAAACACGCTCTTTTGATTAAAAAAGATAAAATTTGGCACGGCTTCGCCTTACACAAGTGAGATCCTTTTTCTAAGCTAAGAGGTTACAATATATAGCATTAAGGGAAAGACTCTTGGTCTCCCAAAGAACAGGGGGCCCATACTGTATTAAACACTTAGGAAAGAGAAATCCAGTCATGCTGGTGTCATCCTTCCATAAATGGCCTGAAAGAACCATGTTGTAGATGTCACGGGTATTGACTTTGTTGCTCAAACTGTATTAAATGTTCCTGCTAAAGCATGGGTTGCTTTGTTTTCTGAATGACAAGGCTGCCTCTCTATGAAACTTACGCAACTGTCTGCCCATTAATACTAAACAAAGAAAATGAGCCGCGCTATTGAATGCTTGTGCTCCCTTTGATGACCACTTGGTGGGGACTATTCCATCTGCAACAATAACTTCTCCTACCGACACCCTCTGTGCCACCTGGGCTGCTCTATTTGTTCCTGCGCTATTTCTTGTCTTTTCCTGGTAACTTGGCTCTCGGGGCTATCTTTCGTCTCCCTTTTTCGGGCTCCTTTCTTGGCGGGTCGCTGAGTTTCCTTTCAGCCTTATGCCTTTGAAGTCCTTCGGACCTGCGCTCATGAGTTCTTTCAGGAAAAATGTCCACAAAAATCATTCGACCGCTTGTCCGAAAGAACTTGTTCTTTGGCTTCTCTTCAACGGCTAACACATCCCATCAAAATTGATGTCTGCGAGCCTGTCACCATTTGAAAACCAACGGCTATTTCACTATCATGAATTTGACGCTCACAAGCACGTCACCAGATGTTTGAACCTCCAATGGCTAGTTCACCATGCTAAAGTTGACGTTCTCGGGTCCGTCATCATTTTTTGTAATACCTTCGGCTTTTTTGCAAAATCAACCTTCTCGAAGGGAAGGTGACCCTTCGGAAAAGAGGAGGGTCTTTTCGATAGCTGAGAGCCCTCTGCAAGGGCACTTGCCATTTCGGGCCCTGTTGTCTTTCAAATTCCTTCGGACATTTTGCTCGAAGGAAATGTGCCTTCAATGTCTCGGCCTTCTCATTGTAAATTTCTTTGAACAAAAGTCCGAAGGAATTCCTTCAAGCATTTTGTCCGAAGAAATTTACCTTTGATTTTTTACCTTTGGCTTCTACATGGATTTTCTTCAGACAAAAAGTCCGAAGAAATCCTTAGTTTTGCCTTGTCACTTTTTCGAAGGAACAACCCTTTTGGCTTTCGGCCTTGATCTCTTTCAAATGTGTTCTCTGCCCTCCGCAAGGGCACCTTGGGTCCAAAATTATCCTTCGGAGCTTGCTTGAATGGTCCCATTTGTCACCTTCATGTCCTCTGCAAGGGCACTTGACCTTCGGAGTTTTTTGTAGAAGATTTGCATTCCTTTGAAACTAGCCCATTCCTTTGCCAAAAAAAGATTGTCCAAGGTAATTCGCTAAAGCGAAATAAGCCCCAGATCAACCCGAAAACCTATAGGGATCAAATCACTCAGCTCTTTCGTAGAACAAGCCTATTATAAAGGGAAAAACGCCAATTGCAGTAAGGTGAAGACATTAGAGACCGACTAATCAGGTCAGCAAGAAAAGAAAAGGGAGACCGATTTTTGGTTTGCAAGACCAAAAATTTGGTCAACATATTTGGCAATTCACAGGGGAAGCATGCCTACTATGCTTAAGAGAACCGGTGGCTTACAAGTCCGTTGGGCACGGAGTCAGAATACAGCCTAAAAGGCTGACAATAACCTTGAGGAACTTAAGAATCAACATGAAGCTTTTCCCCAAACGGTAAACAAAACACACACAAGGCTAAAAAACTACAAACATGCGCAAAAGCACTTAGGGAAAACAAGGGGAAAAAAGGAGAAAATGTGTACATAACAAGAGAAAGCCTAGTGACAATGCTTAAGATATATCCCATTAACTGGGATATGTAGTTTCCCGCCATCCACCTTGGATTGTTGGAATGCGTTATGCTGCTTGCACTGAGTGATGATATATGGACCACTTCATAAGACGTCTAACTTCATGTGTTTTCCAGATTCAACTCGGTTCTCATCCCATTTTAAGACAATGTCGCCTTCTAAGAAGCCTTTTGATGAAGATTTCTTATCAAAATGCTTCTTCGTTTGCTGTTGACGGCTGGTCATGGAAAACATGGCTTGGTCTCTTGTCTCCTGAAGCTCCATTAACTCACAAAATTTGACCTCCATGCAGTCGCTTCCTTCCAATTGTAGCTACTAGGCAAGATCCAAGGCTGGCAATTCAAGCGAAATAGGAAGTCTAGCTTCTCTTTCATACACAAGTGTGTATGTTGAATTACCAACTGCTCTTTTTGGAGTAAACCTGTCTGCCCATAGGGCTGTTTCAAATTGGCATGCCAAGTTCTCTCATTTTCTTCCATTATCCTTCTAATGATCCTGATCAGATTCTTATTGGTGGACTAAGCCAGCCCATTTCCTTGTGGATAGTAATTGGAAGAAGTACTAAGGTAGATGCCATATCCTAATGCCCACTCGTTTGTTTTGGTTCCCAAGAAAGCCAATGCATTATCTGAGATGATGGTAGCCGAGACTCTAAATCTTGTCACCAGGCCTTCATAAAAGTCTACGACTGCACTTTCATTGGCTTCTTTCAAAGCAACAGCTTCTACCCATCTCGTGACGTAATCTGTAGCAATCAAGACCCACTTGTGGCCAGCACTAGAAGGATTGATCATTCCTATGAAGTCTAAGCCCCATTGCATGAACAGTTGTTCTACTTGAATAGGTTGCAGAGGCATTGCAGCCTGTCATGTCCCCTTCTGAATGACATCTCTCAGAGCACAGGATTAGCCTATCATACAACCCTCGTAGGCTGATAGACTGGATAGAGGGTCACATTGGAGCTTGGCTCAGCTTCAGTTGGCAGAGTTTGATCAGTTGGCTTTCGTTTGGGCTCGATCGGAGACTTCTTGCAGAAGTTACTATTTTTAGCAGTTCCTCGCAGTCAGACTGGGACCCCTGCTATTTTTAGCAGTATGGATTGGCAGCGTTCGGAATCACTTCAGTGTTTGTCAGCTTCAGACGGATCAATCATCAGATGAGTAACAAGAGAAATATTAATATTTAATTGTATTAATTAAATATTAATTATTCGAAGACTATTATATTAAGTTATAATATTAAATTATAACTTAAGTGATTTTAAGCTGAGGGGGCACCCATCATCAGGAAGGGGCCAAATTTATGATTATATTTTATTATAAAATTTGGCCTAGACTATGGAATTAAAAATAATAAAAAGAAAGTGTGAATTTTTAATAAAAAACCCTATTATGGAGGAAATCGCACTTCTTTGGTTATTTAAGCATTTGCCTTGGGAATCAAGCCATTATGATGTCTATTGAGTTTGAAAATTGATCAACTTGATCTGAGCAAGAGACTTAAGGGTTTCAAGTTCGAATTTTTTGGAAAACGAGCCATCTCCATTGGAAGCAATTCAGAGGGTGTGAAATAACTCCTGATTTATTGCAGCAGAGGTTTCTTCATTCAGGAGGAATCACAGAGCTTTCAGAGATCTATTGTTTTCAGAGTTTTATCAGTGTTGCATCCAGAGAACATTCATCCTACTAGGCGCATCATTTCAGAGGGTTTAGACATTGATTTGGGAGGGCCGTACTATTGTACTTGTTGCTGCTGACAGATCTGTACCTTCTTGTACCTGGCCGTACCAAATACCAGGCCGTACTTCATCCTTTGAGGGAGGCGCATCATACTTCATCTTCCAATTTTTACCAGCATTGGCGCCCCTGTATCTGGAATCATCTGCCATCAATATTCAAAGGGAGAAGGACGTATTTAAGGCAGCCGTACCAAATCTGTACTTTCAGCTGCTACAGAAATACCAGGATTTTACAAATAAAAAAACATTATTTTTCTTATTGCATGTCAGTAGATCATTTCTGTAATCGTTCCGGAAGTTCAATAAATAGTTTAGCATCAGTATTCTCAATAGTTTTTATCCATTCCAAAGTTATATGATTTTATTTGAATTTTATATTCAATTCTTGCAAAATCGCATTCCTTCATTCCATGCAAAAATCAAAAAAATTGCAAAAAAAATCAAAACTTCAGGAAAAACAAATAAAACAGTCAGATTTGCGGAACAGAGGAAACTAGAGTTTCTACAATGGTATCAGAGCTAAACCCTGCCATCCTACGGGTTTAGCTATCTTATGCAGCTAGATCAAATTGGGTCACACAGGTATTATACGCGCAGGCGAGCCCTGATTGACAAGCAACAGAGTTTGAGCAGGCAGCCGGGAAATATGGCTGACAGAACAGATATACATAGGACAGAACATAATGACAGAGATCAGGGGGGTGCAGAGTTCTTGCATACACTCAGAGATCTTCGTGCAAGACAACGGCGGTCCGATGATGTATTACAGCAAGTGGCAGTGGCACTGCAGAGATTGAGTACTTCGAGGAGACCGTCACCTCATCGTGACGATGACAGGAGTGATGCAGGGTCACGGAGAGCTCCTAGGACAGCGTCACGGACAGCAGATAGGCCTACTAGGCCTACTTTCACGAGACAGGAGCCCGATGAGGCTATACCAGATGAGGAGCAGGATGAATTTTTCGCCGATACTCTTATGGCAGCACACAAAGAATGGGAGTTGGTACTGCCTGTGGTCAGAGAGAGGATCACTTTTGACCGTTTTATTACACAAAGGCGAGAACACAACAAAGCTCGACAGGATCGGAGACCTCGACAGCAGAATAACGATCTAAAACATGCTACGAACCGGCTCACATTGGCGACGTTCGATGGTAGTGGTAAAATGACAGCCCAAGCTTGGATTAGCAAGCTTGATACATTCCTTACACTGCGCCCGATGGCTGAGAGTGATGCCATTAGATATGCTACATTGCATCTCGAGGGAGTGGCCTACGACTGGTGGGACCACGGCATGGTGACCTTACAGCATGACAGGATCACTACTTACCAGGAGTTCGTGGATAGATTAGTGGAGAGGTTTGACAGGAAGGCTCTGGAAACCTACTTTCGAGACTTAGCACAGTTGAGGCAGAGTGGCAGTGTAGAGACCTACATAGGTGACTTCCAGAACTTATCTGTTATGGTCCCTAACATCTCAAAGAGGCGCTTGGTAGTACTCTTCATGGAGGGGTTGTCAGAGCCATTGCGAGGTTGGATCAAAGCTTTTGATCCTCCTTCGTTACAGGAGGCGATGAAGAAAGCACGAAACATGGAGTTAGCAGCACCATCGAGTAAATTCAGCTCCAGAGGTTCTTCATCATTCAGGGATAACCAGGGCTTTAACAGAAATAAGGATAAGTCTGATTTTAATAAAGAAAAATCAAACTCTAGAAACGATCCAAAAGGTAAATCAGCAGCCCCACCTTTGCATCATGAAGCCCTTAATGACCTACGCAGGAAGAAGCTTTGCTTCTACTGCAAAGGACCATATGACGCAAATCACGATTGTCCTCTAAGACCTAAGGGCAAGGCAAATCGTATAATGTGGGCGTTCTATGAGGACTCTGAATCAGAAGATTTCGAACAGCGGGAGAGTTCTGAGGATTCAGAGCCAGAGGCTCCAGAGCCTAGAGTTGAGACAGAGCCCGAGCTTCAGACACAGGAGGCCCGTTTATCTAGCATTCAGCAGGAGGGTTCTTTCAGGATTCGTGGTGTGTTGGCAGGACAGAGGGTCATTACCCTACTTGATACAGGAGCCACGCATAATTTCATAGATGCTAGATTCGTTGAGAAATGTGGACTCATCACCGAGGAGTTCTAGGGCATAAGAGTCAAAGTGGCCGATGGGTACACTTTGAGATGTGAAAGCATGATTAAGGATCTCCCTTTATGCTTGAACAATTATGAGTTCAAGGCAGATTACTATGTTGTTAATATGGGGGACATTGATTTGGTCTTGGGAATGAAGTGGTTACACTCATTGGACGAGGTCACACTTCGTTTTAAGGACATGGAGATCCGTTTTGATGTTGACGGGAAGACACACATACTTAAGGCAATACGAGACAGCAACATCAAAACAATTTCTTTCCGCCGGATGGAGCGGCTTATGCGTCACGACATGGTAGAGTGGGCTGCCGAGTGTCATTTAGCACCTATACAGGAGGGACAGCAAAAGATAGAATATCATCCGGACATTCAGAAATTGAGAGTCAAGCATGAGAAGGTGTTCAATGATATTCCGCCAGGTAGACCTCCAGACAGGGGCATAGAGCACATCATTGAGCTCGAGGAGGGTGCAAAACCAGTTATGATAACTCCTTACAGGAATTCAAAAAGATTGAAGGATGAGATAGAGAAGACAATAAAAGAGTTACTTGCTATGGGTCACATTCGGCCTAGCAAGTCACCATTCGCTTCTTCGGTTGTTTTGGTAAAGAAGAAAGATGGAACATTACGCATGTGCATTGATTACAGGGTCCTGAATAAGAGGACAATCAAGAATAGATACCCGATACCGAGGATTGACGAGCTTATTGATGAGCTCCATGGGGCATGTTACTTTACTAAGATTGATTTACGGTCGGGATATCATCAGATCAGAGTCCGAGAGCAGGACATAGAGAAGACTGCCTTCCAATGCCATTGTGGGCACTTCGAGTTCGTAGTGATGCCATTTGGGCTCACTAACGCACCAGCCACTTTTCAGTCTACGATGAACAGGGTTTTTCATTCATTGCTAAGGAGATTTGTGTTGGTCTTTTTCGATGACATCCTTATATATAGCAGGACTTAGCAGGAGCACTTAGCTCATTTGGAGACAGTGTTGAGTATCTTGGAGAGGGAGTCCTTGTACGCCAAGGAATCCAAGTGCGACGTGGGGATGACCGAATTGCTATATCTAGGTCACATCATCAGTGCAGATGGAGTGCGTATGGATCCTGAAAAGATCCGCGCCATTATTGACTGGCCTACACCAGCAAACCTGACACAGTTGAGAGGGTTTCTCGGTTTATGTGGCTTCTACCGCAGATTCGTGAATGCTTATTCATGACATGCAGCCCCGATGACAGATTTATTGAAGGGGGCATTTGTTTGGACTCCTGAGGCTCAAGAGTGCTTTGCTAGATTCAAGGAGTTGATGACCACATGCCCTGTTTTAGCACTACCCGACTTTACGAAGCCGTTCGAGCTTCAATGCGATGCATCAGGTGAGGGCATTGGTGTGGTGCTTATGCAGGACAAGCACCCGATCGTGTATGAGAGCCGCAAGCTCAGAGGACCAGAGAGGCTGTATAGCATATATGATAAGGAGATGCTTGCGATTATGCATGCCTTAGCAAAATTTCGACAGTATCTTGTCAGCAGCAAATTTTGCATTAAAACTGATCATAACAGTTTGAAACACTTCCTAGGGCAGCGAGATCTCAATGATAGGCAGCAGAAGTGGGTCAGTAAGTTGCAGGCTTATGACTTTGATATCTCATATATCAAAGGTACACAGAACGTAGTGGTTGATGCACTTTCACGTAAGCCGTATTTGAGCACTATGGTTCATATTTCAGAGGATTGGAGGCATATGATAGTGGCAGAGTATGCCAAGGACAGTTGGGCCTCCAGCATTGTTGAGGGATCAGCAGTTGATACCAGGTATACACTTGTGAATGATTTGATCATTTACAAGCACAGGATATATTTGATCCCAGGGTCAGAAGTGAAGAACATTGTTATGCGAGCCTTTCATGACATGCCTACAGCAGGACATCCTAAATACTTCAAAACCTACAGGGAGATTCGGGAGAGAGGAAAGGACTCAAGGCAGATGTTCTTCAGTATGTGCGTGAGTGCCCTGTTTGTCAACAGAACAAACAGGAGAACACGTACCCGGCAGGGTTGTTGCAGCCACTTCCGATTCCTGACAGGAAGTGGGAATCCCTGTCGATGGATTTTATCACAGGCTTGCCTAAAGCCCAAGGGCGTGATTGCATTTATGTAGTTGTGGATCGGCTTACGAAGTATGCCCACTTCTTTCCGATCACCACGACCTACACAGCTACACAGGTAGCAGAGGTATTCTTTCGCGAGATATTCAGACTTCATGGGTTGCCTCGGAGCATCGTGAGCGACAGAGATAGTCGGTTCCTAAGTAACTTCTGGCAGGAAGTTTTCAGACTTTGTGGGACTGAGCTCACTCCGAGCACTAGCTACCACCCGCAGACTGATGGGCAGACGGAGATTGTAAACAAGTGGGTGGAAGGTTACCTCCGAAACTATATAGCAGGGCAGCAGAAGGCGTGGGTCAAATGGATACATTTGTGTGAGTATTGCTATAACTCGACATTCCATATGACCATTCAGATGTCACCTTTCATGGCATTGTACGAGTATGAGGCGCCGAGTTTCCTTGATTTGCTACTGAGCGACAGTAGAGTGCCGAGTGCAGGAGGTTGGTTGCAGGAGAGCCAGGACACTATGAGGGCTCTCAAGGAAAAGATAGCTAAGGCACAAAATCAGCAGAGACAGTATGCGGATCAGAAGAGGACGGAGAGGCATTTCGAGGTGGGTGACATGGTTTACCTCATGCTGCAGCCCTACCGTCAGTCCACTCTTAGGAAAAGTGGGTCAGAGAAACTTAAGCCACGCTATTACGGACCTTTCAGGATCCTGAGGAGAGTTGGCGAGGCGGCTTACAAGCTTGAGCTTCCAGCAGAGAGCAGGGTACACAACGTTTTTCATGTATCACGCCTCAAGAAGGCGTTGGGTCATCGTGTGGTACCATCTGCGGTTCTACCTCCCTTAGATGATGAGGGAAAGCTGATTTTAGTACCAGAGTCCATCCTGGAGTATAGGGAGGGGCAGTTACGTAGGAGGACTATCAGGGAATATCTGGTGAAATGGAGAGATTTGCCTATTGAGGATGCGACATGGGAGAGCGAGGATATTCTGCAGCATCCGGCACTGAGATTGCTTGAGGACAAGCAATTTCAGGAGGGGCGGACTGTCATGTCCCCTTCTAAATGACATCTCTCGGAGCACAAGATTAGCCTATCATACGACCCTCGTAGGCTGATAGACTAGATAGAGGGTCACATTGGAGCTTGGCTCAGCTTCAGTTGGCAGAGTTTGATCAGTTGGCTTTCGTTTGGGCTCGATCGGAGACTTCTTGCAGAAGTTACTATTTTTAGCAGTTCCTGGCAGTCAGACTGGGACCCCTGCTATTTTTAGCAGTATGGATTGGCAGCGTTCGGAATCACTTCAGTGTTTGTCAGCTTCAGACGGATCAGTCATCGGATGAGTAACGAGAGAAATATTAATATTTAATTATATTAATTAAATATTAATTATTCGAAGACTATTATATTAAGTTATAATATTAAATTATAACTTAAGTGATTTTACGCTGAGGGGGCACCCATCATCAGGAAGGGGCCAAATTTATGATTATATTTTATTATAAAATTTGGCCTAGACTATGGAATTAAAAATAATAAAAAGAAAGTGCGAATTTTTAATTAAAAAACCCTATTATGGAGGAAATCGCACTTCTTTGGTTATTTAAGCATTTGCCTTGGGAATCAAGCCATTATGATGTCTATTGAGTTTGAAAATTGATCAACTTGATCTGAGCAAGAGACTTAAGGGTTTCAAGTTCGAATTCCTTGGGGAACGAGCCATCTCCATTGGAAGCAATTCAGAGGGTGTGAAATAACTATTGCAGCAGAGGTTTCTTCATTCAGGAGGAATCACAGAGCTTTCAGAGATCTATTGTTTTCAGAGTTTTATCAGTGTTGCATCCAGAGAACATTCATCCTACTAGGCGCATCATTTCAGAGGGTTTAAACATTGATTTGGGAGGGCCGTACTATTGTACTTGCTATTGCTGACAGATTTGTACCTTCCTGTACCTGGCCGTACCAAATACCAGGCCGTACTTCATCCTTTGAGGGAGGCGCATCATACTTCATCTTCCAGTTTTTACCAACATTGGCGCCCCTGTATCTGGAATCATCTGCCATCAATATTCAGAGGGAGAAGGACGTATTTAAGGCAGCCGTACCAAATCTGTACTTTCAGTTGCTACAAAAATACCAGGGTTTTACAAATAAAAAAACATTATTTTTCTTATTGCATGTCAGTAGATCATTTCTGTAATCATTCCGGAAGTTCAATAAATAGTTTAGCATCAGTATTCTCAATAGTTTTTACCCATTCCAGAGTTATATGATTTTATTTGAATTTTATATTCAATTCTTGCAAAATCGCATTCCTTCATTCCATGCAAAAATCCAAAAAATTGCAAAAAAATCAAAACTTCAGAAAAAACAAATAAAACAGTCAGATTTGCGGAACAGAGGAAACTAGAGTTTCTACACAGCCAACGGTTGCTTTCCATCAAAGAGGGCACATTTCTGGCACTTCCATATCCAGGCATGAGTATCTCTGAATAAAGTGAGCCAAAAGTAACTAGCCCTCATAATCCTTGCAGCTGTAGGTTTAGGAGCAAAGTGGCCACCCACTGGCCTGTCGTGAAATTCGGATAGTACCCTGTTGCCCTGATTTGAGTCTATGCATCTCAAGAGTACCCCTGAAAAATCATTTTTAAATAGCACCCCATCAACCAGGACATAAGAGAGCGATTGGACCCTGAAATACCTCCTCTTAGTCCTATCAAGGCCCTGTGGGTACTCACCAATGAGAAGGAAATGAGTCATGTCTTGTTCCCAGTGCTTTATGACTGCAGGTTTCTCTGCTGCAGCTTCATCATGGAGAAGCAAAATACCCTATTTCTGTTGTTTCAGGTTAGTAGCGAGTTGTTCACACAGCCCTCTTCCCCTTACTAGCTTGGTGGTTTTGATATCCACAGCATATTCCATTATCTTGGTGATCCACCCTGCTCTCTTTTCATTTAAATCACAACTAATCAAAAAATCTTTGACATCGGGATGTGGTACCATGATATGAACCTTGTTGTTTGACAACATATGTCTAAATTTCTTCAAGCTTCGTATAACTACAAGTGCTTGCTTTTCAACATGTGTGCCTAATTTCAAAACCTTCTAGACCTTGGCTAAAGAATGCAAGAGGTTGTTCAAGGTTTTCATCATTTGCATGAGTGAGCATGGCAGAGATTAACTCTTCATTTTCGAAGGTGTAAAGGTTGAAATCCTTGGAGAAATCAGGGTTGATCAAGCTAGGAACCTGGGCAATAGCTTGCATAATCCCTTCAAAACTATCCTTTCTTTGTGCTGTCCATGCAAACTTCTCATCCTTTTTCAGCATGGAAGTTAGTGGCTTGACTATCTCGGCAAAATTAGGGATAAATCTCCTAATAAAATTTATTCTGCCAAAAAAGCTTTGCAAACCCTTCTTGTGCTTAGGTAAGGACAGCGTTAGGATGGCGCGTACTCTTTATAGATCAATGGTCAAGCCCCCTTCTGAAACATGACCAAGGAGTTTGCCTTCATGGACAACGAACACACATTTCTTTGGATTGAGAGAGATACCAAACTCTCTACACCTCTCAAAGATTTGTCTTAGGTGTTTCAGATGTTGTCCTGCATCCTTAGAGAAAACTATCACATCATCAAGATAGACCAATAAAATATTATTTATTAGACCTTGGAAATCCATGTCCATGGCTCGCTGAAAGGTGGCTCCAGCATTTGACAGTCTGAATGGCATCTCCCTGTAAGCAAAAATTCCCCACTTGGTAGTGAAGGCTGTCTTGTACTGATCGCAGTTTTGCACTAGAATTTGATTGTACCCTGAATACCCATCCTAGAGAGAGAAACGTTCACTCCCTGTTACCATTTAGAGGATCTGCTCCATACTTGGGAGGGGATAGTGATCTTTTAACGAGACTCTATTGAGGTCTCTAAAATCGACACACATTCTGATCTCCCCATTCTTCTTCCTAACAGGGACTAGATTAGCCAGCCAAAAAGAATGTTTGATAGGAAAAATGATTCTGGACTCAATTAGCTTGGTGAGTTCCTTCCGCATGAGAGGCCCAATCTTCAGATTGATAGGCCTTTGTTTTTATTTGATGGGTTTGCCACCTTCCTCCAGCTCAATGGTGTGTTGGGCCAAGCTTGGGTCAAAACCCTTCAAATCGCTATACTTCCAAGCAAAAACATCGGCAAACTCTTGGCATAACAAAATGAAAGAATGCCTTTCATCATTTGTACACACCTTCCCAAGTGCAAGCAGCCTTTCATCCTTCTTTTCATCTCGAGGGCATTGTTGTTGAATTGCATAGCAATAACTATTGATTATGAGAGGCACTTAGCATTAGTATCCGATCGATGCTGGATAGAGGACGCATGGACTAAGGTGGGTAATTGATCCCGTTTGCTCGCTTAGAGAGAGTTACTCAGATCGAGTATTGGTGGTTTCAATCAAATAGTGTCCGAATGGATCAGTATTTTCTTATGATGGACTAGCGCCCATGACGATGGAGTAGTGAGTAGTGTCTCTTCAATAGCACACGTACGGCCTTGACGTCATCCCCCCGACCCTAGTGCAAGGAGGAGATCCCTGTAACAATCCTTTCAATCCTAACTCATATATCATGCCCCTGTCGACTATGGCCCCTAGTGAGATCATTGGGAGAAAGGGAAGGACTCGAACAAGCTTTCAGCCCTCGACTAACAAATTGGGCATTTACGCGGTCTACTGACAACCAAAGAGGACCCCTTATGGCCTAGAATTCCACTTCTCTTCAATCACGGGGTCTTGGCTTGGAGGATCCTCATGTTGGAAAGTTCAATCAATCCACTGGTGGAGGTGTTGGAGATGCCAATAATCCTTGTCATTCACTCAATAGATCAAACGACCTAGGCAGTAATAGAAAAGTAGTCAAGTCGAGGACCCCCAAATATCTAGTTCTTTTTAGGCCCTCCCTCCTCCCCCCTCTATATATAACTATAAATATAACTACTATCACCATAACCATGACTATCACTATCAATAACTCTAACTATATCTATCTCTATCCATATCTAAACATTGGCAGAGGGGGCAACAGCCTCGCCCGATAGGCCTATTTATAGACTAGGCACTCGATTGACACCATATAGATAAAGGGAAGTTGAGGCCTATCTATGGGGTGGGGCACTCAACCCCCCTCTAGATAGATGGTCACTCTCTATGGTGACTTGAAATGTCTATGCATTTCAAGGTCTTCTCGTCGGCCTTGACTAGACATCTATATGGGGGGCGCCCATATATTATATAGATAGGGCCTTTAGGGCATTTCATTTATGCCCTCGACTACCCCTACCCTATATATCTATGGTTTATGGAGGGTCCCTATCTATATAGGAGGTGGATAGGTGGTGGCACATCGATGGAGCGCCACCCCCGCTCCCCCCTGCCAACAAGAGAGAATTCTATCTATATCCATGTAAGCTGTCAATACCAAGTCTAACGTCGGGATGGGGGGTTGGGAATTCTAGGGGGGGTGATTATCCATAGTCGACACTCCCCTAATGCCGATCGAACATATAGACGAATGCCTAAAGGCTTCATCAGTCGAGCTACACATACATGGATGCCTCCATTTATCCATCCATCTATCTTTCATCTATCTATATGTGATACAACATGACTTAGAATATTGATATTATATACGTGATACAACTCTAACACATCGAAGACTAAGCCTAATACTGAAGACTAACCATTCAAAGACTAAACTTTTGTGCACACCTAACCTTACAACCATCTCACCCACATCGTTTATCTCTAGTCGAGCACCTTGTTTCTCTTTATTCGAGGATACACCCATTCATATTACGTATATTAGGTTAGGTTAGGTTAGGTTGATATAGGGCTAGTCACTCTTTGGTTGGGAGTGATCTATCTATACACCCCCTATCTATATATGGGTATAGGTCTCGTGGGCCCCAAATACATATATTTTACTCAACTCCCTGGATGGTCGAGGGCTAAATATGGCAAAAGGGGAGGGTTTACTGCCCAGGCCCTATATATTTATTCTATCTAAGGCACCCAAAAACCTCTATCCAGGGAAGCACCCCAAGATAGGGAGAGGCCCTCTATCTATTCTATATAGCCGCCCTCCCTACCAACTACTAGCTAGCCCAGGGATCCTCACCAGCTACCCACTAGACTGATAGATAATGTTCACCGACCTCCCCCCTACTCTACTCTCCACTAGATTGATTTCCTACCATTAGCTGATCTTGACTCATCTAGATTCCCCTTCTATTCCAATACATAAAGATCAATCCAACCTATATATATATATATATATATATGGCTAGCCCATATGGATGGTGTTGACCATTTTGGTCGTGCAGGCCAAAAACCAGTCTCCTTTCCCTGTTGTTATGAGCCATCAGTCTTGAATGTATCCACCTTACTGCAAATGCTCCATTTCCCTTTGCAATAAGTCATGTTCTTATAAAGAGTTGAGAGATCTAAGGCCTGTAGGTTTTCGGTTCAATATGGAGCTTATTTCGCTTTGAGCAATTGCCTTGGACAAGCCTTTTGGCAAAGGAATGTGCCAGTCCAAAGAATGCAAGTCCTTTATAAAGCTCCGAAAGTCAGGTGCCCTCGCGGAGGGCAGGCAGGTTGCAAATTGGACCATTCAACAAGCTCCAAAAGTCAGGTGCCCTCGCGAAGGGCAGGTTGGTTGCAAATTGGACCATTAAACAAGCTCCGAAGGGCAACTTCAGACCCAAAGTGCCCTTGCAGAGGGCAATGAGCACATTCGGGAAAGAGAAAAAGGCAAAGGATTCCTTCGGATTTTCTGTTCGTAGGAAATCCAAAGAAAAGACAAGGGATTCCTTCGGACTTTTGTCCGAAGGAAATCCAAGGAAGAACCAAAGGGTGAATTCCTTCAGACAAAGTGCACGAAGGAATTCCTTCAAACATTTTGTCCGAAGAGATTCACAAAGAAAGAAACTAAGGCAAATTCCTTCGGACTTTTGTCCGAAGGAATTTATTGAAGAAAAAGACCGAAAGAAAGGGCCGAGACTTTGAAGGGAAGATTTCCTTCAGACAAAATCTCTGAAGGAATTCCTTCGGATATTTTGTCTGAAGGAATTAAGATGACAAGGGAAACCCAAATGAGCCCGAAAGACAAGTGCCCTTGTGAAGGGCTCTCAACGACCAAAAAGGGACCTTTTTCATTTTTTCGAAGGGACACCTTCCCTTCGAGAAGGTTCCTTTGCAAAGGGCCGAAGGAATAACCAAAGGGATGACAGGCCCGAGCATGTCAACCTTAACATAGTGAACTAGCCATTGGTTTTTGAATAGTGACAAGCTCGCACACGTCAATTTTGATGGGATGCGTCGGCCGAAAAAGGAGCCCAAAGAGCTAGGAGGAGACGAAAGATAGCCCCGAGGGCCAAAGAGCCAGGAAAATACAAAGGCCAAGCACATAATGAATAGAACAGCCCAGGTGGCACAAAAAGCGTCGGCACAAGAAGTTATTGCTGTGGATGAAACAGTCTCTACCAAGTGGCCACCAAGGGGAGCGTGGGCATTCAATATGTTGGCTGAATATTTTGTCAATCAGCGTACTGATAAACAAAATAGGTCTGATCAACCACAGCAAGAAGATTGGTCGGCCAGTTGTGTAGGTTTACCACATCAACAGGGGACTAATCTCTCCTCTCATCAAGGGGAGGTTCCCTATAGATACGTAGGAGCTATTTACTATATAAATAAGTAGAAAATAACACATGAGGGGCAGAATAAACCATCCATCTCTCTTCTTTCAGAGATGATGCTAACACACAAAGGAAAAAAATCCTAGTGGAAACACTGAAGGCACTTCTCTTCTTTCAAAAGTGTTCTTGCAAGGAACACCAGGATTTTATTTCAGGTAGCAAAAGTAACTGATGACAAAAGGGCACAGTAACTAGCAGGATGAAGCCCATTAGCATAAGCAACCTGTTCTTGACCATTCCCCAAGGGTGGATAATTAGGTTGTTCTTGTACCAAATTATTTTGAGTGGGAACAAGAACCTTGGAAGATGAAGGGGCATTTGGGGTGTAGCTCTGATAAGGCCTAATTTGCATAATCTGACCCTGCCCTTGATTATAATTCTGGAAGGGAGGCCTATTTGTCTACCCGAACTGTTGGTAGCCTTGATTTGGCCTATAACTCTGAGCTTGCTACCTCTTGAAGGCAGCTAATTCGTTGGTAACACTCTGCAGTAGGTCTTAACTTCGTGGAGATCATTTGCAGGGGTAGCAACCGACCTCTCTACACTAGACAGAGGAGCTAAAGTGGGCGCAGCAGGCTGAACTGAGGGCTGCAAATCAAAGAAGAGTGGCATATGAGGTCTAGGAGCTATCTTTCCTGCTTGAACCAAGCAATTTTCAACAGCTATGGCTATTTCATAAGCAGCAGGTAGAACATGTCCACCCATGGACCGTATCATGACAGCAATGTCACTATTCAAGGCCTTCAAGTAGTAAAGGAAGGCATAGCTTGGGGTTGGCCTCATTAGAATTGGGATTCTGTCCCAAGTCTTTTGGAAATTGCATAAATTCATGTGGGGCTCTCTTCATAGTGGTCAATTGCTCAGCGAGAGACAAATGGTCACTTTTCTCTCCAAACCTATTTGTCAAGAGGGTCCCTAATTCAATCCATGAGCCAATTGAATTCATAGGCAAGGTCTCATACCAGTCCAAAACCTTCCCTTTAAAGGACAAGGCCAGCAATCTGATGGCTACATTTTCCTCAATGATATTATGGATGTTATAGAGGTTGGCTATGTTTCTGATATGTTCAATAACAGTGATTGGGCCCTCTCCACTAAAGGGAGGAACACTCTTGAGGGTTATCCCGGGAATTGGGTCATACTCAAGAAGGTTCAAGGGACTCTGACCATTGAAGACCACAAAAGGGAGAGCCATGGCTGTGAAAGGATTCAACCGAGGTCTCCTTGTGTAGGTGTATTTTATGGCAGGTTTGGGAAAATGGCCTACTGTGTAAGGATGAGTAGTTGCAAACCTTAGCCTCTTTGTTGTGTTCAGAGGCAGCTCAACAAATTCAAAGGGACACCCTTAGAAGATCTTGTGGTGACCTTAGGCATGGGATGCCAAGCTGATCACGAACAAGAGACTGAGTTCCTGAAATGGAGTCGCTAGATGCTGGAGTATAGCTCTTTCTTTTGGAATTTTTTACAGTAACAGAACCAGTACCAACCCTAAAACTCACAGGACAAATTTATCCCACCGGGCGTGCCAAAAACTATTGACGCTGTGAATTGCACCCTCTGAAAAGATACTCAGCTCCCTTCATCCACGCGGCAAAATGGAGACATTCCTCTTGTTGTGGGTGGTAAATTTGAAGAATAAATCTCTAGATTAGGGGCTAGCTCCCATTGATGCACCTTGAGGCCCTGAATTTCTACTACTAACAATAGTGGGGTGAAAAGAGAGGGAGATACTATAAAACAAAACCTAACTAAAGTGGTGATGCACCAAAATTGATTGGTCTACTCAACTTTCACCTACACTTTGCACCAAAAGAAGCGAACAAACACTTCATTTGAATGAGAAACTAACTGCATCAATGCTTCAACAAGGGGTTTTATGGAGGTATGAGGAAGAACCTACCAGAGGTGTTCTAAAGACACACTGTTGGATAGTTGATCACCTGCGCCTATATTTCAATCTGGACACTTCTTGTTGACCTACAGGAAAGAATTTGCAATACACTAGATATGTTGGTATAGACTTATGAAAGCATTAGAAGAAATGACTGAACATAAGACAAGACTGCAAGCATATGCAAAAGTGCAAGCTCAAATGGAGGTAAAACACTTCTTTTGATTAAAGGTAAATTTCTTCAGGGCTTCGCCATACAACGCTGAGAGATGCTTCTCAAAATGAGAAGTTACAATTATATAGAGGACTGGGAAAACAAGTCATTGACCAGTCAAGAGAAAGATGCCCATGCTGCATTAAACACTCCTGCAATGAAGAATTAGCCCATGTTACTATCGTCTTTCCTTAAATGCATCTAAGAAAGCCATGTTGTAGGTGCTTCAAATGTTGACTTTGATGTCCGGGCCTGCAAGAGCATGGGTCACTTCTCTTAGCAACCGACAAGGCCATCTCTCCTCATGTTCTAGGCCATGCTCTCTTGAATGCTCGCACAACTGGATACTCATTAATGTCAAAACGAGGAAACGTGGGCCGCTGCCTTCAATGTTTGCAACCAACTCTCTTAATGGTTCTTCGGTGGAGACTATTCCACCTGAAAGCATTTACTTCTCCTGCTAACGACTCTTGTGCCACCTGCCCTGGTCTAGTTCGTTCCTGTGCTTGACTTGCTATGCCACCTGGAGCATTTTGAGCATTTGTCTTATATGCGCGTGGCCATGTTTTGGGTTACCCGCTTTGCTTTTCTCTTTTCTTGCTATTTCTTGTCTTTTTCCTGGCAATTCGGGCTCTCGGGGCTTACGAAATTTCTCTCAAACTCCTTTGGCAAGTTCCTTCTTTGGCGGGTCGCTGAGTCTTCTTTCGGGCTCTTGAATTCCTTCGGACAAAATGTCGGAAGGAATTCGCCTAAAGGCTCGTCAAATGAGAGTTTTTAAAAAGTGGCAAGCCCAAAGGAATAGGAATTCAAGAGCCCAAAAGAAGAATTCCTTTCGCTTATGAGTTCCTTCGGACAAAATGTCTGAAGGAATTCTTTTCAACAGCTAGCCCATCACCTTAAATTTGACGTCCGCAGGCCTATCACCCTTTTGGCAATTCCTTAGACTTTTTAGCAAACAAACTTTTCCAAAGGGAAAGTGACCCTTTAGAAAAATGAAAAGGTCCTCTTTTTAAAGCCAAGTGCCCTCCGCAAGGGCACCTACCCTTCAGACTTTTGCCTTCTGAATTTCTTCGGAGTTCCTTCACTTGTCGAATTTCTTCGGACATTTTGTCTGAAAGAATTCGCTCTTTAGGTGTCGCTCTTTGGATTTCCTTCAGACAATTTCTGAAGGAATTCTCTCTTTGCCCTGTCAACTTTCCCGAAGGGCAAGTCCTTTTCGAGTTTTCTGTCTTAACCCTTTGGTTCGACCATCGACCCTCCACAAGGGCACCTTGAGCCCAAAGTTGCCTTTCGATCTTTTTGAAAAGGTCCATTTTGTTGATTCCCTAACTCCCGCAAGGGCTTCTTGGCCTCTAAGTCGCCTTTCGAAAGAGTTGCAAAGGCCCTGTTTGGCACCTAAGTGCCCTCCGCAAGGGTAACTACCCTTTGGACCTTTTGTAAACGATCCCTGGCCCTTTGAACTTGGTCCGTTTTGCCGATAAAAAGCCCTCCAGAATAACCTACTTGCCATGTTAAGCATTCAAGATCCAAATGAGTTTCAAGTCGACTCATGCTTGCCAGACCTAAAGCACTTGGCAACCAGAAGAAGGAAACACTTGGTTTTTTCATGGTAAAAAGCCCTGTCAAATAAAGGCCCACAAGGCAACTGCAAGATGAACTTGTCAAAACCTGGGCTAAAAGACCCTGTAAGGAAAAGGAAAGAGGGGTACCCAATTTTGGCCTGCAGGACAAAAATTAGTCAACATAAGGGTTGGATTAAGTGGTTATATTTATGAAAGTATTGTTACAATACCACTTACCATCTCTCCATTCAGATGACACCATTCATGGCGCTATATGGGTATGATGCGCCGAGCTTTTTGGATTTGTTATTTGGAGATAGTCGAGTGCCTAGTGTTGGTGATCTATTGCAAGAGAACCAGGACATTATGAGAGCAATGCAGGAAAACATACAAAAGGCTCAGAACCAACAAAAGCAGTATGCAGATCAGAAGCAAGTTGAACGCTCATTTGAGGTTGGTGATATGGTGTATTTGATGCTACAACAACACAGACAGTCTTCTCTTAAGAAAAGTGGAGCCGAGAAGCTTAAGCCACGATACTATGGGCCATTCAGGATTATCAAAAGAGTGGGCAAGGTGGCTTATGAGTTGGAGTTGCCAGTCGACAGCAAAGTACACAATGTCTTCCATATGTCACGCCTCAAAAAGGCGTTAGGACATCGTGTGGTTCCTTCCATGACTTTGCCACCCCTGGATGATGAGGGGAAATTGATACTGGTGTCCGAGGCCATCTTGAATGTT
This sequence comes from Torreya grandis, assembly GCA_037957365.1. Classification (NCBI taxonomy): domain Eukaryota; kingdom Viridiplantae; phylum Streptophyta; class Pinopsida; order Cupressales; family Taxaceae; genus Torreya; species Torreya grandis. The sequence continues at coordinate 1,905,479 of JARHVA010000508.1, forward strand.
CGAGAGAAGACTTTGCGGAGACAGGTCATCAAGGAATACTTAATTAAATAGAGAGACTTGTCAGTTGAAGATGCTACTTGGGAGAGTGAAGAGATTCTACATCATCCAGATTTGAGATTGCTTGGGGACAAGCAATTTCAGGAGGGGTGGACTATAATGTCCCCTTCTAGCTAGACATTGTACTTTCAGCATGATTAGCCTATCAGTGGCTCTCGTAGGCTAAATACGGCATGGTTAGAGGGTCTTCTCCGTAGTTACCCAAATGGCAGTTGGTTTCTTTGGGGAAGTTTTGACATATTCTGGAGGTTTTCTAATGATTTATTAGAATGTTTTTATTTTTGGAAACCTCATGTTACAAGATGATGTTATATTTGTACTTTCTATTATAATTCATTATTTTATATTAAAGTGCAAATATAATATATATTAAAAGGGAAAAATAATAGTAAAATATTATGATGTTTCTAGAAGCCTCCCAAATGAAGGAAAGAAAAAAAAAAGTATAAAGGGAGGTGTGGGCTGCCATTATGAATGATCCAGATTTGATGTTGTCTTTGTTGTGGTATGCTGGTGGAGCCTAGAGTTTTCTGCAGTGAATCAATTTGTCTTTGGGAACGATAACTCTCATTGATAGCATAACTAAGGGAGTGAAATATCTCTTGAAGGATTGCATTTTGGAGGTGATATTTCAGTCATCTCAATTGGAGCAAAATTTGTGGCCATTGGCCAATTTTGGAGAAATCGATTTGGTGAATTTGTGGAGGTTGCATAGCTATCTTTTGGTGTTGGTTTCTATATAGCTTGGCATCAATTTTCCTTGGTTAAGAGAGTAGATTGCATTGTAGAGAAATCTGATATAAAAAATAGATATTTACAATCAAGGAAGGACGCCATTAGGAGGGACGTTTTTGCTTGTGGGGGTTCCAATTTGCATCGATTCTTTGCTTGGCTTGGTGTGCCCACTTCCTTGGAGCATGGAGATGATATTAGATGCTTGAGACAACGCATATTCATTGCATATTATTTTAAATTTGAGAGCAGAGCAGAACAAAACAGGGACGGTTGGCTTGGAAAATTTAATTTGGCTTGGGAGATCATCCTTTCACTTGGAAATTGCTTGCTCCATCTATTCTCAAGGGCGCCTCAATCCCACCAAGGTTCATTGCATACAATTCATCCTTTAGTATAGTTTATATTTGCAGCTGTAGGTGTGCATCCTTCATACCAGCATACTATATAATTGTAATTCTTGTTTATGCCAAGAGTCTTGGCTAGTCTAGTGGAGCATTGTATCAAATCATCAATACAAATAATAATCACAAGTTGCTGGTCATTTATAGTTATCTTTTGAGCATTTGAATTGAGATAGTAGGTTGCAAGCCAACTGTTCGACTAAATGTCCATTGGCTGTAGGTGATTAGTTTGCTTTGTGAATTCATCTAATTGCATAGAAAAGAATAAAAAAGAAGTCATTCTTGCATCTAGAACTTAGCATTGTCATTCTTGCATTGTTCTATAAACACTTGAAGCTTTAATCCATCATCATTCAAACAAATCATCAAAACTGTGACAAAAACCAGCAAGAAACACTTTGCTTGCAAAGCGTTTGAAAAAATTACAAGGCAGCAAATTGAGACAATTAAGGGCAGATTGGGCAAGGATTGTTACAAATTGGAAAGCTTTAGACCAAAAGCCTTGAGACCAGTTGGGGTCTACTACTCCACTATAGAGTCTATAATTGGGGGAGGAGGGGGAGGGACAATATAGAGTTCCCATATCTATATATGGAGACAACCTACTCTCTATTTGACTCCCTATAGATCCCTATCTAAATAGAGGGGGGCAACGGGAGAATACTATAGATAGTTGGGGGAGGAGACCCTATCTACTACAGATTATATAGGTCTCAACTACATATGATTGGGAGAGAAGGCCCTATATACTCTAAATTAGATAGGTAGGACCAATAGGCCCATGATATAGAGTATAATAAGCTTCCTCCATTTGGAGTGGAACCAACCCCATTTATAGACTTGTTCCTCCCCTAGCTAGACTCAAGAGAGTAGGTTGTCAATCCATAAATTCCCTCGGCCTCCCTATATATGGATAGGCCCAAATGGATATATAGGGGTCGGCGTGAGGCCTATCTATATCTGTGGCCTTGGCCTCCCCAAGATCACCTGCTATCTATAGATGCAGAGGCTACTGGCATGAGAGGCCCTTTATAACTATAGTTACACTTGCCATAGAGTAGGGCCAAACGAATATGGTCCATCGAGGGCCATAGCTCCCTATCTATAGATTGGGGGGCAACTCCCTATCTATAGATTGGGGGGCAACTCAAAGTCAAGGGCATGGATCTAGGTAGGCCCCGAAGACCTACCCTACTAGATAGAGCTTATAGCTGGGAGAGGAGGGGGTTCCACTAGGTAGGTTACCTCGACGACCAACCTATCTATATGGATATGGTGGATTCCTCAAGAGTGTGATTGTAGGGTTCATTTGGGTCGAGATCCTATGTAGTTAGGGAGATAGTTATGCTCCGTTCGCCTATATATCTAGGGTTACTCTATCCATAGTCAACCACATATCATTCAGTCTAACAACACTAATTTGTATGAATTGAATCGGGTTCTATAACATATACCTATATATGCATGGGACATTTACTATATAGAATTTATAGGATTCAGTGTGGGTGCGACAGGGGTATAGGAATCCATAGGCCTCTTATATATATCTACAAACATTCTGGAGTGTTCTAAAATGTTTTGGGGGAAGTAGTCTCCATACCATAGAATTATTTGTCCTACCCTTTTCTATATACAGGGGGTGGAGTTGCCCCCATCTATATATATATATAGAAAGGCCAATTGGGAGAATCAATCTGACTCTCAACATGGTAAGAGAAAGCCGAACTAGGATGGGCATCGCTCATGATGGCTATCACCTAAAGCAATATCTCCATCTCTATTGGTAGGGGGTTGGGTGGGCCCCCTATCCTATATAGGTCGGCAAGATCATCCCCACTGGGACCAGAGAGAGCTAGGAACTCAAGGAGACCAGACCAATAGCCTAGAGAGCAGCAACAACACCCCACTGTCATGTCTAAAAGAGCATTGGGAGAGCTAGGGTTGGCGACCAAACTACTAGTGAACACCTTGAGTTTGGGGAAGGGGGCTCCCCAACATATCAATACTGGTGGAACCCAAGATACCAATGGTGGGATCAGACCAGTACTAGCTGTGTGTACAAAAGCCAAAGTGGGGATTGGGCAGTGGGAGGGAGAACAAATCCCACTCGATTTCTACTAGGTTTTTCTCTCTCTTGGTTTTGTTTTCGTTCCTCAATTTGTCCCTTGGCTTCGACTCAATGGAAGTTACCTATATATGGAAGCTTGCGTGATTCCCTACCCTCCCCGCTATAGTAGTGCTAATTGACAGGGGCTTTAGCTTCGACTTCGGCTTCGGCTTTAAGGTGATGGGAGTAGGGGTGGGGGGTAGGTAAATCATGGGGAAGGTAGAGTAGAACCCAACATATCAATACTGGTGGAACCCAAGATACCGATGGTGGGATCAAACCAGTACCAGCTGTGTGTACAAAAGCCAAAGTGGGGATTGGGCAGTGGTAGGGAGAACATATCCCACTCAGTTTCTACTAGGTTTTTCTCTCTCCTGGTTTTGTTTTCGTTCCTCGATTTGTCCCTTGGCTTCGACTCAATGGAAGTTACCTATATATGGAACCTTGCGTGATTCCCTACCCTCCCCGTTATAGTAGTGCTAATTGACAGGGGCTTTAGCTTCGACTTTGGCTTTAAGGTGATGGGAGTAGGGGTAAATCATGGGGAAGGTAGAGTAGAAAATCTAGCATAGTATGTTTCCATTTTTAAAGCCAACCCTTGTATGCCTCATCATCATCAAGCTATCTCCAATTATAACCTACACCCAATAACTGCCAACCACTAAACCCGAAGGGAAAGGAGCCCTATATCTTATCTCTATGGGGGACCCTATATATATATATATGTGGGTACTCGCCATATAGATATTATATATGGCCAACCAAATATGGTTGAGGGCCTATGTCTACTCTATTCTACTCTATACATATGGGGGAGAGGAACCCTATATTTAGAGTATATAGATGGCGATAGGACAAGCTGGGAGAAGAACCCCAACAGCCTACTTTATTATTCTATAATATGGTAGATGAACGATGTCGGGCATCACTAAGATGGATAAACTATAAACAGATAGATGTCACTCATGTCAGATAGATGTCATTCACGGGGCATACATAATTGGGACCCATATATAGATATAGATAGGCCGACAGTAGTTATAACTAAATATGGAGTGGGGGTGAGGGTGGGGGTGACTAGGCTTCGGTCCCCTATAGAGATAGTCAACCACACCACAAATTTACTAGTCAGTCACCGATACTATATATATTTCATAGATAGATAGATATATAGGTTAGTCACATCACATATATAATAGATGGCCCTATCCATATATGCGGCTCGAGATGGCCCATTTATTTCTCTGTGGTGCTCGACCCCCTCCATCTAGATTTTGGCCTTATCCATATATAAGACTTGACCCCCCATCCTATCCCATAAATAGATAGGAGATAGGGGTTAAGGCCCCCATATATGGAATACATAACTTCGATGGATGGATGGATGCATGTGTGATACAACACCACATTGATATCACGTATATCAGTTTGGATATGTGTGTGATACAACACAACATTGATATCACGTATAAAATCTTTATCCTCCTAGTATGATATATAGGTAGTTGGAGCACCCCTCATTCCTCATCTAAAAATAGATAAGTAAAATAGAGTGACGATCTAGTCTCTATCATATGTATGGATATGTGCGGTCACTATCAGATGGATGGATATGTGCAATCTATATCGGATGGATGGATGTTAGCGGTCTCTATTGGGTGGATGGATGTGCAGACTGTCTATTTGTGTGGTGTGCAAACGGTCTCTATTAGATGGATGGATATGTGCAAATGGTTTGTTGGTTGGTTGTATTACTAAAACTAAAATTGAGAAGAGACAAAATAAATATAGAGGCTTACATATATAGACTTAGATCCATGTCTATGTCTATAGTAGAGTAGTCAAGTGAGTCACTTCTCCCACCCTGTGGAAACCCATATCCCCTATCTATCTATAGGATAGGTGTGAGAACCATAGAATAGATAGGGACAGGGCAAGGGGCTCGAGTCACCCATAGAATAGATATGGACCCCCTATATAGAGATACGGTGCAAGCCATATATAGTTATTGTGAGAATTAATCAATCATCCTACCTCGTATCCCGTATCTTGTATCTCGTCTATATTATAGAGGCAAGGGCAAGGTGGCTCAGGTTACTTTAGACCCCCCTATATATAGATACGACCCTATATAATTATAGGATAGGCATGAGTTCGTCGTCGATCACCCATATGTATAGCGTGAGTCGACGTAGCACTTAGTAAATATATATATGGGTGGACCAATTAAACTCTAAACTGTGGGGGGTGGATCTATATAGAGTCACCCAATGTTGATGCCCTTTCATATAGATTTTTAGGCTCTAGTCACCATATAGATAGATAGGTGTATTACTTACATATATAGACATAGATCTATGTCTACATCTATAGTGGAGTATTCTCTTCTCTATCTCCCTATAGATCAGATTGGATCTATATGATGAGGGTGAGGGGCGAGGGCAGGTATATTATTTCTATTTCTAATCATATCATGTAGGCGATTAGATATGAAATGAAACTAGATATAGAAATATATTTCTAAATAGATCGATCGAAGGCCCTCTTGTTGAATTGGCTTCAGGGTGGGGGCCCTATATAGAGTCTAGATATGGTCAATTTGGCAGGCGACAAGGGGAGCCGACTGTGATGGGGCTTTGTCGATGCATCTGAAATGTCCTACTGACTTCATGTCAGACTCAATTATGGCAGGGTTGAGACATGAGATAATTTACTCCATTTAGCCTTTGTTGTGACGCAACATGCTCTAATCGAATTAGTATTCTAGTCTATGACATGCTTTGCTCGAATTAGTATTCTACAACATGCTTTGCTTGAATTAGTATTCTACGACATGCTCTGCTCGAATTAGTATTCTATTATATTCTATTTTGTTGGTAGGCAATTGTAGCGCTCACGACAATGGGTAGAGCTGACGTCCTCCAACCCTCACGAGTCAACCTCTCGTTAGGAGTCTGGTTCATCTAAAATAAAGCTTCACGTCTATCCCCCTTTACCATAGGGATGGGGCCGATCGTGATGAATCATTTAACCACGAACCCTGAATTGTGGATCGATCTTATATGTTTTACATCCCCTGGTGACTCCCTAACCTGACCCATAAATGCCCTACCTTATCTTATCCTCGACGTGATGACGACGACGAGATGGGAAAGCAGGACACATAATAGCCTAGGCCCAAACGAGCTTAGCTTCAGCTTTAGGGATCCATCCCCCCACCAAGCTATCATTATCCCAGACGACAACCGCCGAGCGATGATAAATCAGACCCTTAAAACCTGGACCCGGATGATCCTCAATAGAATTGAAGTAATCCCCCGATTTATAGATCGATAGATATAGATCTCTAATTCTCCACTTAGGACTTTTTAGTCTCACTCGTTCACTCAATGCACCTCTCTCCTATCCTATTTAGATGTCACTCTGCTCACCCGATCACCTAAAGGTCCTAAGCAAAAAATTAGAGATCTATATCTATCGATCAATAAATCAGGGGACCCCTTATTATTAAAGACGCAAGAAGGTTCTGCCATATGTATCAACAAAGGTCGAGAGACATGGCACAAGGTAGCCTTTTTGGCTAGATCGAATCCCTTTTCTCCCCCTCCCCCTATAAGGAGTCTATAGGTGAGGTAGGGTGTTATTTGATTTCTTCTCTTCTATTCTATAGGGACCTCGATTCATATTGATCATAGTTTGGTCCCTTCCTTATACATCTATTCATGATACCAACCAGAGTTTGAATCAAGGATTTTATGGCTATGGCTATGGCTATGATTATAGAGGTTAGCGAAAACTAAGCACGGACTGTCTAGTTTGTGATAGGGGATTTTTGTTGCCACATTTACTCAATCAGATCAAAGATCTGTGTCACCTATCTAGGTATAGGGGAGTAAATGGAGATTATGAAAAGATCTTGGGGACCGAACTCAGGCTGATCGTAAGTTGACTTGAGGATTCTTCATTTAAGTTTCGTGCAATGACCCGACTCCTCATTCCTAAACCAAACAAGCTGGGGAAATTTAGTCCCATCATGATATCCTATTCAAATGACATAATAGTGATGGACACAGCGGCTAAGATATTGAAGGATCTGTTTCGATAAATATTCTTCAATTGCTCGCATGGATTTATTTACGTCAACATTTTCATGAAAGTGGAAAGCAAGGGCTTAGTCCAACAATTCATGCAAGCTAATATTGTGGGTTATTTTGACAATATTCAGCATGACAAGTTAATAGCGATTCTATGGGAATTTTAATCTGATCGAGCATTTGTGGACCTCATTCAGAATTTCATCACTGCCGATATTAACAACTGGGAGGGCACGAACTGTGGGAATCTAACCAAGGGCATGGGCATTCCTCAGGGCAATTCGCTCTCTCCCGTTTTGATGAATATTTTTTTGCATGATTTCAATCAACCTATATCGGACCAAGGGCATGGGCATTCCTCAGGGCAATTTGCTCTCTCCCGTTTTGATGAATATTTTTTTGCACAATTTCAATCAACCTATATCGGAATGATCAAACACCATCTATCCTTTGATGAAATACGCAAACTACATAGATGATTTTCTAATCGCTCTTGGTGATAGCGATAGCAATATAGGGACCAAGGTCAGGACCTTGTCTGGATTGCCTTTTTCATCACCATCATCAGTTAGTGCACCTGACTCCTCTCGAATCATTCCTATGATCAGGGATCTAATAAACAAGTCGTTTAGCCTAGACCTTGTTGTCCCCCAAAAATATCACTCATTTTTGGGGCAACATTTGAACTATTTTGGTCCTACAGACCAAAATTGTCTCTTCCCTTTTCAAAATTTGTCCTGGGCATTCAAATTCCTCGTTTTTCAAGCTTTTAAGAAATCTAAGGACTCTGGAGGCTAGAATCTATGGACTCTGCAGGCTAGAATCTACGGACTTTGCAGGCTAGAATCTACGGACTCAGCAGGAAGAGAAATCTACGGACTCTGTAGGCCAAGTTCAACGGGCTTCATAGGTTGATTTCTAGGGACTCTTTCAAGGTTAGAGAAAACTACAGACTTGGTTTCTACGAACTCTACAGGCAGGTTCATTTCTACAGGTTCAAAGACTTCTGCAGGCGGGTTCAACCAAAAGAATCAGTTTCTAGCACTTGGTCATTTTCGGGATTGGTTCAGTGCCTTGGTTCAATCAAAAATCTCCATCGGCAAGCATCTAAGCAAAGAAGGCTTGAACCGTTGAACCATTGAACCACTTTGGTTCAAAGGTTCAACGAGTTCAAAATTCAAAAGGTTCAAAGGCGGGTTCAATCAAAGGAATGGTTCAATGGCTTGGTTCAACCAAGCGGTTCAACGCTTTGTTTCACTCAGTTGGTTCAACCGCTTTGTTTCAACACTTTGGTTCAATCAAATGGTTCGTCAATCGGTTCAAGGCTTCGTTTGAACCGTTGAACCAAAGCTTGATTCAACAATTGGTTCGATGTCAAATGGTTCAAATGCGGGTTCAACCAAGCGGTTCAATGCTTTGGTTCATTCACATGGTTCAAAGACTTGGTTCATTCAATTGCACCATCGGCTTGAACCATCGACTCGAACCATTTTGGTTCAAAGCTTGGTTCATCGGCTTGGCTCAACGGAATGGTTCAACGGATTGGTTCAATGTTTGGTTCAATCAAACGGTTCGACGGTTTGGTTCAACCAAGCGGTTCACTCAAACGGTTCAAAGGAGCGGTTCAAATGCAAAAGTTCAAAGAGCCTCCCGAAGGACAAGTGCCCTTGCAGAGGGCACTTGATTAACAAAAGTAACCTTCGGAAGGGTCATTTTCAAAGAAGGCCGCAAAGGTAATTCTTTCGGATTTTATTTAAGGAATTCAAAAAAGACTAAGGAAAGAAGCAATTCCTTCGGACTTTTTGTCCGAAGGAATTCCTTCGGACTTTTTGTTCGAAGGAATTCCTTCGGACAAAAAGTCCGAAAGAATTCAAGAAACAAGTTGCGGGCAAAAAGCCCAAAGAAATTTTCAAAAAAGCAAAGACTAAGGCAAACGGAACAATTCCACGGACTTTTTGTCCGCAGGAAATGTCCACGGACTTTTGTCCACGAAGAAAGCTTGGGGAAAATACCCGCGGGAATTGTCCGCAAGAAATATTCGCGGAAATGTTTGCAAAGACTCTAAGGAAAACGCCGACGAAGGACCCCGAAGGGCAGGTGCCCTTGCGGGGGACTCTCGGCTGCCAAATTGAAGGACACTTCCCTGAAGCCGAAAGGTCATCCTCCCTTCGGGAAGACATGAAACAAGAAATCCAAAGGAAGAACTCAGCTACCTGCCAGAAGAAAGAAACCCGAAGGCCATTCGAAGACCGCTCGAAGGGCAGATACCCTTGCGGGGGGCTTTTCCCGACCCAAAGCGGATCATTTCTAAACGCCAGAAAGGGCAGGTTCTTTCCTGGAAAGTGCAAAACAAGAAAGCTGAAGGACCAAGGGGTGACGCGCTTGAAGACGTCAAATTCAAGACAGTGAACTAACCGTTGAAAACGTAGTGACGGGCACGCAAACGTCAATTTTAAAGCTCATAAAATAGCCGTTGACCCTTTGAATCTACAGACCCGAATGCATTTACAGGGTTTAAGGCCAAGGCCAGCAGAATGCGACTAAAAGACAAAACAGCAAATTGAATCCAGGACCCAATTCAATTAACCAGAAAAGGAGGAATGATGAAGGAAAGATCAAATCGCCAAGTGGACATTGAAAGTTGCAAACTTTCAATAGCATGACTTGTTTCTCTGCATTGAGAAAAACAAAGGGTAGATGCCCCCAATTTCCAGCCTGTCTTCCTAACAGTTTTCAATGCAACATGATGTGTTACTGTTCCCGCGTCCTTGAAGTGGCTATATAAGGGACTCTCTTTTATTGTAAATGCATCTCTTTTTGACAATCAAAACGAAACTCTGCCCAAATTGGAAGGCATTAGTGAGACTTTGAGCTCAGATTGTTGATCATATTTTGTTATTGGAATAAGAAAGCAAGTGATTTTTCAGACTTTGTGCTGTGATATCTTTGTTGTTGAGGAAACTGTTCTTATGTCTTTTTCCTTAATATATCTTCTGTTCCTTTAATTCAACAAGCAGAATTAGTGACAACAGTCAGGAAGGTGTCCTGAAGAGTCAACTGTGGAGAGACTTTGTGCCCCCATAATTGCCTTTAGTGTGTTTTCTTTTCATTTCTGTGTAAAGGACTTTGGGACGACTTTTGTGCCCTCATTGTCCTTCGTATCTTACTCTTGAGCAATTCAGGTGGAGACTTTGTGCTGCATCTCGATTTGTTGGTTACTACATCCTTTGCTACATTTTGTTGTTACTACCAGGAGTATTCTTGTGGTTTGTTGAATAGTACTTCTGAAAGAAGAGTGTTTTCATTCATTTCCCTTGAGTTTTTCCTTTGTTTTGCACGCATCATCTTTGAAGAAAGAGAGATGGATGGTTCATCCTACCCTTGAGTATTATTTTCTGTTAATATATATATAGCATACCTATAGGGAACCTCCCCTTGATGAGAGGAGAGATCAGTCCCCTTCTGATGTGGTAAGTCTACACATTTGGACGATTAATCTTCCTACTTTGGCTGATCAGACCTATTTTGTTTATCAGTACGCTAATCGACAAAATATTCAACCAACAGACCTCTCGATCCACATGGCACAGAAGGGTTCTTGTCCTTTTTCCATTATGGGATTTTATGTTTCGCTTTAGAGTCGTGTGCACCTAAATGCGCCATTGAGGCAGATTTGGGAAAAACTCAAATCCAAGCTCGTGAATGTGAATGTGAATGTGAATGTGAATGTGAATGTGAATGCACCACATGGGGTGGGAGAGAAGAAACGATTTACAGAGGTTGTCTCATATTACAATAGAAAGATCATCGCATTCTAGGAGGCATGTTGCATATGTAAGAATGGATTGAATTTGCAGGAGCTGCTAAAACAGCATGCTTTGCACTATTGCTTCAAACATTTGGGAAAGATGAGCAATACACCTATCTCCATACTGAAGAGAAAGTATGGCCAATGACTTCAAAACACCATTCCACCCTTTCTCTCGGACCGAGAGATGAGCAATCTATTTCATCAATTCCTCCTCCAATATCAACGAAGAAAGACATTCTCATGAGGAGAAGAGGGGCAAGGAGTTTATTACCTTTCAAGGTAGTTGCTACTCATGCTTGCGTTAGTTCTAGCTTCCAAACTTGGGTTCGAAATGTGACTCGTGTTGGATGTTAGTTAGTCAGTTAGTTCTCATGAGGAGAGGGGCAAAGACTTTCTTACCTTTCAAGGCAGTTGTACTCATGCTTGCATTGATTCTTGCTTCCAAGCTTGGGTTCGGAATGTGACACGTGTTGGCCCTATAAATCTACATGGCCCAATGGTCGACCCCCACTTCCCTATCCCCATAGAGATTAGATAGGCTCCTAACCACGTAGGTCGGTATGCATCTACACAGTATCATTGATTGAGAGGGGGTGCCCCCATATGGATATATAGGTATCTATAAGGATATATATAGAAAAGAGATATTGTCTGATTTTCTGATGGGATTTGAAGATAGATGGATTCTATACATGATCCAATACCCGATCCTACCCAATACAGTAGGTAAGATTCCCAAGCTATGGACAGAGGGGCACCCTATCTAGCATGTCTCAACTCAGGGTACGTATAAAATAAGATGTATGGGGTTAGATTAAGCATCCCAATTTTTGGTGCGTTCGGTCCATCCTTGAGAAAGGGCCCTCTTCATGCTCAAGTGACTCAGTGTCGGTTCCTCCTATCCAAAGAGTAGCCCTACAAGAGTCAAAAGCATATCTAGGATAGGGATAGGGATAGGGATAGGGATAGGGGTACTCAACTTTTTGATCATTCGCTTGACCAAGAGGTGTGATTAGAATAGTGGAAATGATAATGACTAAAGAGAGACATTTAAAAGGAGTGAGGGAGGACCCCCTTCCTCCCCCGAAAACCGTCCAAGCCAACCAAGCCCATTCAGGAAGGCCCTCTTCGAAGGGACAAATAGATTGAGATAAGACATTAGGGAGGGTCCCACCATACACTCCCAATTCTCCCAGCTATATCTATTATCTTTATCTATATAGAGTCGAGTCAAGCCTATATATCTATCATCCAAATCCTCTATATAGATATAGATAGATAGGGGAGAACCACCCCCAAGCCACCTATCCCTATCTAGATCGAGGAGCTAGCCCCCCCCATCTATTTTGATCTGATAATAGTGAAGTGACCCATTTATCACGCCCTCATGCTAGTTCGCTCTACCCTCCATTTCCACCCCGGTCTCGAATAAATCAACTTTTTTATTGTTGAGCCCCAACTCACCCACTTTCTCGATGGATTTAGAGCGATTTGAGATGTCAGAAAGAGGGGGCACCTCTCAACTATGTCAAGTCTTTCTCATGTGTAGGGGAGTGGAGAGGGCTTTTGATTTATACCCCACTACCCCTCTATCTATTCAATTGGGCCCTCTGGAGGACTTCCAATTCTGTTGATATCAATCTAAGGAGCAGATATGGATAGGGGTGAGCCAAAGTCGTCTCTAGATAGAGGTGAGCCAGAGTCCACTGTAACGAACCGCTACACCAACACCTCGAGGCGTTAGTGAAATCTGCCCATTAGGATCATAACATCCCACCACGCTTCCAAAGCCCAGACTCTGGGCTGGATTTGCGCCCATACCACCAAGATCCCTACATGTACGAGCCTCGGATGAACACTACCATGCCGGCGTAGCCACCCGCTCTGTGACTTGAACCCGGGTGGAGGCTCTAATACCACATGTAACGAACCGCTACACCAAAACCTCGAGGCATTAGTGAAATCCGCCCATTAGGATCATAACATCCACTCTGGATAGGGATGAGCCCTGAACATGGCTGAGCCATAGACCTCTCCCTCCCCCTCTCCGGTAGTCACCAATAGATAGTGGCCCTCTCCCTCTCCTCTAGCTAGTAATAGAGATGGAAACTTTGGGGCGCCAGCTATATCTATATCAATCGAGATCATTGAACCCACACTTGCACTTTGGGCAAAGGAGTTCTCAGCCATCCCCACCACCGCCACTTCCACTATTATAGATAGGGGTTGTCGCCCCACTATCTAGATGGGTTATGGTCGTTTGAGTTTTCTCGAGAGCATCACTTAGGCTTAGCACCTACGTCAATAAGGCAGCTTGCGAGTCCCTTCCCGAATCATCACATCATTGGGTCATGTTCTAATATGCCTCGCTCATGGGAAGACCTACTCCGATACGATGCCTGCTTCTGGGGTGATGATCGGATGCAGATGCTTCATCCTCATGTGATGAAGAGCCAACTGGATGCATCCCAAACAGGTTGTCGAGAGAGGAGACACTCTTAGACTTGGGAAACACAATACGATTGGCAATCTACCCATCCATTCATTCATTCTACTAATGCTAATGAGTAACTGTTAATGAATAATCCTTTCCATCAAGTACAGGGAACAATTCAATTCCAAGTGTTGAAAGAGTGGGAGGGCCGACCGGCTCGCCATAAAGATAGGGGGGATTGGTAGAGCTCAGTGGAAAGAGTGGGAGAGTCCCTAATGAATAGGTTGTTTCCCATTATAGTACAATCATGAGAATTGGCATCTCCCTCTAGTAGCTCAGATTGTTAATCAAGTCAAAGAGGACCCCTAAATCACTTCACTCTAGTGTATCAAAGGACGATCTAATAGTCTAGTCGTTCAAACACTCTACCATATTGGACGAGTGAATGGAATAGTTCAGCCTTGTTGTTCATTAGAAGAAGCCTTTTTTATCGTGAACAGTCCGACAGGGAGTTCAAAATCTGATCCTGGAGAGTCCTTTATTTTTTATTTTTTGGCAGTTGCCCTCGGTCGATGTGATATGCCAACCGAGCACATAAATGACCTGTCCCTTAGTCTCTATGACTGAGTCTAACGCCCACCCATGTCATTCCCATTATCCCATAACATGAGAACACTTGGTTTTGAAATTCTCCCTGTATATCTGTTCGACAAGTCAATGGTGAATCCCTCAAATGAGCCAGCGGGAGGAGCAAGCGTTGGGGAGTAAAGCCCTAAAAGAGGGAATAATTGGGTCGGGGATCAGATCAAGGCGTTGTTGGCCATTTTTTGGCCCACATATCAAGGTTTACCTAAGTATGGAAAAGGGAGCTTTCAGGCAAGAAAATGGTAGGTCTTTGGGAGAACTTCGGGTTTTCCAACAATGACAACTTCAAGTCTTTTGAAGGCACAGTGCAAATCAAGCTTCCAGCAATGCTTAGCTTCTAAATGTTTCATAACTAGAAGTAATTTGGGTTTGTAAACCCAAATTACTCATACACAGTGTATTTTGGGTTCTCCAAAGGGCACTACTTGGTTACTTCATAAGTTGTGAGTAGTCAAAAACCCGAAATAAGTAAAGGGGCTTGACAAACCCGATTTGGTCTTGAAAAAATGGTGCTTCTCAGGTTCTTCAAGAGACGAGTCTTTTTCAAAAAATCCGAAGGGCATTTTCAAAATGTCGAAGGGTCTTGTTAGGGCAAAAAGGGACCAGTCAACTTTCCCGAAGGTACACTTCAACTTTTTCGAAGGGCTTTTTCTCCTCCAAGTGGACCATTTCAAAATTCCCGAAGGGTATCTTTCCCTTCAGGAGGATCATTCACGGGTTTTCAAAGGTATAGTTCAGTTTTTTCAAATGGTTTCTTACCCTTCAAGAGAGTCCATTATGAAAATCCCGAAGAGTAGTTTCCAAAGACAGACGCGAACAAAAAGGCTGAAGGAATTCTTTCAGACAAATTGTCCGAAGAAATTCCTTCAGGAGATTTTGCCCAAAATAAATAATACGAGAGATAAGCCCAAGACCAAGTGTCCAAAGGAAATGATGGGCCAATGGACGTCAAAATCAGGATAAGCGACTAGTCTTAAGGCTTGGGAAGTAAATCATGTTTGAAAAGCCCGAAGTCTTAAGGCTTGGGAAGCAACAAGTGAGAAGACTTCAAGATGGACAAGCCCGAAGTAAGTGGGCTTAGAGAACTCGAATTACTATGCATAGAGTAAATCGAGTTTCTCAAAGTACTCTACTTAAAAGGCTTTTAAAGCGAAGAATATAGGAAAGTCCGAAGTTGGAGAGGCCAAAGAACCCGAATTACTCTGCATAGAGTAAATCAAGATTCTCCAAGGGCTCGACTTAAGCTTGGTCCGGCAACACTAGAATCATGATGCAACGAATCGAAGGCTACCACGTGGCGTAACCAGAGCATAAAGGGCCAATCAGTAAAGGACAAAGTGGCACAAAGATGTTCAATAAACATGGGAGAGTCTGAGCAGTTGGTCGCTGGAAGTTATGAAGGCTCCCATCCGCCATGGTTCATTGCCCGCAATCGTCGTTCGACGCTTAAATGTGTCGCACCAAGAAGAAATATTCCAACTACTCACAGCATGACTTTTCAGATGCGCAAAAGAAAGTCTTAAAGAAAGGAGGGGCTCAAGAGTATTGGGCAGCAATCTGGAATGACGCATTTATGAACATCAAGGAAAGACAACAAGAGGTGCCAGCCATCTGCGACTTCTTCTTTCCTCCCTTTCTCTCTTACCCCTTTTCTTTATAAATAGAGGCCTTGGAGCCTAGAAAGGTATCCCCGGACTGGTGATAAAATCACTCTGCAAAAATCGTTGTGTAATGGACCTTTGAAGCAATAAAGATTGCTTTTACCTATATCTTTGTCTGAAAATTGCGTTGAGTTAGTTTGTGCACTAATAGCGTTGTGAAGAAGCATCCTTCCAACCTTGTTGCCCTTCTTTCTTGCTTGTTTTCAGGTACTTTCCAATTAATTGCAGGTCTGAACTCGTGTTTTTCGGCCATTAATAGATGCTTGGTGTGAATTTTGAAATTCTTCTTTGCCTCATGTGTGGTTCAGTAAGCCTAGCTTAAGAAATACTTATGCAAGTTAGCTGGTTAGGAGGTTGTGTAAGGCAACTTGTCTTATGCTGAATTAGTGTCTTTCCCAAGCCAAGTGGATCACTTAATTTCGGTGCATCACCTCCCTTAGCTTAGTTTTCTTTTCAAGTAATCCTCCTACCCCTTTTCCTTGGCCATTAGTATAGTTTAGTGTAGAAATCAAGGAGTTAAAATGAAGCACCTGAGGAACTAGCCTCATAAAAAAGTCTAGAGGTTCAACCTCACCATAGGACACCCACATCTTGAAGTTGTTCCCATGCTTATAGCTAAAAGTGAGAGAGCCGAAAGAACTCTCTCACAAGGGTGCAAATCCAGTCTATAACAGGTGTCTATGCTATGAGAAAGATATTCTACTTAGACTCGGTCAATGGACGCCACTCTTGGTTGTTCACTCAACCCATCCACGCCCACCATTAGAGAGGGAGAGGAAGAGGGAGAGGCGATCTTTCACTCTACCTTCCCTAATCAGCATAGAATGTTCCTGTTATGAGAGATATAAATAGGACGCCCAAAATGATTTATGGAATCCCTCGACTAGATATTCTCCCCATATATCTATTCTGCAAGTCAATGGTGAATCCCTCGAATGAGCTAGCCAAAGGAGCAAGAGTTGGGGAGCAAGTTTTTTAAGTCAATTGTACCATAATGGCCATCAGATCTAATCACTGCTACTAATTTTCATCAAGTTTTCAAAATTAAAAACCGCTCTTACCCTAGATTTATATTCAAACAAAATAACACAAAAAAGTTACAAGGTATACATTTTCTGTTTCATAAAAACTGCTAAAAAAACCCTAAAGTAATAATTCGTTTCTTTGGTCCTCGTTATCAACGTTAAACGTCAATCTCCTTCAAAGTAATTGTACCATAAAGGTCATCCTAAAAACCTAAAAACCCTCGAAGTTTCATTTTGCCTTATATTGTATTAAAAAACCCTAACTTATCCTAAACTACAAATTCAAACAATAACTAAGATCTTTATAGTTATTTACTTACTTTTATGTTGTCATTGCCAAATTTAAACTTCAAAGTTTTTGAGGTCAATTGTAGCATAAAGGCCATCGAATCTAATCACTAAGATTGATTTTCATTAAATTTCCAAAATTAAAAACCCCTCTTACCCTAGATTGATGTTTCAAACAAAAATCACACAACCGTCGAGGCATACATTTTATGTTTCATAAAAACTGCTAAAAACCTCTAAAGTTATATTTCATTTTTTTGTCCTTACTGTCAATGTTAAGCGTCAATCTCCTTCAAAGCAATTGTACCATAAAGGTCATCCTTTCAAACCTCTAGGAGTTTCATTTTGCATTATATTGTATAAAATACCTAAAAAACCCTAACTTATCCTAAATTGTTAATTCAGACAATTCACAAGCAACAGATCTAGACTACCATGCTATACATAACTAAAACTTGCAACGGACAATTCCTCAAGACCCTCAAAATAATTGTTGAAAAACTCCAAACAGACATTTGTAGCTTAAAGGGTTTCCAGATTGAATCCCTGGAACATTCACTTTTAATTTTTTTATTTTAAAAAAAGCCCTGACTTACACTAAATTCCTAATTCAAATAACAACCACACGAATGCATACATGCTTCGTTTCATAACAATGGCGATTAGGAGAACTCTATAATTGTTTGATTAAATTTCTCTTAACAAAAGTTCAAACTTCTTCAAGCACTTAGCCGATCTGCAATAAAAAACATGTTACCGGGAATTTCGCCAAAAAAATCTCCCTAATCTCAATATTTTGTCTAATGTGATCAATTTCCAACTAGCAAACTGGAAATACTTTAACTCACCCCAAATTTCTAATGCAAATAAAACCTGTGTTGCAGGGGTACGCCCCCCAGGCCGACGCCTCTTGTTCGGAGGTGCCTCCGGCACAGGGACGTCCCGGGGACGCCCGAAGGCATCCCGGAGGCGCCCGCCGACGTGCCAGAAACGTCCGGCAAGCTGGTGGGCGCCTCCGGGACGACTCCGGGCGTACCCGGGGCGCCTCCAGGGCGTCCCCGACATTTCCCGGCGACTGCCG
The DNA here is from genome assembly GCA_037957365.1 of Torreya grandis. Classification (NCBI taxonomy): domain Eukaryota; kingdom Viridiplantae; phylum Streptophyta; class Pinopsida; order Cupressales; family Taxaceae; genus Torreya; species Torreya grandis. The sequence continues at coordinate 1,923,818 of JARHVA010000508.1, forward strand.
CGGAAAAAAATTTAAAAAAAAAAGGAAAACATGCCAAAACAAACCCTAAACGCGAAAACCAAAAACCTAGAGAACCTTATAAAACACGTGCGTCCCTTCTGCAAAACACACCCAAAAAAAAAATCGCAACCATTTGCGTTTCGCAGTGGCAGTTTGCAGGGGAAAACGTGACGTCGTGAAGAGAACACTGTGTGCCGCGGAAGAAAGTGAAGAAGAGAAGCTCAGAAGATAGTTTGCGTGGAGTGAAGCCGTTCTTGGGAGGACTGCATTTGCTCAGGACTAGGTATGTTAATTTTTTTTTTTTCATTTATTATTTACTATTTAGTTTTAATTTTTTTAAATTTGTATTTAATATTTAATGAGTTAATTTTAAATTTTTTAGTTAATAGAATATTCAATATAACTATTAAAAATAAAACAAACTATAATATTAAAAATTTAAATAATATTAAAATTTTAAATTAAATACTATTTAGTTTTTAGTTTTTACATTTTTAAATTTTTAATATTCTAATTTATAATTTATTTTAAATTTACAGTTTAAATTTTTAAAAGCCCGAATGTCTTTGCAATGTATACTTTGAACATTTTGAAATTTGAAGCAATGAATGAACAAACACTATGTATTTACTATTTTCAAGTGTTTTACAAAAAAATTGAGTAATATGCATATATATATATATATATATATATATATAGAGAGAGAGAGAGAGACGTACCCACGACGTATCCAAATCAAGGTTTTTGAAAAATGACGTACCCGAATCGTACCCGTACCCGTATCTAAACAACGTAGAATAAAACAAGTACAAGAATGCCACAAATATACATAATTTGTTTCATAAAGATGCCAATTAAAAGATCTGTAATTTGTTTACTATACTTTTTGTTACCTCAGTTGCAACTTGAATAAACATCACATTTCTTCAAAACTTTAATAGATCTACAGTCAAAAAAATATTTTGCAGGAATTTGTTGCCCTAATCTTAATATTTTTTTAACTACCTGAAATTGAGGATGTCAACTAAGTTTAATCCATACCTGAAAGTCTCTGAGAATTTCATGGATGAATTTTGTTGCACGTTGTCTAGGCCACAGCAGAAATGCACATCTGCCAAATTGTTCACATTTCTGCTTGAAAAAAGCAACATTATTACTATTAGTGTGTGAAACACAAAAGACCAATTAAATGATGGTGTGCCTTCATGATATTGTTCAGCAAGGTGGGACTGTCACGAGACAGGAAAATTGCCTGCGATTGAAGAAAGAACAAGGTATAAAACAAAGTACAGCTTGCATAATATGAAAACAAGAGCGTTAAATTTTATGACATCATCATTCCTCAAAGTTACTGAATGTTACAATATCATCTCAAACTCAACAACCAATTATATGAAAAATAAATCCTATTTATAATTAAATATAAAATATATAAATTTCATAAACAATAGATTGAAAATTCGAAATGCTGACTTGTGATTGGTTGACAATGAAATTTTTAATTAAAAATGTGAAAGCTATATGACCTGCTTTCGGAAAGTTAATAAATCCCTCATTTGAGCTCCTCCGTGTTTATTATTATAGAAGGCACAGGTCACAAGTTTTCACTCCAGCCTGAGAGGGCAGAACAATTGGTAAGGCGTTCATTCAAATCCCAACACACCCGGATTGTTGACAGGTCAAACAGGGTTATGATTAATAAAATAGCTTTCACTCCTACACAAACCATAAACAAAGTATTAGCCATTGAACTTCTTTCATAAGAGACATGGGAGTGATATCATTCCAATCATTGTAATACAACGGAGAAGGCAGATTAATCAGCTCTAATGCATGCTTTCGATATCTGAACTGAAACCAATGACAGAGCAGCAGCATCGGATTTATTTCAGCCTTCAGGGTTTATCAATTGCTAAGAAGAGACAGGAAAGAAAACATCATTGTTAAAGGAGATTTGGAAATTCTAATTTATGTTGTGAAAAGAATATGTTGAAATGCATGGAAGGTAATCACTGTACTGCAGAAAGGGGTGCAAATTGCAGATGATCTAGAATCTGCCTCTTTCGTTCATATGAACATGCAATAAAGTAGCAGGCATGAGTGCTAACTAGGAAGTATCTCTACCTAGCACTCATGGCTTTAAATGGAAACTATTGTTTCTTCCCTATGCCAATGAGGCCCAAAGGCTCCAAGTGGAGGATTACAAAGAAAACAAAACATAAATGGGAGGTGAAAAAAATAAACTAAAAGAAAAGAAAATAATTTGGGCATGGCTAGTGTTGCCCCCTCGGGTTTGTTCCTCATTCAGATGTTACCTGGGTTGAGAATGGCCATCTTAAAATTTTACCCCTTCAGCAAGGACTTGAGGATCTGAAAGGGGAAAACGTATATTGTTTTCTGTATGCTACAGAAGTTGTGTAGTTTACTACCTGGAAGGTGAAGGATAATAATGATCAAGTAATATGTATGGAACTAGGTTTCACATCTTGCACAATGCATAAAGAACTACAGAATTTGATTAAAATTTGCTTTCAAGAATCTTCATAGTCTGTTCTGTAGCTCCACAATTGGCACATGTTCGGAGAATATTGACAAAGGTTTATAAGTTTGGATTAATAACAAGGAGTTGCATTTGTTTAAAAATGTCCAAGGATTCCTCAACAAGTCAATTTAGCGCACATGCAATTATAATTGCAATCCATGAGGGCACATTGTTTTTAGGTATTTTGTCAAATAACTCACGAGCCTTCTGTATGCTTCAATGTTTCGAAAACAATTAAGCAATCAAAATTGCATTATCAGATAAACATTTTCTAAATCAACTAGTTTTAGATGAACCTCCATGCTCTATGTTTTTTTTTTTTTTTTAACTCTTGGCATTTTCTGGGAGGAATTTGACAAAGACAGTTGAGTTTGGCTTTATAAATGTCAACTGCATCTGCTTAAAAATCTATATGCTTATTTCTTTCATATTCAACAACGATTACAGTCCATGAACTCCATTCCATTGAGGAAATTTATCACACAATTCTTCGGTTTCCATATAAGTGGTCACATCTATAGCAGATCTTTCAGACTATTTTTTTAATTTGATCCATCTTGCACGCACTACTTGTATTTAAATGAAGGAAAAAGTGTGGGGTATATGGATGGTGTGAATGATTGAAGAGATTTCAAGGGTGAAAAGAATTATTTTTTGTTTCAGAATTTTTAAGGAGAGTGAGCAGAATCCCTAGATCATGAGGATATGAAGAGTGTGTTTAACCGGTGCTTTGTTCCTTTACTATATTGTATTCATTATTCAGTTTGGAAATCAGAAATCATATTGAAAGAGAGATGTATGTCAATTAATATTGAGAGAACTGAGAGTAGAATTACTATCTATTTTTTCTTATTTTTTAATTATGATCTGGGTGAATAATATATGGGAAGGGAAGGATCATATCCGGTGCTATCCTTCAGAAAGAAGTACAATGAGTTCAAGGCACATATCCCTGTATGCATATGTGATTTTCCAGCAGCATGAAAGGATTATGTGGTATAATTGCACCTTTGAAGGCCAGTATTATATCTCTCCAATCACATTATTCTACTATACTTTTTACTTTTGTTTTGGTGAGTCAAAGTAAATGCAACGGACCAAGGGTTCAGAGGGTAAATTTCAATCCCTTCTTTTATGGGTTTGGTGTCCACTAAGCCAGAAAAATATATATTTGCACGAGTAAGGTATGATAATGGTCACTTCCCCTCCTTTACCCTTGTGGATATTGTTTAACGAACTATGTTGTTAGAACTTTTCAAACTACGGGCACAAGGTATTAATAAAGCTTATTTCTCCATTTGATTGCACTAAAATAAACTACAGCTTTAAAAGACAAATAATTTTATGTAATCTGTTTATTCATATCCTCCGAGCTCAGGTCACCCCAGATTGTAACATGTCTAAAGATGGCATACAAGAGGAAAAAGCAAATAACGAGTAAACCAAATAGATCTAGCTATAAGAGAATTAGAGAATCAAATTTGAATAGAAGCTTTTAAAAATAATCGTTTGATAAGGCTCACCATACCTTCCAATACCATTCAGCACCAACATAAGGTTGTCCTATCACCCAAAAATAGTATTGAATTACAAAAACATAATGATAACCGTAATGGACCACTCTACAATAATTTAGAAAACACACAAAGAAGGGCAGCATATGCTGAAAACAGTCCAAAATAAAATTTGGACATATAAAGGCCACTTTATAAGCTTTTGAGGCCTGGTCATGTTCTTTGAAAAATTCTTGGATTGCCCCCTTTCCCTGAATAGAATTGCATCATTTAACCCATAGTTCAACTACTCACCATTTTGTTTGCCTAGGCAAGTTTTCGCCACTCGAACTCGCAAGTCTGCATGGGGCGAGTTTCAACATAGAACTCGCGGCAAGTACTTGGTGAGTCTTAATGCAGATCTCATCGTACACAATTTGATGAGGTAAAAACATGGTTTGACGTGGTATGCTTCTTTTAAGCTCTCACACCCACACATTTTCTCACACAACATGTGAGCATCCTTTGAGCGAATTGGAAGGAGTTTGTAGCGGATTTGTAGGGCAGATTTGAATAATTTCAATTTTGAGGTTAGCTCTTGTTTTTCAAGCATGTAAATTCTTTCTAGAATGTTAATATTTAGGTTTCTAAACATGATTTACAAATTTACATGCATTCCATTCAATTCTCGTAATTTTTATTCATGATATACAATAGTTTTTCATAATTTATGAATGAAATTCCTGGTTTTTTTTCCTGTACATAGGGTTTATAGTTTAGATTTTTTTTTTAATGCTATTTTTTTCATATTTGATCTTGTTGTAGGTTAGCATACAATGGCATTAGGCTCAGCATCAATGAAATTTGTTCCGTCCGTTGCCATTTTGTCACTTGGAAGTATGTCGTAATTGGACTGTCCCAAGGGAGTGTGAATTGCACTTTCTCCTCGAAGAAGGTTTTTGAAGGCATCAATCTCCTCTCAAACCATATCGCATGCAATCTTTGCCATGACATCGCATTGTGTCCCAATGCCACTGAAGAGGCAAAACTAGAGGTGCAAGCAATGCTCATAGCAAAAACCATTAATCTCAAATCCGCTATGAAAACAGAGGTAGATATGGCAGAGATTGTGGGATCTAGTCATGGTCCACGCATACAAGGCAAATCCACCTCATCCAACTCAATCAAAGCCCAGTTACATCACTTTTTTGTACCGATAAACATACCAAGGCACAACCTTTGCTACAAGGTATAGGGTGGAACAAAGAGGTGCACTAAGTAGCAAATAAAGCATATGCAAATTTCTAGTATTACAACAACCTTCTCTTCAATGTGGCCAAGAGCCTATACTAGGAGTATTTGGTGACGTCATTGACAATTGCAAGGAAAGGGTACAAGGCACCCTCTCTAAAAAATTTAGGTGGGATGTTGCCTCAGAATGTTGTTGCAAATGCAAAGTCAATTCTGGAAGAACAAAAGTAGTGGTGAAAGTTTGAATGCACCATTCTTTCAGATGGGTGAATGGATGGAAGGTACCACACCCTCATCAATTTTTTAGCAACTTCAAATAGAGAGATGGTTTTCTTGAAGTCAATTGATGCCTCTAACAAATTAAAGAATGCAAAAACTTTGAAACTAATGTTGGAGGAGCTTGTCTTTAGAGGTGGGCATCAAGAATATTGTGCAAGTTATCACTGACAATTCAGCAACATATGTGACAGCTAGGAGACTACTTATTGAGAGGCATGCATCACTCTTTTGGACCCCTTGTGTGGCCCATTGCCTTGACGGGGAGGTTATGGAGGGCCTTTCAATATGCATTGAGAGGATGACACCTGAAGGTTGAGGTGAGGGACCTCATTATATTAGAGTTGCAGAATTAAAAGCAAGCCAAGGGCTAGCTCTTTTCTTCACCACTAGCTATCTGAGGGAAATCCACCAGATACCAGGTGAAAAAAATTGGAGTCTTTATTTATATCTTAAAATTTATAGATTTACACTTATTAATTACTTACAAAGTTTTGAATATCTTGTTTTCAAGTTCTTGGTGGGAAGATTGGGGTGGAAATACCCCAAATATTCAAAAGCTAGCCCTCTGAATTTTATTTCAACCTTTATGAGGTCATCGATAGGGCCAAAGAGGCCATCCAAAAACTATAGGGGGGATAGAGACAAATTTGATCCCATTTGGAAGATAGTTGATCATAGGTGATCGTGAAACAATCAAATCCACCAACCCATTCTTGCAACAAGGCACTGTAATGTCCCCTCTTTCGAAATTAGAATAATATTATTACTAACATAAAAAGTATTTCTAAATACTTAGAATAAAGTAATAATAGTCTAATTTGCTTGTGACTTAAGAAGGGAACCTTTTAAGAGTCATGGTCTTATTTAACCCTTAAGTAGGATTAAAAGAAAAAATATTTTTAAATATTATATTTTCCCTCCAAGTGGAGCGCCCCACTTGGGGAAAGGTACTTAAGGAGGATGAGGGATCATTTGAAATGCATATGTTATGTTGGTAAATTGAATTTATGAGTCTATGCACAAAAAGGTTAACTCACACCTTGAAGACGAAAACCTTCAAAGGTCAAGAGTAATTAGGGACGAAACCCTCTAATCTTGAACCAGGGCAGCTTCATTTAGAGGCTGTAATTGAGCTCAAATATTCAAAAAATCCAAAAATAACCCTTGGGAAGGGTAGCGACTTGCTTGTGGGAGTGGCAACTTGCCTTGTGAGAGTGGCAACTTGGTTGGAGAGGTTAGCGCCTTGGTTTGTGAGCAATCTTGAGCAAATTTCATCGTTTCCAATTGAAGACCCCTTGTTTCAAGGGTTGCATGAGTTTGGAGGGTTTGAAGGACCCTTTTAGGGTTGCATAGAATTGTTGCAGGAAATTCTATTTTTCCGGCTAGGGCGACTTGCTGGGAGGTCTGATTTTGAGGGTTTGTTAGGCTATTTCAAACCTATAACATTTTTTGGAATTTTCTATAATTATTACAATATTTATCACTATTTTTAATTATTTTCCAACACCTTTATTGCAAAAAAATTGCCATAATCAAGTAGTTATGTTTGATCTAACTTTCTGCATGTTTGGTGCCTATGTGGCTAAGTTTGACGAATGATTTGATGCTATAAAATTCATTACAACATTCAATAGTTTTCTATTAAGGTTTCATCATATAATTTTGCAATTTATGAGGTTTTTGCACCTAGGGTTTGCAAAGAAAATTTAGAAAAATATATTCTTTGGTTAGGGTTTGCTACAAATTCTAGATTCAAGGGTTTTGTTTTATCAGAGCCATTTTTTGGCCAGTTGTAGGTAGCAAATTGTTTACACTCTTCTTCATGCAGGGCAGTGACAAAAAGATGAAGACAACACTAAAAGCCATGGAAGAGATGTTGCAAGCTATGCAAGAATCTCAGAAGGAACTAAGGGCAAGGGTCCCAAAGCATGGATGAAATTTGTACGGTTAAGCCCTAGACCTCCAAAAAAGAAAACGGAAAAGACAAGCTTTTAAATTCAAAACCCTACGAAGGAGCAAAGGAATGAAAAAGCCAAGGAAGAAATCTTGGAAAAGGAAACGCCATTCACTGATTGCCCTAAGAGTTCAGCAAAAAAGAAGGGCATTAATAACATATGTGAGGCAGAATTTAATGATCCATCATCAACTACAAAAGTGGATGCTAGGGTTGAAAGGAAACTAGCTACCTTGCAAGCAGGCACAAAAGATGTGATAAGGATCCAAAGGAGGTGTGATGATTGGCTAAGAAGAGCGAAAGAGACAGTTGATAGCCATTCAAACAAGACAACACCTAAAGGAATTCAAAGAGAAGGGTAAGCAACTTGAGTCTTCAATTCCTAAAGGTAAAATTCTGCCCTTTAAACTACAGAAAACTAGCATTTCAAGGTCCTTTGGAAAGCAAAGGGACAACACTTTGGGGCAACCCAGGGCTGTAATTTTAGAACAGCAAAAATCAGTCACCTTGAGGCAGCAAAATGAGCCCTATCAGTAGGGTTTGGAGCAACAAAAGGAGCTGTCAAAGATGGTTAAAAAGGAATAAAAATAAATTTTGCAAGAGGTTTGTGAGGGAATTTCAGGGAGACTTTGTTGTGAGGCATACTCATAAGGAAAGTGCCTCATTAGCTTCTTATGATGGCCTTCAGCTTGTTGGTATTTTTATATCAACATATAAAGGTAACCAATTTGATTATCTTCGTAGGAAGGATTTATTGTATCACCATCATACTATATCCTTACAATATTTTGATCGTCATGAAGATCAAGCTAACAATGATGATAAGATGAAGAGAACTAAATGGAGGAAGGAATTGCTCCAAGAAGACTCAAGGATTGGGAGTTGCAAATTTCCAATATTTATGTGGGATCCAAGTGAAAATTACAAGCTTAGTGTTGTTGTCATACAAATTCTAAGTTCATTTGCACCCATACAAGTGGGTTCACAAGCCCTTTCAGTCATGGAAAGGGGCAATTTCCGGTTGGCGACTATGGGGAAAGGATTCTCAACCTTCCTTGAAATGTTTTCAATCACTACAATGTTCCCAATTCATTTTTTTGCACAAAGGTTTCAACTATGCAGTTGTTTCATTTTCAGGTTGCTAACCTTGGTAAAATCAGATTATAAATTTTCATTTTCAGACTTGAATAACTACAAACTTGATCATTTTAAAGCCATTGAATCATTGGGAAACATTGGTGAATGGTTCCGACTGAAGAAGATGAAGACTTCAGCCAACATAGTTCAGAATGGGTTGGAGAAACAGGGAATTCATGACTGTCCTAAGTTGTTTCCAGCGTGCATACAAACTAATTGATGTCCTTCCTTAGAAGGACTGGTATACAATACGACCAATAAAGGTCGTCTCAAAAAGGTAGGTGCACAAGTGATGATTGAATTGTTTTCTAAACCGCCAATACATGTTCTTGTTCATAGGGTCGAGAGCTATGTTTGCTGGTTCGAATTGTTCCATCTATCCGATAACAGGCTAGAACTTGAGGGTTACACGGAAATTTTCAGACCATGGGAAGAGGCTGCAAATTCTAAATTGGAGTAGCCACTATAGCATGTGTGAATTCAGCCCACTCCGTGTTTGCTCATCTCATGTGTTGAAAATTCTGATATTTCTGTGGGAACTCAGCCCACCTCAATTGTGGTAAGGGCCACAAGTCTTGTAAGTTTAGTATTTGCTATGAATTCTGAAAATTCTGTGTTGGGACAGCGGTACATAGATAGATATGTTCAGTCCCTCTTAAAGATGCAAGCTTTGAAGGGAACATTTACGAATTCTAAAATAGAATATAGGGAGGAGGTCACAAACCCTCTTTATCTTGCAAGGGAAAAGGGGCAAGTTAAAGGCAGCTCAAGGGATGAAAATGTTTCTAGATTGTTGTGCACTCATATGTCATCTAGGATGAATGATCGTAAGAGGAAGCATATGTACGAAAATGAACCAATGGAAAGATTTGTTTCCTTGTGTACATCTTGGCAAGGTCGCCTTCATTATGGAAACCAAGGAAAGGTATGGTTTCAGTTATGTTTAGAGTTACATTGTTCAGAAAAATGTATAACCCATGCCATAGGCTTGAAGGGAGATCCATGAGGGTCATTGGGAGTTGTAATGAGTGCCCCAGCACCCCAAGAATGAGGACTACTCATAACTAGGGTGGAGCATTGGCTGGAAATGGAGTTTCCGGCAAGTGAGGGTGGAAGGTTTCACCAAGGATGGCTGAGAATGGGAAGAAATACCATGAAGGGCAGCAGCTGTACCTATTTTTTCCATGCTGCCCACAACGGTATCAGCTCTTTGAGTATGAGCATGAGGGTTATCAAGCTCACTTTGAAGGGAAACTTCAAAGGGGTAAGTTGTCATCAAGAATCCTCATAACTAAGGATGATAAGAAGGCTGTTATGCATGATTACAGCCAACTAATCACTGGTTACATGACTGTATATATCATTTCTTTTGCATATTTGAATGGTTAGTTGTTAATTGAAAATGAGGAGTTGATTTCAGTCATGTTAGGGAGTGGTCCCAGTCCATGGAATAGGTACAATTCTGAGTTTAGGGGCAAGTTTGAAGCATAATGGCAGTTATTTTATGTTTGGTGTTATTTGGCAAGCCTAGGCAGCCCCTTAATGCCTTTTGGGGCCAGCATGAACATGTTTCCAGCCACCAATTGGGAAGAGAGAGCAGTTAAGGTTGCAAGCAAAGGAAGAGAGCTAGCTATCATGTCTATAAGGCATGAAGAAGTGATTGTAAAAGTGTTGTTAAACAATCTTGTTTTCTTTAATGAGTTGGTTCCATGTGCAGGGTCAGGTACAAAAAGGAAAGAGCAGCTAAGTTTGTGTCTCACCCAAACAAATGATAGGTCATATGAATTTACAGTTGAAGATGAAGAGGACAGAATTAAGACAACACCCATTAGAGGATGTTCTTTCACCTTCATTGACAAGGATGGGATGAAACGTTGGAATGATTTTTGCACAGAAGAGTATGCAAGAGAAGAAATTGCTATTGTTGTTTTTAAGGGTGAAAATGAACAGGACAGAATGCAGCTGATCTCCACTCCAAGGAAGGTCCTAGAACCCATGGGCTACCAAAATACATCAATAAGAAGAGGGGCAGCAGGTATATGAGCTTGTCTTGCAAAAGCTCCTTCATTTAACAAGAATGGGAGCTAGATTATGGGAGTATTGCAGCATGTTCTTTCACCCTGGCATGAGGGCACGTGAGCATGAGAGCTTACATTTGCTTGAGGAAAAGCAAATTTAGGAAAGGAGGACTGTAATGTCCTCTTTTTCAAAATTAGAATAAAAAGTATTTCTAAATACTTAAAATAAAGTAGTAATAGTCTAATTTGTTTGTGACTTAAAAAGGGGACCTTTTAAGAGTCATGGGCTTATTTAACCCTTAAGTGGAATTAAAAGAATAAGTGTTTTTTAAATATTTATATTTTCCCTCCAAATGGAGCACCCCACTTGGGGAAAGGTATTTAAGGAGAATGAGGGATCATTTGAAAAGCATATGTTATGTTGGTAAATTGAATTTATGAGTCTAAGCACGAAAAGCTTAACTCACACCTTGAAGACGAAAACCTTCAAAGGTCAAGAGGAATTAGGGAGGAAACCCTCTAATTTTGAACTAGGACAACTTCATTCAGAGGTTGTAACTAAGCTCAAATATTCAGAAATTTCAAAAATAACCCTTGGGAAGAGTGGTGACTTGCTTGTGGGAGTGGCGACTTGCCTTGTAAGGGTGGCAACTTGGTTGGAGAGGTTGGTGCCTTAGTTTGTGAGCCATCTTGAGCAGATTTCATCATTTCCAATTGAAGACCCTTGTTTCAAGGGTTGCGTGGAGTTTGGAGGGTTTGAAGACCCCTTTTTAGGGTTGCATAGAATTGTTGTAGGAAATTCTATTTTTCCAGCTAGGGTGACTTGCTTGGAGGGCTGATTTTCTATAACTATTCCAATATTTATCACTATTTTTAATTATATTTTCCAGCACCTTTATTGAGGAAAAAATGCCAAAATTAGGTAGTTATGCTTGTTGTAACTTTTTGCATGTTTGGTGCCTATGCGGTTGAGTTTGATGGATGACTTGATGCTATAAATTCATTACAACATTCAGTAATTTTTTGCTAGGGTTTCATCATTTAATTCTGCAATTTGAGGTTTTGGCACCTAGGGTTTGCAAGATAAATTCAAAAAAATATCTTCTTTGGTTAGGATTTGCTGCAAATCCCTGATTCAAGGGTTTTGTCTGATTTGGGAACATTATAGGGACTACCTCAACCCCAATTTTTTCTTCTCCAATGGCTTCACAGATGTTAATGGGGAGGTTATGGAAGGCCTCTCAACATGCATTGAGAGGATGACACTTGAGGTTGAAGTGAGGGACCTCATTATTTTAGAGTTGCATAATTACAAGCAAGCTAGGGGCAGGCTCTTTTCTTCACCACTAGCTATTCGAGAGAGATCCACCAGATACCTGGTAAAAAAAAATTGGAGTCTTTATTTATATCTTACAATTTACAAATTTACACGTATTAATTACTTACAAACTTTTGAATATCTTGTTTGCAAGTTCTTACAATCACAGAACAAGATGGAAAATGCATGCCACATGAAATGGATGAATTACCTACAGTAGTTCCATCTCGTGATCAAGCATAAGAAAGGTAAGGATAATAAGGCTACAGATTACCTTAGCCAAATATCGATTCATGTGCTTATCACGATATTGGATGTGCATGGCCTTAATTTCATAGAATGGGTTCCTCTCTACTCAGCTGACTAAGACTTCGAAACAAGTTACACCCACCTCATGCAAGCTACACAAGTTCAGGAGTTATACTTGTCTAACCATCTTCTTTACAAGATCGAACATCTCTGTGTTCTCTCTAACACACCTTGGGATACTTCAACATTACAAATGCTCTAAAAATCATCAAAAACTAGCCCTCTAAATTTTATCTCAACCTTGTAGCACTCCTAGGTGTGAGTGCAACTAGAGTTTACTCGAATCCATTCGCACGAAAAAATGCAATAAGTCGAAAACACGATGCCTCAATGGCCTAGTTTTTGTGTGATCCAACCTTCAACTTCACACAAGAAAGGACACATCACATGAGCCTATTGATTTGGATGAGATTAATCCCTACAGTGACTACACTACATAGAATGATGAGACCCCCTTGTTCACAAAGGACGAGATTGTTGATCTTGAGAGGCAAGGTATGTAGGATGTAGGTAGTGGTACATCAAAAGATAAAGAGATCGGATTGTATGGCATCCTTTTAGATAATGTCGAACATAAGACAGAGGAGTCATTTCCATCTAGTATTGAGGTGAAGCTGCAGGCGCAACCTTCTAGGCAGAGCAAGGAGCCATAACAAAGTGTAAAGACTAAACCCTCTTAGTCTCCCCAATTTTTCACTGAAATGTTGAAGAGGGAATTGTAAATTCTGGTAATTTGTAACTTGCATGGATATGCAATTTTTAATGATGATTTTCAATGACAATAATAATTATCAGTAAGTTGTTGTAATTGCATGATGATGCAATTTCGTACTCTATTTGTATTCAAATCCAATACACAACATTTCCCCGATGTTTTACAAACTCATTTGATACATTTTATAACTATATTTTGCATAAAATTTATGTTTTTTAAATAAATTTAAATATTTTTTTAAGTTGCCAAGTTTTGATGAGTTTTTGCCAAGTCAGAATTTTTTTAGTCTGTCGATTCCAAGTTGCGAACTATGGTTTAACCCTTCAAGAAATGCTCCAGGCTAGGATTCATGACACAATTCAAGTAGATGACATTGAAGGAAACATAAAAAAAAATGGCTAGAAGGTTAGTAGTGAAGAGCTTAGACACATAAAGAGAATAATCCGTTGCAAGATCATAATTTACTTCATAAGAGGCTTCTAAAATATTGGCTTTTGATTTCATAATGAAGTAATAGTGAATAATAAATTCATTAAGCATTGCTTAAAAAGCTTCTAATTATGTGTAGGAAGCAAAACCAAAGAAGCCATTGTTTGAATAAATGATATTATAATCTTACATATAAAATGGCCACCCAAACAATTTTAAGATAATCCACCCCCACATCAACCTTTGTTCCAGAAAACACCAAATGTTATCGAGTGTGTAAATGGCCACAACTCCCAACCTGCCTATCCAAGAAACAAAATGTTTTCAGATAAAAACGTAACCAAATGAGTGCTTAATTCATGAGACACAAGAAGCAACAGTGATCTACCATGATAGTGATATCTATGTAACCTAACAATTGAATTCAAAGAACGAGATAAACTTCACAAGAAAATAGTTAATAATATTTATCGACCAATTAATTAGATTAGTAGACATGTTATTGTGATAAATAATATGAATTGTCAAAAAAGAAAAAAAAAAGGATCAATTTTCCAATACCATTGACTGGTTGTTCAAAATTTAAACCACTGCAACCCCAAGACTGCATAGGAAACCCTTTTCCAAACTTCAGCCCATATAGTCTGTTTAAAGGCCACTATCATAAGCACTACCCACCATTCCTGCTAAGAAAACAATAACTGCAAACCCACATTTGTTTGTCAACACCTGTTTGCAAGAATCGGAACAAGTATTCAAGCTGAAAAAAGCATGAACTTGTAAGAAACAAAGAAGTAACAAGTGTTTCCTTACAAAGATGATGGTAGTAATTATTGCTGAGAAGAAGAGCCACTGCAAAATTGGTTTTCTTTGTAGCACTGTAATCAAGTTGTTTAATTATCAGTCAGTGTCTAGAGTGCAATTAATGTTTAATGAAAAATGCAATGGTTATAGTAAACTTATTTTCACATATGCAAACAAAATTTTGAGATATCTACTTGTGCAATCCAATCTCCCAATGAATGAACAGCCCCAGTTACCATCATCTTTGCCAAAATAGGATGGGTCTTTGAGGCCTCTTTATAAGCAGCCCAGTATGCACAGGCACATATTTGAAAAAGGTATAGACATTCCATCTCTGACAACAAAAGCATCATAATAGTTACCAGGCTGTCATCCCCTGTTTATTTTCTGGGCAGAAAACAGTAGTTAGAATAAACAGCCCCACTTACCACCAAATATGCCAAAACAGGATTGGTCTTCAAGACCTCTTTATAAGCAGCCCAATATGCATAAGTGCATATTTGACAAATGCATTGAAATTCCATCTCTGACAACAAAAGTATCATACTAGTTAACAGACCATCATCCCCTGCCCCTGTTTATTTTCTGGGCAGAAAACAGTTGTTAGAAACTCAAAAGCCAATTAAAAACTTCAGAATTCACCTGCTCTCTCATAAATTAGATAAAGAGATGCACGATAAATGACAATATAAGGTCTTATCAAACCACAGAAAAGCTTAACATATATGAGGGGTGGAGGGGAAAGCATGCTAATATAGATTTCTTACTTCAACCAGACACAGTAGCCAGAGAGAGCTTAAGAATCCCTAAAGAAGCTCTAGACAACTTATTTGATATCATTCATAGAAGAAATGACTGCTAATTAAAACTTGGTCATTGAAGAAATTACTTCAGTACTACATACCGTACACAATTAAGACAACATGAACCTCTATCAATCATGGGCGCATTTGAACCATGTCAAATATTTCTCAAGAACTCAAAAACACATTTAAGCTATCTTGAGATAACACAAAATCAAGGCCCAAAATCAATATAGTGAAAAACCAAAACGAAAGAAGAATTGACATTTGAATAATTGGCTGGGAGACTTTTTCTTTTGCATTGTGCTATTTTTCTTGTTAAAAAAAAAAATCTTTGTGCGTCAAACATTTTCATCCCCACTATCCCCACTACTTGTAATTTCATCCCTTTCACACTAAATATGGGTAAATAGAAAATGATATAAGAAAATTTTGTATTCCTGAACCCTTGTTTTATCCTGTAACTTTGATCTACATACGAAAAAGAGGTGGATTCCCATATTTGGAACTATTCTAAACAAATTCCAAGCGTGTGTCCTGCAATCTATGAAAATTGTTGTATTGGGGATAAGCCCAAAGACAAAAGTTCAACCAAGAAAACACTTGATATCTGACTCTCTAAAGAGCCCACTTATCCATGGTGATGCTTTACACATGATAAGGAAAACTATATTACCAAAATACATGGTTTAAAATAGCTCAGTTCTTCGATGTGGAACTTGTGTCTAGATTTCAATATAGCATATTTGTACTCTTTGGTTTGGTCAAATTCTTTTCTCACCCCATCTCCAATAAGTCTTGCATTTAAACCACGTCATTCAGGGAGATGCAAATCACCAATAAGCTTTGCCATTTGATTTTCTGCACTCAAAAGAGAAAGGTAGACACTAAATTGAGTGACCAATGGGCTCAACAAAATAAGCATAATGTAGAAACTGAATGGCAAACACAACTCCTGTGATCATTGATTTTATTGCTGGAAAAGCTAAAAGGTCATTGGATGCATATAAAAGGTTTCAATTCTGACTTCATTATTAGCTATTGATGTATGTAATACAAGCAACGCTAATGAAGTATGGGACACATGCAATTTATAAAACTTCACACAACATGAGTCGTGTATTTCACAAAGATGGTTGCAGGATATTCTATCTGCAGCATCTAATGAAACTCACAGACATTGCAGATCCACTTGTTGCAGGTGCCAAGAATGATAGTAATAATTTGATAGCTATTATTTCTAAAACTCCCCTGAAATGTTTTGAAACTTTTCTGCTTAGTTTGAATATAACACTTTGTTCTTTTGTTGTTGCCTTTGAGAATACAGCTGATATTTAAGGATTTCAGATACTGAACGTATTGGTCACAAGGGAATTGCCTAGTGTTGTATACTGGTAAGTCCATAGTGCCAAACCTCCCCAGCACTTTGAGGGTGTGTTGGATACACCTACCACATTTACCACCAAAAGCTCCAATGACATCTCAATCATGAGTTTAAAATACATACATGTATGTGCATGCAAGAGGACAAGGGAATATATATTGAAAGTATTGTTAAGTCAATCATCCATCTTTCAAATGGTTGTTGCACCAGTAGGGGACTAAAGGAATCCCATCAAGGCACAAAGGTTTCATTGTGTGCTGACAAATATCACAATATTTTTTAATATGTATGGGCATCTTTAATTAATGCAGGTTGTCAAAAGCCTAATAGCTAGTACAGACATCTTAATTCCATCTCTCTGAAAAAAAAGGAGATATCAACGTCAAGACGCCTATCTTGGATTTGTCACATACCACATTGATTAATGAATCCATTACCTTATCCACAAATTTCTCATTGACTACTGATAGATGGCCTCAATCTAGCTACACCATTGTGTCAAGCTCAAAAAACTCTTTCCAAAAACAAGCTCCAAACTCCACCATATGGCCAAGATATTACGATTTTTCAACCCACTTCTCCAAGCAAGAAGAAAACACTCCCATATGACAGTCAAATGGATGTAAAATTTAAAGTCAATCATTAATTGTTAACATCTCACAGCCATTACTGTCCACCAACCCCCAGCTGCCATTGTAGGTTGCACCTATCGACGTAATAACATGCTTGGAATATCGGGTTCTAGAAACTCCATTATGCTCCTCCTAAAGTATTGACTCTCTATGGCTCCTAAAAATGCATCTCTATAAAAAGCACCATTCACCCTAAGTTAAAATAGTTGGCCTTCAATCAATGTGTATGGCATTGCCTTAACCAAGATACACTTGCAAAATTCTTCTATGGTAAACGTTTAAAGGAATGTTCTCGTAGTCAAGAATTTGAAATATATATCTATTCTTCTTGTATGGATTGTACTTTAAGCAAGGAAGCATCATCTTTCCACCTTTTTGCTAGTGTTTATTGTAGATAGGTGATCTATAGGTTCTAATTTCTAGGCATCATAGGAAAATTTAGAAAAATAACAAAAAGAAAAACCAGAATCCTAGAGCTGCAGAAAAACAATAATGTCTTCCATTTTAAAAATAATAATTCACTTTAACCCCATGCATCTACAACAAACTAAACTGAAAAAATATCAATTATTCGAAGAAAAAAATTAAAACAATTGAGAGCCTAACTTATAATATAATAGCAAAATCCTTAAGAATAACATACTCTTCCTTTCTCCTCGCTAGAAGCCTCAAAGATACACCTAATGGATAATCATAAAGAATCGCTAGAAGAGGACAAGTAAATTATGACACCAATATTAATCAACAAAATAAATGAGGTGAAGCCACAAATATGGGAATTCCAACTAATAGATATTTCAAAAAAGAAGTAAAACACATACTTAGTAACTTGCTCCCTTATAATTTTATTTGTAAATTTATTTGTTCATGCCTTCCTTAACCTATAAGGCAAACACAGCCTTCCCAAGAAGAAAGAAAGAAAGAAAAAAAAAATGGCTAGAATAAAACATGAGAATCAAAAGCCCAAGAAAAATAACACCAAACCAAACCCTATGAAATATAGCATGGCCATGCTTAGCAAAACCTGTAAACAAAAAACAAAGAAACAATAAGTAAACCCTAACAAAATCACAAGAAACTTATTTGCTCCTCAAGCCATTTCGTTACGTGCTAAAATTTTACAGAAAATATATTTCATCAAAAAATCACAAAATAAAGTAATGGACGAAGCATGCATGTATAGAGCATGAGGTCCCAGGTGGTTGTTGATAATGGGGATGGCACCCCTGCCAGTCGAATACATTTCCCTCTGTATTAGAAAACACGGCTACTTGCAGAAAACCTTTTTTTTTTTGTTGAAATGGGTAGACTACCGGAAAACCATTGGCCGATTACCAAGCCAAAAACCATGGTTTTCAGCGAGCGGTTACCCATCGAAAACCGTGGGATGTGGCTTGGTAACCGGCCAAACCCTGACAACCTCAAAAACATAAGGAAAGTGCAAAAAAAAATAGTGAATATTTCATTCTGCTATCATTTTTTTCCCTCTGTTGTGCATCGCTGATAGGAGCTCAGGGTCGAAGGAAATTGCTATTTTCAATTGTTCTAGTTGTCATTTTCCTTTGCCATTTGGTATAGAAGTTGAGACTCATTATTATAGAGCAGAACTTCCATGAGCCATCTTAGTCTTCATTTTGTTTAAAATAGAGCATTTGGCACTCACATTGTACTCTTATTTGCTTAAAAACTAATATTAAACATGTTTATGACTCTGAGTTATGTGTTCTCTAAATCTCTACAACTGTTTATCTACATTCATTTCATTTTCTTATGTGTTTCAGTGTATTTTATGAATTTATATATATTTTTTAAAGTAGCGATCAAAATGTCGAGTTATTGCCAAGTCCCGAGTACGGGTCACAATTTTTGGCTGCTGAGTAACCACGGTTCCCAAGATTTTCTACTATGACATTTCCCACTGAATGTAGCTTAGGTATCAATGTGCCCTAACAAAATCAGCTGCAGTATTATACAAACCAAGAAAAATTACCATAACTCACTCGTACCAAAAAGAGTTATTAACTAACTTTATCAATAATAGAATTGTAAAGTAATATAAGATGTGAGAAGATAATTCATTTGATCTTTAGAAAAATATAAATCTCAGCAGGTTGGCTTGTTAATATTCACGTGAATCAAAACTTGCAACTTCTTTGATAAATGCAAGATTCAAACCAGAACACTAAAAACATACAATACACACTAAAACTTCAGAAAAAGAAGAAACTAAGACTGCTAGGAACCTCTGAACTATGTGCACTCAAACCCAAAATTATTTTTTATTTGTATGCTACTTATCTGATGGATCAGTCAAATATCTGAGTTGCAGCTTGAATCGGTCAGACACTTGTAAAGAACAGAATGTAGGCATATGTGTTTGGGTACATTATGTTTTTAAAGTATCTTGAAGGATTGTAGAAACCCTTTGCATGTCTTCTAATAGTAATCAAAAGCATTACAACAATCAATGTGCATTAACCCCATATAAGAAAATGTTGAGCAAATAAGTATAAGTACACACCTCTTCTTCTTCTTAATCAAGGATGTGTTCCGAAGAAAAATTGGGCCAAAGAATCTCTTTGTTGTTTATAGTCTCTTGCAAACCCTTCAACTAGTCAAAAATTTCCTCTAATATCGCCCATGCCCTTGTCTTAATACTATTGCCAGTGTAATATCACTCACTTAAATGTGATGGTCTTTGCATGGGTTAAGATGGATCGCATCCCTTCATACTAATTGATTGGCCTGACACCACCACTGCATGCCAAACAGTGGCCCTGTTTTACTAATTCATTTATCTAATCAACACTCTTGATCTGTACACAGGCTAAAGAAATTAAAAAAACTCTTGAAACCCTTGTTCATCCGTCGCTGTCTTTCTAATTCATTTATCTTATCAATATTATTGATCTGTACTCCGGCTATGAAGAAAATCAAATAAATTCTTGAACCACTTATTTTTCTTCAAAGTCTCATGGCTTACATTGTAAGAGAATCAAAGCCATTGCTGCTCATAAAAACCCCATCATCATCCATATGCTCAATCTTGAATTGTGGCTTCCAGGACTGGCAACCATCGTTGCTATGAGGCAGTTCTCATGGCGTTTAAAAAAGAGGAAACTAGACAATCACCATTTGGTACTGCACTCCTCTCCCGTTTTGCAGCAGAGGTTGTCACTACAGAACTTCAACTGGTTCTGCTTGCTCGACTTCACTTGTGAGGGTCAATCACATCAGCATAATGTTTAAACTTTAGAAGTTTCAAGATTTGCTATGCTATTCCATGAAAACTGCCCCCATACTGTTTTCTTATAACCAAGGCCTTGCAAACCATTAGGGCTTCTGGCCGTCACCATAGCACCCCAATCTACCCCTGTAAAGATTCTTGGTCTGTGGTTTTCTACTACTGCTTGAAACTCAAATGGATAAACATTCTCTCTAGCCCTGAAGCACAAACCCACAAGCACCTTAAATCTCTGTATATATGCATGTGCATCCATACCCAGATGTGTAGTCTGTGCATATACATCTATGTATATATATCCAAATGTACATTATCTATATGTATTTGCATTTATTATATACCCAATTGTGTGTAACCTTTGTATATGTGTGTAAATATATCCAAATGTGTATGCATGCATTTATATATACAAATTTGTATGCATGCATTTATATATACAAATGTGTGTAAAATTGTGTATATATATACATGCACAAACTATTCCCATCTGGGTTTGCTATACATACGCATGCATATATACTGATGCTATACACAATTGGGTATATATGCATAAGCAAATAAATAAATTATATAAATATCCATACACACAGACGTGTCTATACACACAGACTATAAATGTGTATTTAGCCAGACTGTATATAATTGGATATATACACATGGGCAAATAGACAAACTATATACATCAGGATATATATCCACATGTGCATATACAAAACAGAGCATAAACACACACACACACACACGTGCATATACAAAACAGAGTATATACACAAAAACTATTCATATTACATGTATATTTACAGACAATACACAATCAGGTATCTGCACATGAGCATATGCATGTGGATATATAAAGACATGGGTATATACATAAATTAAACACTTAATTATCAAGTGGTTTGAGCCAAATCTGAATATATAAAATTACCAACCATAATAATATATATAAACACAGCGCTGGAGTCCACAACATTTACAAATACAAATGGGTGTGCATAACCTGGCAGCATTGAATCTTAAAGCAAAGAAAGGGCGGGTACCCACGTGGAGAATTTGGTCAAACGAAGGTTACCCAAAAGATGCAGCAGTCAGCCCCCTGCTTAAAAAAAACTGCAGCAAAACTCCATGTTAATCTGGGTAAAACGAGTACACATGCAATAACTCATAATAAATTACTGGAGATTTACAGAAAAGTGGTTTGCTAAACATACACATGCATATGTAATGATACTATAGACAATTGGGTATATACGCATAAGCAAATAAATAAATTATATAAATATCCATACACACAAATGTGTATATACACACAGACTATAAATGTGTATTTAGACAGACTGTATACAATTGGATATATACATAGGGGCAAATAGACAAACTATATACATCAGGATATATATCCACATGTGCATATACAAAACAGAGCATATATATATATATGTGTGTGTGTGTGTGTGTGTGTGTGTGTGTATATATAAACACATGTGCATATACAAAACAGAGTATATACACAAAAACTATTCATATTACATGCGCATTTACAGACAATACACAGTTGGGTATCTGCACATGAGCATATGCATTTGGATATATAAAGACGTGGGTATATACATAAAGTAAACACTTAATTATCAAGTGGTTTTAGCCCAATCGGAATATATAAAATTACCAACCATAATAATATATATAAACACAGAGCTGGAGTCCACAACATTGACAAACCAAATCGGAATGTATAAAATTACCAACAATAATAATATATATAAACACAGAGCTGGAGTCCACAACATTTACAAATACAAATGGGTATGCATAACTGGCAGCATTGAATCCTAAAGTAAAGAAAGGGAGGTTACCCACATGGAGAATTTGGCAAAACGAAGGTTGCCCAAAATATGCAGCAGTCAGTCCTCTGCTTAAAAAAACTGCAGCAAAACTCTATGTTAATTTGGGTAAAACGAGTACACCCAATAATTCATAATAAATTACTGGAGATTTACAGAAAAGTGGTTTACCTTCGTACAGAATCCTTCACTTCTTGCAAATTGCAGACGCTCTCATCGCCGCAGAAAACTTAAAAACTGCTGCACTTAAACTGACATTTGTATTAATCGAAATTCATTTCATTTAGTTTTATACTTGACCGCTGTCAACCAGCGCTCAACCGCTATTGTTTTAAATTTGGGCCATTTGTGTTACCGCAAAAAGAACGCACGCGTGTTAATCTAGAGAATTTTTTTATGGCGACCGACTAAATATGTATTTAGTTTATATACTTATAATCCTTAAAAAAATCAACCTGATATTTTTAGTAGGATTTGAACTTGGTGATTTATTGGAAGAGTATAAGTTCATTATTATTAGGTTAATATAAATATTGTAATATGTGAATTTTGTATTGATGTGTCTAGAGTGTCTCATTTTCTATGTTGATGGTATGTGATAAGAGGTTTATAAAAGAAATGAAATGATTTTAATTATATTCACGAGACTCAATAGTCTATGGAACTATATTTGTCATTGTTGTTTCAACCACTTGCAATGGTATAACTTAAGTTATTGTTGTTTCAACCACTTGCAATGGCATAACTTAAGGATAAGTTTTTTTCTTTAAGAAGGTTGTTCATTCTCCTATTAATTTAAGTTAGCAACTCCTTAAGAGCTTTTACTCTTCTCTCTTCAAATAGCTCCCACATAGCATCAACTCTCAATATTTTTGTACACTGACCCAAATGTCATTGTAAGTTAGGTATTCTAAGATGAAGTGTTTTTTTGTCTCTATTGTTCATGTAGTGCAAAACAAACATATTTTTTGCTCCCATATTTCCTTAGAGGTCACCCATCTACTTGTCTCACATATGACCTTGTGAAAACTAGTTCCTATCTTAGCTATGATTATTTTCTTCTTTCATTCGGTTTCAATGCCTATACATGCTTTATCATGATGTTCATAGGTTGGATTGAATTTTGTAAGATAGTGTTGTCGTTTCTTGATTGCTTTCTTTCTTTCTACACATCATTGTTATAAACTTCTCATTCACATAACTTTTTATTTCTTTGTTAAGACTTGGGCATTTGTTTATATCAATATCCCATATACTCATCCATTTGTGGTTTTTACTTAAGTATATACTAAAATTCCTATTAAACACTTGACAATGTCTTTGTTTGACATGTTTGTACCTTACATGACTTGTGAATACATAGATGCATCTTATTCGTTATTCTCTCACATCCACATGCTTGTTATGAGGCTAACCCTCCCATTTTGTTGTCAATCACCCATAGGAACCTCTCAATCTGTGTCAAACTAGTTAAATATCTTACTCAGACATCTCTAAATCATTAAATTTGTATTCTTATCTCTTAGACATTAATGTTAGGTTTAGACAATTTTGTTTCTGAAACTGACCTAAGGGTGACATTAGTGACCCTCACCTAACAATGGCTATTTTTCAAAATTAAATCGTTCTTATGGGTTGGTGCATTTTCTTGGCATGTCGGTGGCATGAGAAATTAGCCAAATGGACTCATTAAATAGAAATCAAACCCTCACTTGGCACTTGTACATCAAGCATCTATATATTACTGCACATTGAACACACCTACCTATTCTTCCCAAATTGTAAATCAGTCACTAAGATCAATCACCAACCAACTCTAAATCACACTAACCCAAGTCAAGAGTGAATCTTGTCAATTATTGAAAGTTATATTCTAAGTGCATTCATATAACAAAGGATCACAATCACATATTCACATTGAGGGGAAGAACTACATGTGGATTAACTTCCCTCTTCATAGTATTGAGTATGTAGGCAGTGGTCAATCATTAATGGGGTTGATTGAAGTCAATTAAAAGCATTGCACTTCCCAAGTTTTTATAGCTTTATACCCTTCATAAGTGGACCTAAGGTTTCGAGGAGAATGAGACTAATTTATCTAGTTGTGCACATAGTTATGCATTAAGATCACATGCACAAAGGTGTTATAAGTAGGTGCAACTAACTATATGGTCATAGAGAACCAAAACATTCCAAGATAATAACGTCAACCTCCAGTCACTTTCATTAATGTTACTACCGCAGCCTAATCTTAGTGACCATGCACATATAGATAATCATTCCTAGATCTAAACAACTCTTAGGCTTGTTTCCACCCCATTTTCATTGTTATAAGTCAGTTGCATTCAGTCATCAAATGATAAAAGTTGAGTATGTTGATCTCTTTAGGATGTTTTATATTTAACACATACCACTTATCAAATCAGTTTCTATATTTTACATCTAAATTCATGATTAAATGTTATATTTTACAATATGAATTATATTCAAATTTGTATCTTAATTAGGGTTGTACAATATAAATTAGATTAAAACATATTGGTGAGTTCGAATATTACTCAAACCATGCCAAACCCTAGGTCTCCTCTAGGATTTCATTATTTTTTCTAAGGTTTTGAAATTTTTTTCTTAAGATTTCATTTCTAACTTTTAATTTCCCCATACAAAAGACAATAAATCTTCTTATACTTAACCCTCGACTTCTACAAATTTTCATTATTTCATCACGTGTCATCCAACTAGGCTAGTTCCCTTGTCCCTTTAGAGGGTAGTGCTAGATTAAGTGGGGCCCATATAAAGCATAATCAGATTCCATTGGCTTCCTCTAACATAGAGAAAAAAATAAAATGAATGTTTCTTCTTCTTTTGATGATGTAATTGTTCATGAAAATGTAAAAAATAATTATTAAGTTGAAATGCCTAATTTAGAACATGATAATCAAGATATTCATAAAGTCCAAAATATATTGATCCTAGTCAACTTAATGGAGTATGTTTTGATCAAGTCAAAGCTTTGTCCAAATTTCATCATGGTCTTTATCAACACCCTAAAAAGTGGATAAAGTGGTCAAGTTAATCCTAGCATATAAGGTTGCACATAAAGCTAAGGTTACATCTAGGGAATAATAAGAGCCTTTTACTATTATCAATCACTCTTTTGAACTACCAACCCAACCACATGTGTTCAAACTTCTAGCATTGGCATTATTCTTACATCTACACCTCCAGTCACATATGTGGTGTCAACACATGGCTTCCCACAAGTTTCTAGAACTGCATAGATGACTTATTCCCATCCTATGATGGATACACATATTACATCACCAACCTCACCTACTGCATGTTCCCTCGAGTAGATTATTGATGACAATTCAAATCGCCACGCACTATTGATATGATTTTATGTCAAGAAGCAACCCATACACAGTGTCATGGTTGATAATGGGTGAAGAGAGAACATGTGCATAATGGCATTTCTCAACACACTCAGATACACACAAGCTTAAATTTAGATAGGTGGGAGTATCTAAGATTAAGAGGTTTAGATTAACTTTACACAAGGATGGTGAACTAACATAATAAGCAGGCCAATTAATAGAAAACTTAGACAAACATTATTCTAAATTTATACAACCAAGATTTCTAAAAATAGTAAAATAAAACTATTGATGGATGTTGCAACATATTGTAAACAAATGATACTTAGTTGGTTTATTGTGCACATGTAGATCTGGGTAGGAACAAGCCAGAAGTGGACTAGAATATGATCCTAGAACAATTGTCAGATTTTAAAAATATTCTTTGTGGGTTTGGATGTTTGCATTAGATTTGAACAACTGTGTCGATGCAATAGGTGTCTAACCCTACTACAAGTGTCATATATAAATAGTGACTAGATATAGACATGACCAATTGGAGCCTTTTGGGTTTTCTATCACCTTTATTCTAGTGTCTTTAGATCATGGGCATTAGATGTTACTCTTTATCAAATGATCAAACCCTATCTCCACCTTCAGAGTGACTATGGGAAAAATGGGTTAGTAGGCTCATAGTGTCGAGTTTCCCCAAAGACCCCTTTGTCAATAGGCACTACCTACATAACCAATACTCTGAAGAGGGCCAAATAATTATATAATACTCCCCTATGTGTTGGATTATGTGTGCACAAGGGTACAATGTGTGGTGAATAAAGACATGCAGTGAGTTGGCTTGTAACTTGTCAAATATGGATCAAGAGATGTTATTTGAATGCTTTTATACATGTGGAAGTATTGATTCTATAATTAATATAGAAATGGAGAAAAATAAGGTAGGTTTGCTCACTTGAATGCTTGATTGAGTGCTTCTTGGTAAATTACCTTATGAGTTGTATGTGATTTTCAGGTGAGGAATGAACGAGGGTTAATCTTGTATATATGCCAATCCCTTTTACAAATATCTTACATTAAAACACTTATGTTGACCTTTGGATACATTTCATTTACAATTTTGGATGAATTTTGGGAATTGGACACTTTGTAGGAAAAGTGAACACTTGTGTCAATGCATGTGTCCGCCTAGGATGTGAGTGTCCAAGGAGCTACAAAACAAGTATAAGTATAGAACTAGTAGTGAAGTATAATAATTAGGTTTATATATTTGTTTACAATATAGAAGCCCTGGTCATTAGAATAATAATGGTCGGACTAAGATAAAAGAAATTAGGCATAAAGAGATAGTGAATGAGAGATTTTTGATAATGAATAGGTTTAGAATTGAAATGTACAACCATGATAGGCATTTTTTAAGTGTTCTAGATTGAGGTACTATATAAATTAGAGATTATTATCTACATTTCCTCCCTATAAACTATAAATGAAATTGCTAGTTTAAAATAAATAAATGTATACCTGGATGTGTATAACACACCTTGCCTTTATGTGAGGCCAACTTGAGTGTTTTTCTAGCGACTGACCTACAATCAAGAGCAAGTTATATTTTATAATTAGTGTATTAAATCCAAAATTGAAATAATTTTGAATGATTGAAAGTAAGAAAAGCAAGGTTAGGAGTACACCTATGTGTCAATGTAACCATCTTGCCTTTTGACAAATTGATTTGAAAGGATGTCTCATTATGAAACATTGAAGTTGAGATTAGGAAAATTTTGAATCTATAAGTTCATGTATATTTAGAGATTGGAGGACACATGCCCCCATTCTTGGTGTAAAGGTGAGTTGCAACATGGCCATTGAGCTTGTTTCATATCAATCATGCAACCCAAATATGTGCATGATATGGTGAGTGTGAGTGATTTAATCAACTCACACTATATATCTGGTAAGGGTGGATGATTTAATAAAATCTAACTTATAAGTTTGGTAAGATTGAGTGATTTAATTAACTTAACCTTCTAAAGGTGAATCAACTACTACAATAGATTGGTTTGATAACAATCCATAACAGTCCAAATTGGGTATGATAATAGTCCATAATAATATTAGAAATATTGAAAAAAAAATTGCAATTTTAGATGCCCATTGCATGGCATATGCACCCTAATTACCTAAAAATAGTATTTGAGTGTTAAGAGTGCTACTTGAGACTACCTATTCCTAGATTATCCCTAGACCTATTCTAGACCCTATTATCACACTTTTTCAGTCTTTGTGTAGACCAAAGATGTCCTTAGTTAGCTTAAATGCAATTTCAAACCCTCATTTCCCAATCCTAGCCCTTTGTACCCAACAGTCTATGAGCTGGACATTAGTGCCACTTTAAGGATGTTAGAGCCACGTGGCACTAATGTCCCCAAAATAACACTAATGTCTTTTACCCTATCTTTCCCAAATGAATATATTTTAAAAGACTAAACCCTCTTAAGGCAGCCTAAACATCTTTTATTGTTTGCATAAGCTACATAATACTATAAATACATGAATTTAGACCTCTGTCCACTAGATGGAAATTAGATCCAAAATACCTATTCAAACATGAAACAAGTAGAGAAAAATGAAGGTTATTAATACGTATTATGCCCTATTTATACATGTTACCATTTACAACTACCTTAAGCTCATATTTTTCAGATTTCCAATCTCAAGCACACTCAAGGCATTCAAGACCACTATCATTATAGAATCACTTGCACTTACACCAGCACTTAGGTGGGGAGAACTACATCGATATTTATCCCTCCTCAAAGTATTGGTATGTAGGCAACTCCATTCATAGTAGGGTGTTGAGGATGTCCAACCCATCCTACTAACGAACACATTTTTTAGCTCATGCCTTACTTACAAGGAAGATTAGGGTTTGTATCATAAATTAACTATTACAGTCATAATACAAAGTTTCAGACTTTGTGCATGCAAGAATAAAACTTAGAAATAGGTGTAAGTGCACCCAAAAGTTCAGATCAGTCCTACATAAAGGGCACTAGCACCATTATGAGGAAACTAGAGCCACATGGTGTTATTGTCCAAATGTGGCAGTACTAACTAAGAGAGGTTTTGATATAGGGATCCAATTGATAACACTCATACTTGTTTATATCTCAATTTCCAACACTTCGATCTTTCATATCATGTGTTTTCTAAATAAGTCTTTATTTACACATATTTATTACTATTTTTAGAAAGTCAAAACTAGTCAAAATTTGTAACAAATTAGTGATTATTTTATGTATATTATTTCACTAATTTAAACTACTCAACCCTTTAATCAATCTTAATATTTACCTAAGTAAAACCCTAAAAGGTTAAAACATTTGTTGAACCTAACTTACTTCAAACATTGTATAAACTTTAACCCTAGATAACCCTAAGGTTTACATTTCCAAACCTCAAATTTTAGATCCATATATATTCTTATTTTTATTTCATATAATCATGATCATAATGATAGAAGAAATTAATCACTTCTTATTACAAAATTTAATACTTTCATTTACATGCTTGTTCCCTTTAATTCGACATGAACCCAAAAAAGACATAAATACATGTATAGATGATGCTTTATATCAATTACAATATATATCACTTTTCATAGCATGTTATATTTCTCCTATGTTGAGTTCCATTAATAATCAAACCCTCACACACATATAATATTTATAACATAAGTTAACAACTATGTTTCAAGTTTCAATGTCATATCTTATGCACATGACAAAATATCCTTCTCCTTCTCATCTCCATGAGGGTGATAGCTACTTTACCTCTAAACATGTCCATGATATCACTCCTCCATGAGATGAAGCAACATATATTAATGTTACTAATCCCTATACTCAGCCTATTTACACATCTTCCCTAAAGGGTGTGTGCTTACATGTTCAATTAGAAATAACTAGGGTTTGCACTTATGAGACTCTATGTGATCAAATTATCAGTATGAGCAAGATAATTACAGGTTTAAAAATTTATAGTAGACTATTACATGAAAATATTATAACATTAGAAAATAAATTTACAAGACAAAGGCCTCTAGGGCACACTAGTGTAAATCTCGTATATACATCTTCAAATAGTTGATTTGTGGCAAATAATGTTACATATTAAAACACGAAATCATAATAAAGTACATCTACAACTAGTGATTCAAAATGCATTCAAATGTCAAACAAGAGTTCAAGTGAGGTTCTAAGGAAAATGATTAAAGCTAAGTTGATCAACCTACCCCCTCTACATCCAGTAAGGATATCCAAATATTATTGTGCATATCATAGAATGCATGGGCACCAAACCAATTTATGTTTATAATTGAATAAGAAAATATAAAAGATAATAGATACAAATGACTCGCATAATGACACATCATCCACACAACATACAATGACACATATATAATTTTAAAAAGGGTCAAATTCAAAAAGAGTAAAAAAATGGTTACTAAAGCATAACTTAGAACAACAAAAGGTTCCAAAAGCACAATCAGAGCAAGAAAAAATACAACCAACACATGTAAAGCAAGTAAAATATGAAAATCTACATCTCCAAAATGAGGCTCAAATTTCAAAATGGTGTGATTTTAGTCAAAAGTATCTAAAATAGTTTGATTATCATGGTCAAGGTTTGGGCAAGTAACCCCGAGGCATCACTTCTCCTATTTTAGCAGTTGATAATATTGGTCAATAGGGTCTGGGATTTATTGAACATCCTAAGGCATGCCATTCATAGATATATTTTTTCAATTCAAAACATCCAGATACACAAAAAATATTACAAAAAGAGTAAGAACTTTAGTTGTAAAGTTAAAATCATGCTAAGCCAACAAGCATTCTCAAAATAGGTTTTCTATCAAAAGAACCTCCACAACACCATATGCCCATAATAAGCACAGTTTCAAAGGGCAATATCACAATCAATATTCTAAAGCACAATTTAGAAATGTCGAATCCATAGTATGAGGCAATTCCCTCTAGCATTCTAGGTTATTATGATTCTGATAATGAACAATATTATGATTTTGATAATGAACAATACTCATAACATTCAACTAAATCATAACATTCACAATACATAAGAGTTACCATTCCTATTTTTGACACAGGCCACAGTGATAGTGAGTCTCTCATGAGACCTATCAATTAGTATGGTTTCTCTTTTCTTGTACATACTTTTCCTCTCTTTTGCTCCTTGTACATAGTTCATTTTCATATTTCTTGTATATAGCTTATATCCAAAAAATACACAAACAATAAAATATGCCAAAAAATACAAAAACATTCAAATAAATACTTAGAAAACACAAAATTTATAGATTGTATGCATTGTTATGTTTACATTTCTTATACTTGTCATACAATAAATATGCTAGCTACCTTAGTATAGTCAGTTTAATCATACTACATGCTTCATTTGTTCTTGTCGAGTGCTTGTAGATTTATTAGAGGACTCATTTCCACTACAATGAAAGATTTCATGTATACATATATGTAACAATACACATGATGAGATCTAGAAGTGTAAATGAATAGGTAAAACATATGAGACAAATGACATAGAGATTTTAAAGTGGGTTTTTTTTACCTCTTGGAGTTTTTCCCGCTTTAAAATCTCTGTGTCATTTGTCTCATATGCTTTGCCTATTCATTTACACTTCTAGATTTACTCTTGTGTATTGTTACATATATGTATACATGAAATCTCTCATGGAATCAAACCCTGTGGAGTGTAGAAGCTTGGCAAGCAAATTATATTGAATTAAATATCAATATTTAATATATTAATTTATTTAAATAGTTTTGTTCAAATATTGGAATGCCATTGGCTTGGTGTATGACCCATGCTTGGAAAAACTCAAAAATTTAATTTTTTAAAGTCAAAATTCAAAATTTTAAATTCCTTCATTGTTAAGAAAAATTCTTAAAGATTGGAACAAATTTCAAGATTTTTGAGTGCCTATACAAGTTTTTGGGCTCTCCCAAACATTTATAGGGGCACCATACTTTAGCCTAGGCAATTCAAAATATTTAATTCTTCATTAAAAATTCTATTTTGAGGGTCTAGTTGTATTTATCAAACAAAAATAAGAGGGTCTCTAAATTTTCAAGCAAATCCAAGACTTGTACAAGGAGATCTGAGCTCTTGAAATTCTACAAGGGAGCCATGAAACTACAGGTATTTTTTAAAATTCATATAATTTTGAAAAAGTATTTAAATTATAAACTATTTATTAATTTATAACTTCTATACAAAGTTTAAAATGCTTTATAATGAGAAGAAATATGGAGAATAAGAAGAAACACATGGCAATCAGGAAGTGGCATTGTCATGCACACTCCCCTTTAATGGCAACTTCGAGAGGCCCAACATTGTGCAAAAACTAATAAAAATTGGTAGCACCGAGTGGTTTTGTGAAGATATCTAACCTAATATTCTTTTTTTTTTTGAATTTAACTTCAAATTAAAGTAATTTTAATTTCAATTTTGGTTTGTGTGCTATGATTCATGCATTCAAAACCCTAGGTAAACTTATTGACCTTCTTGCGACACTTGATATAATCAAAACCTAGGCAAGCATAACCATGTAACCAGTCAATATTAAGGTTTTGATATATTAAAGATGCATTGGAGTGGTCTACTTTTTATTTTGAAGCCTCCTATTATTAGTTTTACATATTTTTTAATAATAGTGCTTAGGTGGTCATTTTGAGTACGATTTTTTTGACACTTAGATTTATGCAACTTTAATTCAAAATTTTCCATAATTTGACATCTAAATTATATAATTAAGTATATTTGTATATGAAATTCACTTTATTTTGAAAATATTTAAAAATAATAATTTAAAATAGTTTTTTTAAGCATTTGTTTATTATCTTGTTTAAAGGGAAGTTATGGCTTCGTCTCATTTTTCTTTAGACAAATCTCAAATGCTTAATAGAAATAATTATAATATATGAAAAACTCATGTTAAAGCTAAATTTATGGCTCAAAAATTATGGAATATTATCATTAGGACTAAAAAGGCCCTTCTAGATGACATGTAACCCTCGAGCTTACCAATACATTTCAACATAAATCACAGGAAGCTATGTCCATTACCTTGTAGGGTGTTAAGGATGAATTCATTCTCCACATTGTTAATCAAGAGTCTCCTAACGATGCTTGGAAACTCTGCAAGTCCATGCATGAAGGCACTCACCTTTCAAAGATCATTAAATTAATCCTTGAATTGTTAACTACACTTAAGTTTAATAGAAATTGCAATCTATGTGGTAAATTTGGTCATAAAAGAGAAACCTATTATAAAAATAAGGATAGAAATAAAAATCAAACTTCTAAAAATAACAAAGGGAAGAAATCTAATCAAAACAAGTAGAAGAATCAAAACCTTAATCATAATAACAATCAAGATTCAAATGTTATTGCTTTATAAGCTACTTTATGTGCTTGAAATGAAAATAAATGGATTTTAGATAGTGGTGTATCACACCATATGACATGCTTATCTAATATTTTATGTGATTCTAGAGATACTAGACTTGCTATTCATGGTTATTCACTTGACACATTCACCCACTTGAGAGCACCCTATACACAGTTTTTATTACCATGTTTTATCCTTACACACTTTACATTCCAGTTTTAGCATTGTTATATCTTGATATTGATCATTGTTATCCATACTTAGATTTTTTTCCCTAGATATTACTACTTTAGGCTTAGCATATATACATCCTAACATTTACACCAATTTGTACTACATTCATGCATGCTTTCATTTCTAGCTTTCATAGTTTAGACTTGATTGTATTTATATGTTTCTTTTATTTGAGGGCATTTAAATATGCCATTATTATTTGGTTCAATGCCACTTCTATTCATAATATGTATACTTTGGACATTTTCCTGTGTCCTTGTGTGTGCTTTCCTGATTGTGTATGCAGATATTTAAACATGTTCTTTTATGTGGCTTTAATACAACTTGTTTATTGTTTGTATATGTGGACATTTGAACATGTCTTGTATGTCTTATTTTTTCAAATTTAGTGACATGTGCCCATGTACCTTGTATTGTATCCCCTTAGTCTACTTTGTGTGCCTCATGTGTTTTATATGTATGCTTTCTTGTATGCATCATGGCCATGACAATTGTCTTTATTATTACACATACTAGTTTTTAATGTCATGACGGACCTCATGCATCTACCCTTCCTACTTGGGTGTTATGATGGACATCATGTCCCATCCCCCTAAGTATCTACTCAATTCTACTTAGATTTAATGTTATATGCATTGATTACATCTATCTTGATACCATTGTGCAATGCTAGACATTACATACATCTCACATTACATACTTGTGCTCAGATTATCTTACATTCTGATCTTATGCTTGTACATTATATTAGATTATCACATAATTACCATATATGCTCTAACTAACACACATCTTGTAGAGTTTTTTTATTTTGAGGATAGTTTTTGCACAAGTTTAACAACTACCCTCAAAATAAGGGGCATTCATAGGGGTATGTCACAAAGATCAGGCTCTTACATTACATTCACATAACATTTTTGAGCATATGAACTCAATTTTAGAGAATTAGACACAGGTGAACATGGGAAAAAATAATGACTTAGAAATTAGTATAGTGACGTAGATTTCATATTAGACAAACATTAGTGCATAAATATGGACATTAGCACACATGATGCTACTATCAAAGATGTGGTACTACTATCCAATATTATCAATTTCAAGATGATTTAGAATGACTAGAATAGTACACTAGGTACAATACGAGTTTGCATAGATCTAATTATAGGTTTGATAGTTATGCTTAGATTTTTTTAGATTGACACTAGTTCAGCTCAA
This sequence comes from Torreya grandis, assembly GCA_037957365.1. Lineage (NCBI taxonomy): Eukaryota > Viridiplantae > Streptophyta > Pinopsida > Cupressales > Taxaceae > Torreya > Torreya grandis. The sequence continues at coordinate 1,958,280 of JARHVA010000508.1, forward strand.
GTTCATATTAATTGCTCAGATTAGGGGTATCATTAATGACATGATCATTCTCAAATTTAATTCAGATACTCAGATACAATTATTACAACTCAATCTAGAATCTATATACTCATATATCATATTGGGGGCATGCGTGTGGCACATTATTCCCATATGCTAAGTTACACATAGCTTGATCAAATAGAATAGAAAACTCCATGTCATTCTCTATGATATATACATTTTTGATAATTTTCTACCCTATAGGAAAATAATAGATGTTTATTAAAGCAATTTAAGGAGCAGATTCTATAGAGAACAAATGTTTTGTGGTTTTCCAAAGGGGCAAAGATCATTTTGAAGTTCCAAAGGGTTTAAATCCTTAGGACTTTTTGTCCGAAGGGTCACTAGCCAAGGATTTAATTCTGTCAAATAATAAGTTTGAAGGAAATGATACTTGTCTAAAGCCAAAGGATCACTTTGAAGAGCCGAAGGGCTATTATAGATTCCAAAGGACACTACAAAAACCTGAAGGGCATCTACCCTTCAAGAAAGAAGACAAACAATAAGCCAAATGGCCATTACAGAAAATCCAAAGGGTCATTTACTGAGTAGAGGTCACTTGGAAAAATTCCAAAAGGGTATGTGCGCTTCGATAAAGTTATTTCACAAAAACCTGAAGGTCACTTGGAGAAGCCCGAAAGGCAACTTGAAAAGGGAAAGAAAGGTTCTAATCCTTCAGACATTTTGTTCGAAGGAAGGGAATGGTCCATTTAGGAATCTTGAAGGGTATGTTCCCTTCAAGAAGGTTTATTGCAATAATCTCGAAGGGTATGTTCCCTTCAAGAAATTTCAAAGCAAAAAAGTTGAAGGGTTACTTGCCCTTCATAAAAGACCATTTACTACAAGCCCAAAGGGCACTTCACAGAATAAAGGCAATTACAAGAAGTCTAAAAGGGACATTTCCTTCAAACTTTTTGTTTGAAGTAATTGTCCATGAGAGAGATGTCTGAAATAAGGGTCTTTTGGAAAATTTGAAAGGTCATCTATTTAAGCTGAAGGGTCACTTTGCAAAACCCTGAAGGGTAGTTTTTAGGAGGTAAAAGGACATTGGCAAGAATCCTGAAGGTATGTGCCCTTCGGGAAGTTTCACTTAACACACTTCAGAGGGGAATGTTGAAGGGTTCATTCAATTTCCAAAAGGTCCATTTAGAAATATTGAAGGGTATGCACCTTTCTATAAAGTTTATTTTAGGAATCCTAAAGGGTATCTGCCCTTCAAGAAAGTCACTACAAGGAAAGGAGAAACCCAAAGAGGAAAGTCTCATAATTTTTGTTTAAGGACATAAGTCCAAAGAGGAATTTTGAAAGTGGACAAAAAGTTGAGGAAGCAATTCATTCAAACTTTTTGTCTGAAGGAAAAGACAAAGATACTTATAAGCATAGACAGGAGAGACAATTCCCTCAGACAATTTGTTTGCAGGAAAGTGAAGTGACACAAAACTTGAAGACATAATTCTTTTAGGAGGAAAATTTGTAGGAAATGGTCCATGACAAAGGCACAAGTAAAATAAAAGGTTGAGAGATAATTCCTACGGATATTTTGTCCATGAGAAAATGACTTAACAAAAAAGTGAAGAAATAATAAGTCCAGAAAGATAAAGCCAAAGGAAATTCCACAGGGAAAAGACAAATACATGCAAGGGAAAACCAAGGGAAAAGATATAGACAAATATCTAGAGAACATGTATAGAAATGAAGAACCAAATAAAGTGAGAGATTTCAAATAGCCAATGAACATGTTTTATAGCATGCAAAGTAGTCCAAATAGGATTAGACACATCCAGGTGTAACCATTTCAACATGACACCTTCAACTCTAAAAATGGTGAGTCATTTGCATGAAGGACTCAAGTTTTTTAAGTTTGGAAAGCTCAACAAGAAATTCCATGCATATACACTCATTTGTTTCAAGCTTGAAACATTCCAACAGTTCAAATGAAGTTCTAAATTTAGATGTGGAGTTGACTATTCTTAATTTAGAGTTGACTAATTATTAAGTGCCACATCTACTCATTGTTTTCATTCAAAAGAAAGCCTTTCAAACATTCCAACTCAATCTCAAGTCGATTCAAACTTAAATCAAGACATCCAAAGTTGGTGTGACATCATGCATGAGGCATATTAGTCCAAGTTTGAGCCCCCCATATGTTTTTTGAATGCCAAAGGATTTTCATGCAAGACAAAAGACAAGAAAAGACAAATTTAGAAGGTTTTGTTATCTTGTGCATAAAAAAAATTGGACTTGGGCTAATGAAAGAGTTGTCTTCTTCTTCTATTTTCATTTCCAACCTCTTGGCTATTATGTATTTTTCTATATAAGTTGGCTTTTCAGCCTTGAAATGTATCCCTCTTTTGGCAAGACAAAATTTTGCCAAAGACTGAGTTGTAACCTTTTTTAGATAAATAGAAAGACTATTGTTTTTAGATTCCAACTGCTGGTATAGTGTATTTATGTCATTGATTTGCATAAGTGATAGAGTTTTCTTCCTTGTCAAGTCTTGATTCTTACCTAGTTACTAACTGGTCAAATTATGCAGGCAATGCTATGTGTTTATGTGTCTTTTGGCTAGAATTTTAGTAGATATAAGTAGCTGATTAGTGCCTTCAATCAGGCCTATTATTTTATTTCCCTCAAGTTTTAGTTACTAGATCAAACCTTTTCATGAAATACTTATGCATATTGGTCAATTGGAGTTGAAAGTTCAACCTTTCTCTTGTCTAAATCAGTGTTTTTAGGAGCTCTAATTGAGTGGATCAACCAATAATTTAGGTGTATCACCATCATTAGATAGGATTTTTATTCAAGTTTCTCTCTTTTCTTGGCAACTTTTAGTGTAGAGCAAAGGTCCTAATTGATACACCAAAGGGAGCTATCCCTTAGAATCTAGAGATTCAATCTACTGATTAGGTCACCCACAACCTAAGATTATTTTCATGTTTCAATAGACTATGAAGGCTTGAAACTACCTTCACAGGGGTGCAAGTCTGATAGACAATAATTTTTGGCATGCCTGATGGGACCAACAAAGAAATATTTTACACATCTAAAAAATTTCAAAGCTGAAGAGAAACATTTACAGTAGAAGAGAATATCTATCTTCATCACAAGCTAAAGATTCTTCAAGTTGTAGAGTTCATCGTATCATTCAGGTAACTCTTTCATGCCAAAGGTTACCATAAGGTCAAAAACTAAAGGTACTACTTTTGAATTTTTATCATATAAGAGACAAAGGTTTAAGAGCACAAAACCATATCCTCAAAAGCAATATTTGCTCCCTGGTCAGCCTAGTATTCTAAGCACTACCATCCCCACTGCCTAAATGGCCCTCATAAATAAAGTGTTTGCTCCATTCAATAGAGGTAGCCCACTGAATTTAGTCTAATTTGGCAACATTCCTATATCTTCCCTTAAGAGCATCCCATTCTTCATAGGAGAAAATCAAACAACCCCTATTAAGCATATTCAAGATGTTGCTAATCTTTGTTCAGTCCATATTGTTGCTGAGGATAATATTGTTATTAGATTGTTGGTTGCCTCCTTTAAAGGAAAAAAATTATAGGGGTATAGAAATCTACCACTTAATTCCATCTCTACCTAGGATGAATTAGGTGCAACCTTGGTCAAGCAATTTGAGGATAAATCTGATCATCTATATTTAGTTGAGCAATTGATGTCCATAACAAGGGCTCCTCATGAGTTCATGTCTAATTTTAACCTTGGATTCCAAAAGATATGGACCAAAATACATGTGTTGGTAAGGCCATCCTCTGAATATACAATATACATAGTATTTTAAAGCCTTTAATTATGACATTAATGTGATGATACAGTCAATGGGTGGTATTACCTTGCCAAGTACTTATGATATTGCAATAAGAGAAGAAAATAGTTTGATACAAGATGGTAAGATTTTTCTAAGACCTCCAATGCCTATATTTATAGAATTAAGTTCTATACCATCCCCCCAAATTCCTCAAGTTCCATCTTTATATCCTATTCCAGCACCTCAAGCTCAAATTGTAGCCGCTACTAGATAAGCTAGTGAGATAGGAGACTTGAAAAGTTTGATATAATTCTTTGAAAATGAAATAGTACAACTCAAGAGGCAAAAATTTCAATCTAATAGGCCTTATCAACAACAAAATTAGAACACCTACCAGCCCTTCAAAGATCAAAGGTATCCTTATCAGGGTTTCTAAGAGAATAGACCACCTTATCAAGCACAAAGAGCCATAACTCTAGCCAAGCCATATGATTCTTTTGATCCTAATGCTCTTTCCACTTTGAAGACCATTTTTACTACCCCATGTCAAAACAACATGATGTAGGATTTAGATTGGTAGCCCTCAAATCTCAATGATGCTCAAAACCAAGCCTTGGTATCACAGAACATCACTATGCCACAAATGACACAATAAGAGTTTTGTTTTCAAGGATGTTAGTACCAAGATACAAGTTTGGAATCACAAGGAGAGACTCATAAAGTTCAAGGGAAACCTAATGCCATTAATGTAAATTGCAAGTAGATGTTCATGTTGTTTTTAATCAAGGTGTTGAAGCTAACAAATCAAGTGGTCAAGTTACAGCTATAACTAGAGCTAAAAAAAGAGCCATTGAAGAGGTTCAAGAGATGACAAATGCTTCAAGTACTCCTAGGGTTTTTTATAAGAGTACAAAATAGCAACTTGATATCCCTACAACTCAAAAAAATTAGAATATAGATGTTGGTAAGGTTCATAACTACCTCTAATTTGTGAACAGTGAGTGTTTCAAAAGGTACAACCAAAGGTTAGTGGATCTCATTTCAATATATTAGATCAAATGAAGAATTATAACATTAAAATTAGCATGTGGGATTATATTTCCATTCTAGGACAAGAAGATAAGCTCATTCAAGAGCTTTTAGCTCTTGAATTATCTCTAAAACTAGTTGAGAAAGAAGGTGTTGTCTTAACTAATTCAGATCAACCAGAAAAGTAATAGGTACAAAAAGTAAATAAGATGGTAAAGGTGGACAAAACTAAGGTAAAATCAAAGAAAACTCCTCTTTTTTACCTTTCTTTGATAGTGGGTGATACGTTGGTTCATAACTGTATGGTGGATATTGGAGCTAGTAGTACAGTCATGCCTAAATAGATTGCAGACAAGCTTGGACTTGTTTATGAGCCAAATACTAAAGTAGTAATGTAATTGGATGGGTCACTTACTAATATGGTAGGCATCATCAAGGATCTAAAATTTACATTACATGCATGTCCCAATGTTACTATTCAGTAGGATGTTGTTGTGGTAGACTTGCCTCCTTACTTTACCATGTGCCTTTCAAGAGACTTTACCTCAAATATTAGGGGATATTTATCAGTTGATTGGACTTATTTTCTATTTAAAACTAGGTATGATACCAGGGCGAATTTTTTCATATGGAGCCATATATTCCAAGTGTTGTGAATACTAATTATATCATCTCAGATGAAGTACTAGAAGCTAGTGAAGTAGAAAATGGATTACCTTTAGATGGAGTTCAAGATTTTTTTCTTGATGAGTGGGATTCCACTTTGCATGAGCATAATCCTTACAAGTTAATTTAAGAAGAAAGGCTTGGTTTATATTGCCTTCATGAGAATGATGAACCAATTCCAACCATGGTCAAAGAGGATAAGTCTAAAGAAGGTTTATGGCAATTGTACTTTGATGGATCAAGGAATAAGCATGGACTCGAAGCTAGAATGATGTTGGTTTCTCTAAAAAAATAAAGGTATTTCTCTTCTATTAAATTTTATTTCGGCTATTCAAATAATGTTGCTGAGTATGAAACACTAGTTCATGGTTTGCAGTGGGCTAGGAAGATGAAATTCAATTCTTTGCAAGTGTTTAGTGATAGTGAGCTTGTGGTCCATCAAGTAAGAGGTTTGAATGTATGAAAAAATTTGTTGCTTAAATCTTACAAACATAGAATATGGGATTTACTTGAATATTTCCAACTTTTTAACATTCAAGCAATACCAAGAGGTGAGAATAAACATGATGATAGACTAGCTACTATTGGGTCCCAATTTAGCATTCGAACTGATATAAAAAATGAGAAAATTCAGTCACACATAAAGGTGGTTGTAAGGCCTTTTGTTCTAGATAATCACTAGAATTGGCAAGTGTTTGAGGATGATAATCAAACTATGAGATTCTTGCAAGAAGAGGTTGAGTTTTCTTCAAGAAAGCAAGCAAAGCACTTACAGTAGTATGGTTATCAAATTGTGTAGTTAAAACAAAATAAGTTACCCAAAGGATTGGTCACACTTGAGAACATTTTCAATGGTGATGATGAGATAAGGAAAGATAATTCATCCTTATCAACAAAGGAAGAACACTATGCTAATGTATATATTGCAGCTAGTAAGATTTTGAAGTTGGGTAAGGTATGCACTCCTTCACAAAAAAAAGCTTTCATTGAGTTATGCACAATTTTGTTGATATATTTATATGACAGTATAGTGATCTCAAAGGTTTTGATCTAAGTTTGGGTCAACACACCATTGAGTTAGAGGAGGAAACTAAACCAGTGAGACAAAGACAAAAGCCCATCAATCCAATGCTTGAGCCTTTGATGAGAGCTAAGCTTCACAAGCTCATAGAATCAACTATTATATTTCCAATCAAGCACTCAACTTAGGTGGCAAATCTTGTTCCGATATAAAATAATAATGGTGAGATTTGTTTGTGTGTTGATTTCTATGATTTGAGCAGTACCTCACTTAAATATCACTATCCATTACCATCTATGGAACAAATTTTATATCTTGTTGCAGGTTCAGAGAGGTTTTCTTTGTTAGATGGATATAGTGGCTACAATCAGATTTTAGTTAAGGAAGAAGACCAATTTAAGACAATCTTCACAACTAAGTGGGGGACATATACATACAAAAAGATGCCATTCTATTTGTCTAATGCTAGAGCAACCTTTCAAAGAGCCATGTATATGGCATTCCAAGGTCTTCTTAATAGGTTTGTACTTTTTTATTTGGATGATATAACAATGTTTTCAAAGAATGTAGAAGATCACATGGTTCATTTCAAGCAAGTATTCGAAAGGTGTAGGCATTTTGGGGTATCTCTAAATCCCCAAAAAAGAGTTTTTTAGTTCATGAAGGTAAGCTTCTTGGACATATTATTTTAAAGCATGGTTTAAGCATAGATGTTGAAAGTATTCAATCCATCCTTGCACTCTCCTTGCCTAATCACAAAAAGGCTTTACAAAGTTTCTTTGAGAAAATCAATTTCATAAGGAGATATATTTTAGATTTTGCCATTTTAACTAAGCCACTTACAGTGATGTTAAAGAAAAATCAAAACTTCAGCTAGTCCAAAGAAGGAATAAAAGGTTTTGAGGATATTAATAAGGCCATAGCTAGTGCTCCTATGTTTATAAATCTAGATTTCACAAAAATAATCATTTTGTACACTTATGGTAACATGGACACTATTTCAGGCATTCTTATGCAGTAGAATCATGAGTCCTTGAAGTAGCCAATAGATTTCTACAACCAAGGCTTGAAATAATATGAAACAAGGTATTATTTTGTTAAAAATCATGTCCTTTCAATCTATCCTTGCACTCTCCTTGCCTAAGCACAAAAAGGCTTTGCAAAGTTCTTTGGGAAAATCAATTTTATAAGGAGATATATTTTAGATTTTGCCATTTTAGCTAAACCACTTACAATGATGCTAAAGAAAAATCAAAACTCCAATTGGTCCAAAGAAGGAATAAAAGGTTTTTAGGATATTAAGAAGGCCATAGCTAGTGCTCTTATGCTTATAAATCTAGATTTCATGAAAGATTTCATTTTGTACAGTTATGCTAACATGGACACTATTTCAGGCATTCTTATGAAGCAAAATCATGAGTGCTTGGAGTAACCAATAGCTTTATACAACCAAGGCTTGAAAGAGTATGAAATAAGGTATTATTTTTTTAAAAATAATGTCCTTTTAGTTAGAATATCTCTTAAGAAGTTTAGGCACTTTTTTGTCTAGTAATAAGATACACCTAATGGTTGCCCATCCAAGCATGAAAAAGTTTCTTTTGAACAAGGATATGAATAAGAAGAGAGCTGGTTGGATAACCAAGGTAATGGAATATCATGTATAAATCAAAGTCATGAAGCTAATTAGAGGCAAAGGATTGTGTGAGCATCTAGCTCAAGACTTACAAGAGACTAATGAGCTTGTTTTGGTGTCAAATGATGAAGAGATTATAACTATTCATACATCACCTTCCAACTGGTTTTATAACTTGGTAAGCTATCTCCAGGATGGTATTTATCCCTCTCATTTTAGTGCTTCAAAAATAATATATTTCAGATTTCAATCAATTCCATTTTTGCTTGTTGACTGTGTTTTGTTTAAGAAAGATATCAATGGAATGTTGCTAAGATGTGATCTAGGTGGATCCATGTACCATTATATTTTTAAAAAGTCTTCAAATTCTATTCAAATCATTTTCACATTGTAGTACTCGTCGAGAGCTTTCTATCACTTTTTTTGGTTCAAAAAATGGAGTCTCGATGCTCAAGATATGGCTAGTTGAAGAAATCTTGCAACAGGGGGTGTCGAAAGTGACGTGGCACTGTTGAAAACATGCCAAGTGGACCAATAGCCACTTGACACGTGAAAAAATAATTTAGTGCAAAAAAAATGCTGGTTTGTTATTTTTATTCACATGTAATTTAAAATTTTCAAACTTTGAAACAAGGCGCCAAAGAAACTGCCACATCACCCATCCCATCAACCAAGCATGTACCAAGTCAAATCAGCAGCCTAAGTGGGCACCTAAGTCTTAGGCATTTAAAAAGGGAACAAACATTTCTATTTAAGGCATTGAAAATTAAATTCCCAGTAAATGTGGGACTAAACCAAGTCCAAAGGTGCCAAAAAAGGAGGGAAACATTCAAAATCACATGCTAAGCACCTAAGGCTGACCTTTTCCTCATGCCAAGGCGCCTAGAAAGGTGGGAGGAGGTTTTGAACTCTTGACCTGTCATCTAAAAGATTAATGCCTTGACCACTTCAGCCACAGGGGTCGAAGTGTTATAAAAGGGACTAATTTCTACTTGAACAGACAAAAAACAGACTGTGTAAAGAGATTTTATGAAGATTAGAGCCTTGTTATTGCTTTGTACGGCCTTAGACCTTTATTTTCAGGTCTGAGAGATATTTTTACAGGAAAACAAAGATCATAGAAGGTGAATTGAAGACTTGTATTGATTTTGAAAGCCATTTATTGCACAAAATTAATGAGAACGGTCCTCACTTTGAACGGACCCAGAGACGTAGGCTATTGAAGCTGAACTCTGTTATCAATTTGTTGGTAAATTATTTGAATTTTATCTAATTATTATTTAGTTCTGATCTTCATTTTATATCTGGTTTTAATTTTTTTATACAAAATTAAGTAAAAAATGAGAAATTTAAGGATCTCTTAAACGTGAACAAGTGATTTTTGAATATAGTACACTTGTATTTTCAATTTACAAATCAGATTTTTGGTATCAGAGTGGTTGTTATTTAACAGTGATTGCTAATGTATGTTGACAAGGTCTAACTCCCAAAAGGGTGAAGGAAAACTCGTTGAGTATAATCCAAAGATTGGTTCAAGGCGTGCTTTAAGGATGGTCGAAGAAGAGATGGAATCCGAACAAGCTTTCCACCGAGCCTTCATGGACATGAGAGTGTGGTTGAGGAACTTTACCATGACAAACAAAGGAAATCCAAGAATGAAAAAGAAGGTGATTCATGAGAATCAAAAGGTAAGGAAACCAAAAAACCTTCTCCATCGGATGACGGTAAAAAAATTGTGGAATCTCTCCCTTCACTAAAATTGGATATTAAGTTTGAATTACCAATGTTTAATGGCAATGTTAATGCTGAAAAGTTAGATAATTAAGTCAAATAGATTGAAGTTTATTGCAGGGTCCAAAAGATTGTAGGGGATGAGTCAAAAATTCATTTGGCTACTCTTCATATGGGAGGCACAACTCTCATCTGGTGGGAGAGTAAGTTGAAGGAAACCGAACTTCAAAAAGGTAACTCGATTTCTACTTGGAATGAATTTATTGAAGAACTCAAAAAGCAATTCTATCCTTTAGGCTATATGCAACAAGCCATGATGGATTGGCAAAGTTTCAGATAAGGAAAAGGCCAAAGTGTTCAAGATTATACACAAGATTTTAGGAAAAAAGCTTTACTTTTGAATGTTCCTCTATACACACAAGAAACACTGCTAAAATATATAGGTGGGTTGCATAGTTACTTAAGACATATGATTCTTATGTTCAATCCCACTAATTTAGATGCAGTATGTGTTCAAGCCACTCATTTAGAGGCTAGAAGAAAATAATAAAAAAATATTTTCCTAAAGTAAAAAGTAAGCAATCTAATGTTAAGCAATCCAAGGGGAAAGTTCATTAAGAAAGGGTAAACAAAAATCCACTTATACTATTAAAAAAGAAGAAGGAAAACCATTTTGTAATCATTGCAAGAAAATCATGATGAGTCTAAATGTTGGAAACTGCATCATGAGTTAAGGCCTAAGAGGTATCAAAAGAAAGAAAAGAAGGATAATGCTATGGTTCAAGACTTAGGTTCAAATTCAGGTGATGAAACTAAGATTACAGCTATGGAATTACATAATGATTTTGGTCTTTCAATTTCTAGCACTAAGTCATCATCTTCTTTTAAACAGAATTCTGTGCAAGTTGATAAGAAAAGAAATGAATTGTTCCACATTAGAGTTGTTTCAAAGCATACTACGATTGACACTCTATTTGATAGTGGTTCACAAGCAAATTTAATTTTTGAAGAGGTTGTTAAGAAGCTAGGCTTACAAACCAATCCCCATCTGAAGCCTTATCCACTAGGTTAGGTGTGTGACAATGTGTAGGCTAAGGTTTGCCATCACATCCAAGTTCATAGATGAGGTTGAGTTGGATGTTGTTCCATTGGACATATGTGGGATTGTTTTGGGAAGCCCATAACTTTATGATAGAAAAGCAATATTCTACAGAGAGGAGAATAAGTATATGTTTGTTAAGGATGGCATTGAATATATAGTTAGAGCACATCACATTAGAACAACTCTTTCCTTGGTTACAATAGGGCAAATGAAAAGACTAGTTAATTCAAAAAAGACTTTTTGTTTCATGTTGATTAAGTCTAAGGAAAAAGAATATTCTCAAGCTTTGGAAAAATGTGATCCTAGACACAAGAATGAATTTGTTGAAATCATTTCTACTTACGATGATGTATTTCAGGATCCTAAGGGCTTACCCCTTAAAAGGGGAGTTCAACATGAAATTCAGCTATTGCAGGATTCTCCTCTCCTTAACATTGGCATGTACAGGTTATCAGTGGTGGAAAATGAGAAAATAAAAAAACAGGTAATGGATCTATTGGATAGAGGTGTTATTCATCCAAGTTCATCTCTTGTTGGTTCGCTAATTATTTTAGTGCCAAAGAAAGATGGCACTTGGTGAATGTGTGTTGATTTTCGTGCCTTAAACAAAATTACTATTAAGAATCGTTACCTTCTTCCTTGTATTGATGATTTGTTGGATCAATTAAAACATGCTATTTATTTAACTAAGCTGGATTTGAGAAGTGGATATCATCAAGTAAGAATTCATGAAGGTGATGTGTGGAAAACTGCCTTCAAAACAAAATAGGGATTGTTTGAATGGCTTGTTATGCCTTTTGGGTTGTGTAATGCCCCAGCTACATTCATGAGATTGATGAATGATGTTTTTAGATAGTTCCTTGATGATTTTATTATAGTTTACTTAGATGATATATTGATTTTCAACACGTCATGGGAAGAGCATGTGATCCACGTTAAGAAAGTCATGGATGCATTACGAAGGGAAAAACTTTTTCTAAAAATGTCAAAATGTGAATTTGGCAAGACCTCTTTGATATATTTGGGTTACATTGTAGGACATGGTGAATTGAAAATTGATCCTGCAAAAGTGGCAGTCATTGTTAATTGGCCTACACCCACTAACATAACTGAGGTTAGAAGTTTTCTTCGTGCAGTACAATTTTGGTGAAAGTTTATTGCTCAATTTTCATATATTGCATCACCTTTGTATTCTTTGACAAGTGTGAAATAGGTCTTTCAGTGGGGAGGCAAACATAAAAAAGCCTTTGACACTTTGAAAGAAAAGATAAGTACTGCTCCGGTCTTGGCACTTCCTGATATACAACAACCATTTGAGATCGAGACAGATGCAAGTGAGTATGCTATGGGAGCTATTTTAATGCAAGGTAAGAAACTAGTTTGTTATCATTCTGAAACCTTTACAAGTGCAGTAAGAAAATATCCAATTTTTGATAAGAAATTGTATGCATTGGTTCAAAGTGTTAAAAAATGGAAACATTACTTAATGGGCAAAGAAACAATAACACATACAGATCATCAGCCCTTACAGTGTCTCCAATCACAAACTAAGCTACAACAGTCTAGACATTTTTGTTGGATGGGTTTCTTACAACAATTTCATCTTGTGATCAAGTATAAAAAAGGAATTCAGAATAAGGTTGCAGATATGCTATCTAGGCCTCCTATGGTTGTTGCATCTATTCTTTTACAACATGGTTCTTTGTCTCATGAAAGTTATAAAGAACAATATGTGAATGATCTTGATTTTCAGGATGTTTATAAAGACTTGATGAGTAGTAGACAAGTAGAAGAATTAGACTATCATGTACACAATGATCTTTTGTATCATTTGGGTAAACTATGTATTCCTCAAAATGAGAGGGTGCACATGATTAGAGAAGCACATACTTCTCTTATTTTTGGTCATTTTGGAGTTGTTAAAATGGTTGCACATTTGAAGATGTATTGTTATTGGCCTCGTATGCAGGAAAATGTTACTAAATATATAAAGGGATGTACTCTTTGTGCCAAAAGTAAACCTAGTAACAGGAAATTGGCACTTTACACTCCTCTACCTGTTCCTACTCGCCCCTAGGAAAGTATCTCCATGGATTTTGTGGGGGGGTTGCCTATGACACAAAGAAAACATGACTATTTATATGTGGTTGTGGATAGATTTGTCAAGATGTGTGTTTTGATTCCTTGCACTAAGCAAATTACTAGGGAAGGCACTGCACATTTGTTCTTTAAACATGTATGGGTTCATTTTGGTTTGCCTACTTCAATTATTTATGATCAGGATTCTTGATTTATTGGGGAGTTTTGGTCAACTTTGTGGGGACTAATGGACACTAAATTAAAAAAGAGCACTGCATTTCATCCACAAACTGACAGACAAACAGAGGTTGTGAACCGCACTGTGGTACATTTGCTTAGGGGTTATAGCAATAAACATCCAAAGTTATGGGATGAACAATTGTGTTACATACAACATGCATATAACCAGAAACTTCATTCTTCTACTATGAAATCTCCATTTGAAGTTTGTCATGGATACTTGCCTAAATCTCCTCTAGATGTTTTCTATGGACATGATACAGTTGTTGGTGAACCAAAAGAAGCCATTCGAGCCAAGAAGTTCATTGAACAAATACAGCTCATTCATCATACTGTTCATACTCAATTGGATAAAATTCAAGTCAAGTACAAAGCCAGGCATGACAAACATCTTATTGATCACCAATTTGTTGTAGGTGATATGGTATGGCTTCACATTAGTAAGGAAATATTGACAGGTGAAGGTAAAAAGTTGAAACCAATCCGGTATGGTCCTTTTCGAATAATGGAAATAATTGGCACAAATGCTTTCCAATTAGATTAACCATCTTACATGCAGATTTATTCAGTTGTAAATGTGGAAAATTTGAAATTGTATGAGCCTCCAATAATAATTGATCATGATGAAAGTGTATCCATTCCTTCCGTTGATGATTTTTCTCCTGAATATCTAACATAATTGTAGAATATGCAAACTTTGTGAAGAGGTAATGTTGAATATATTAATGTTGGTCTCAAAGGGATGCACCCAAGCAAGGCCAGATGGATAGAAGTCGGAAAGGTGAGGGAAAAATACCCTCACCTCATTACCAATTAATTTCAACTTTCAGAGGTCCAAAAGTTCCCAGTGGGGAGGAATGATCCAGGTGGATCCATGTACCATTTTATTTTTAAAAAGTCTTCAAATTCTATTTAAATCATTTTCACATTGTATTACTCGTCTAGAGCTTTCTAGCACTTTTCGCGATTCAAAAAATGGAGTCCCGATGCTCAAGACATGGCTAGTTGAAGAAATCTTGCGACAGGGGGTGTCAAAAGTGACGTGGCACTATTGAAAACATGACAAGTGGAAAAATAGCCACTTGACACATGGAAAAATAATTTGGTGCAAAAAAAATGTTGGTTGTTATTTTTATTCACACGTTATTTGAAATTTTCAAACTTTGAAACAAGGTGCCAAAGAAACTACCGCATCACCCATCCCATCAACCAAACATGTACCAAGTCAAATCAGTAGCCTAAGTGGGTGCCTAAGTCTTAGACTTTTGAAAAGGGAACAAAAATTTCTATTTAAGGCATTGAAAACTGAATTCCCAGCAAATGTGGGACTAAACCAAGTCCAAAGGCACCAAAAAAGGAGGGAAACATTCAAAATCACATGCTAAGCACCTAAGGCTAACATTTTCCTCATGCCAAGGCGCCTAGAAAGGTGGGAGGAGGTTTTGAACTCTTGACTTGTCATCTAAAATATTAATTCCTTGACCACTTCAGCCACGGGGTTCGAAGTGTTATAAAAGGGACTAATTTCTACTTGAACAGACATAGAAAGCAGACTGTGTAAAGAGATTTAAGAAGATTAGAACCTTATTTTTGCTTTGTACAGCCTTGGGCCTTTATTTTCAAGTTTGAGAGATATTTTTACAAGAAAACAAAGATCATAGAAGGTGAATTGAAGACTTGTATTGATTTTGGAAGCCATTTGTTGGATAAAATTAATTGAAACAGTCCTCACTTCGAACGGACCCAGAGATGTAGGCTATTGAAGTCGAACTCCGTTATCAATTTGCTGGTGAATTCTTTTAATTTCTCTAATTATTATTTAGTTCTGATCTTCATTTTATATCTGGTTTTAATTTCTTTATACAAAATTAAGTAAAAAAGTGAGAAATTAAAAGATCTCTTAAACGTGAACAAGTGATTTTCGAATATACTACACTTGATTTTTGAAGGATCAAGATGTGTATAACCAAGCCAAACTCAAAGATTGCTTGAAGAATTTCATGATGGGCATGGTGGAGGATAATTTTTTTCAAGAAATGCATCACTTAAGGTCATGAGAGGTGGGTACTATTGGCCTAGTATATTTGGTGATTGCCATGCATGGGTTAGAAAGTGCAAATAATGTGTTATGTTTGTAGGAAATGTCAAGCTTGCAGACTTACCTCTTTAGCCAATTATGATGGATCAAACCTTTGTCTAATGGGGATTAGAATTTATTGGCCTCATTAATCCTCCTTAAATTTCATGGCATAAATGGATTCTCATCGCTACAAATTACTTCACACAAAGTAGTGGCATTGAAAGAAGCAAATGAAACTAATGATCTTGATTTCTATGAAAGTTTGCTTACTAGGTTTAGAGTTCCTTCAACTATTATTTATTATAATGCAATGGATTTTATGGGATCTAAGATCAGCCAATGGGCTATCCAACATGGAGTTTATCTCAATACTTCATCGAACTATTATCCACAAGGCAATGGCCTTGTTGAATCTATAAACAAGAACCTTTTGAGGATCATAAGGACTATTGAAGACAATCAAAGGTCATGGCATCTCAAGTTAAATTCAGATATATGGAATGATAGGATCACCTACAAAAGATCAATAACCAACTCTCCATACAAGCTAGTATATAGTATGGAAGCAAGATTACCTATTTCTCTTGACTTTCCTGCTTTTAAACTAATGCATCAGCTTGAGTTGTTGGAGAATGAACCTATGGAGATCAGGTATGCTAAGCTTATGGAGCTAGAAGAGACAAGAAATCAATCCATGCTATCCATAGAAATTCATGAAGCATAGGTGAAGAGAACTTTTGACAAAGGAGTTTCTTCATGAAGTTTCAAAGAAGGAGATTTGGTCCTCAAGTGGGATGAGGATAGAGCTAAACTAGGAAGGCACACCAAGTTTTATTTTATTTAGAGTGGCCCTTACATAATTTCTAATTGAAAATCCCACAGTGCCTTCCAACTTGCAAACTTGGATGGTCAGGAGCTTCCAATCCTAGTCAATGGGATACATCTGAAACATTGTTATTGAAGAGCAAAACTCCTTGTATATAGTTAGTTTGTTTTGCTTTCCTCCAAGTGATGTTCAAGAACAATAGTTCCTATCTATTTTATTTTGAATAAGTGCTTGTTTGCACATTTGATTTTTAGTTAGTTTTCATGTTTTTGTTTGTTTCCCTTCTTATTTTAAAGGATGGAGGTTACTTCATGTTTGGTCAAAGAAGATTTACAGTCATGGACTAGATTTACCATTGTTTTTGTGAGTTTAATATCAGGTTTATGGCCAGAATGTTGATAATTTGCTACCCTATAGGAAAAGAACAAATGTTTTTTCAAGTATTTGAAGGAGTAGATTCTAAAGCGAATAGATGTTTTGTGGTTTTCCAAAGGGGAAAAGATCATTTTGAAGTTCCAAAGGGTTTGAATCCTTTGAACTTTTTGTCCGAAGGGTCACCAGCCAAGGATCCAATTCCTTAGAATAATAAGTTTGAAAGAAATGATACTTTTCTAAAGTCAAAGGATCACTTTGAATAGTCAAAGGGTTGTTATAGATTCCAATGGACACTATAAAAACCCGAAGGGTATCTACCCTTCGAGAAAGAAGACAAATAATAAGCTGAATGGCCATTGCAAAAAATTTGATGGTTCATTTACTGAGGAGAGGTCACTTCGAAAAATTCTTGAAGGGTATGTGTCCTTCAGGAAAGTTCTCTCATAGAAACCTAAAGGTCACTTGGAGAAGCCTGAAAGACAACTTGAAAAGGGAAAAAAAGGATCAAATCCTTAGAACATTTTGTCTGAAGGAAGGGAACAATCCATTTAGGAATCTTGAAGGGTATGTTCCCTTCAAGAGGTTCATTACAAGAATCTCTAAGGGTATGTGCCCTTCATGAAAGTTCAAAACAAAAAAGTTGAAGGGTTACTTGCCCTTTGAAAGAGACCATTTACAACAAGCCTGAAGGGCACTTTACAGAATAAAGGCAATTACAAGAAGTCTGAAAGGGACATTACCTTCGAAATTTTTATCAAAAGTAATTATCCATGAGAGAGATGTCTAAAAGACGGGTCTTTTGGAAAATTCAAAGGGTCACTTTTCAAAAGCTTGAAGGGTAGTTTTTAGGAGGTAAAGGGACATTAGCAAGAACCCTGAAGGGTATGTACCCTTTGAGAGGGTTCACTTCACAAACTTCAAAGGGGAATTCCATAGGATTCATTCAATTTCTAAAAGGTCCATTTCGAAATCTTGAAGGGTATGTGCCTTTCGAGAAGGTTTATTGTAGGAATCCTGAAGGGTATGTGCTCTTCGAGAAAGTCACTACAAGGAAAGGAGAAACCCAAAGAGGAAAGTATTGAACTTTTTGTCTGAGGACATAAGTCTGAAGAGGAATTTTGAAAGTGGACAAAAATCCAAGGAAGTAATTCCTTCAAACTTTTTGTTCGAAGGAAAAGACAAAGATCCTCATGAGCATAGATGGGAGATACAATTCTCGTGGATAATTTATCTGTGGGAAAGTGAAGTGACAAAAAACTCGAAGACAAAATTATTTTAGGAGAAAAATCCATAGGAAATGGTCCATGACAAAAGCATAGGTAAAATAAAAGGCTGAGAGACAATTCCCATGGACATTTTGTCCATGAAAAAATTACTTAACAAAAAAGTGAAAAGATAGTAAGTCCGAAAAGATAAAGCCAAAGGAAATTCCATAGGGAAAAGACAAATAAATGTAAGGGAAAACTAAGGGAAAAGATATAGACAAACATCTAAAAAACATGTATAGAAATGAAGAGCCAAATAAAGTGAGAGATTTCAAATAGCCAATGAACACGTTCTATAGCATGCAAAGTAGTCCAAACAGGATTAGACTTGTCCAGGTGTAACCATTTTAACATGAAACCTTCAACTATAAAAATGGTGACTCATTTGCATGAAGTACTCAATTTGTTTAATGTTGGAGAGATCAACAAGAAATTCCATGCATACACACTCATTTGTCTCAAGCTTTCAAGTTTCTGATAGTTCAAGTGGAGTTCTAAATTCAAACATAGAGTTGACTATTATTAATTTAGAGTTGACTAATTATCAAGTGCCACATCTACTCATTATTTTCATGCAAAGGAAATCCTTTCAAATGTTTCAACTCAGCCTCAAGTCGATTCAAACTTAAATCAAGATATCCAAATTTAGCATGACATCATGCATGAGGTAGATTAGTCTCAGCTTGAGCCCACCGTTTATTTTTTCAATGCCAAAGTATTTTAATGCATGATAAAATATAAAAAAAGACAAATTTAGAAGACTTTGTTAGCTTGGAATAATAGTAATTAGACTTGGGCTAATGAAAAAATTGTCTTCTTCTTCTACTTTCAATGCCAACCTCTTGGTTGTTGTGTATGTTAGGACCCGAAAGCACACAATTGATTACCTTTGTATAAGCAACTAAACATGGAATTTAACCAGAAGTAACAAGTAACTAGAATTTAGAGATAACACAAAATATGAGAGACAATACCCAATTGTATTAATACTCTTCCAGAAGGAAATACAACAAAGAAGATGCCACAGTCTTCTTCTTTACACACCTCTAGGGCATAAACAACAAATCTCTTTAAGAGCTCACTCTCTCTCTTACGGTCCCAACACACAACTCAAACACAGAGTTGGTGTTCACCTCCAACCAGTCAATATCACTACTGCTAGTACCATCAGTCAGTATCACTACTACCAGTACACAAGTGCTCCACACACTCCACAAGTGCTCCACACTCCAAGTAGATCTCCCTGATCTTTCACCTTGCTGTGTTGCTATCACCTTTGATCTTGCTACCCCGTAGATCTATCTTTGACCTCACACACACACACCACTGCAGATCAACTGATCTTACTTACCCATGTAGATCTCCTCCCTGATCTTGCAACACCCTGTAGATCAATCCTGATCTTACATACCTGGAAGAACCCCTATGATTCCACCAATAGAAGAACTCTTCTAGTTCTACACTTTACAATACAGCCCCATGGGTCTATTATATAGATCCCATGCATATAATAATTAGATAAGTGGCTCAAGACTAAACTTAGCCTTTAACATGTAAACAACCGGTTCGTTAACTAACTGTTCATCAACAAGCAGTTCTGGAACCGCACAGGCGACTGACGTTGGTCCCTATCTATCTGGAGGTGACCGACGTCAGTTGACTTTTGACTGATGTTGGTTGCCTTTTGTCGATCCCTGAACAATGTCAATTGGACTGCTGATGTCAGTGACTGTGACACTCAACAACCTCCATGTTTGCATCCAGGTGAAGCTTTTAGCTCCACAACCTAACAGTGTATTTTTCTATATAAGTTGGCTTTTCAACCTTGAAATGTATCCCTCTTTTGGCAAGACAAAATTCTACCAAAGATTGAGTTGTAACCTTTTCAAATTAATAGGACTATCATTTTTAGATTCTAGCTACTAGTATAATGTATTTATGTCATTGATTTGAATAAGTGATAGAGTTTTATTCCTTGTCAAGTCTTGATTCTTACCTAGTTACTAGCTAGTCAAATTATGCAGGTCATGCTCTATGTTTAAGTGTCTTTTGGATAGAATTTTAGTGGATGCAAGTGGCTAATTAATGCCTTCAATTAGTCTTATTCTTTCATTTCCCTCAAGTTTTAATTACTAGATCAAACCTTTTCATGAACTACTTATGTATATTGGTCAATTGGAGTTGAAAGTTCAGTGTTTTTAGGAGCTCTAATTGAGTGGATCAACTAATAATTTAGGTGTATCACCATCATTAGATAGGATTTTCATTCAATTTTTTCTCTCTTTTCTTAGTAAATTATAGCATAGAGCAAAGGTCCTAATTGATACACCAAAGGGAGCTAGCCATTAGAATCTAGAGATTCAATCCATTAATTAGGTCACCAACAACCTATGATTAGTTCCATGTTTTAGTAGATTATGAAGGCTTGAAAGTACCTTCATAGGGGTGCAAGTCTGATTGACAACATACACTTGACATCATATTCTATGTTATCACCATTTCCATGCCTTATTCCATTTATAGTGGTGAACATTCTCGAGTGACCTAGAGCTACCTCATGTACCAAGTGGCTGTGAATTTGACATACATAATTAGATATACTTAGTTAGATATTTTCATCACTTTACACAATTCAATTTCATATGCATATACTACACATGGGTGGGTAATGATGAAGTCATATCCTAATTGATTTCTTGAGTTACCCACATGAGAGGATTGGACACACTTTTAGTCTAATCCAAGTTATTCATAGGTCATGATCCACCAAGTAGGGGTAGGCAATGATGGAGTCAAAAATAGATTGAGTTATTGAGCCACCCATACATGAGGATTGATCTATATATCAACTCAATCTAATATATTTAAAAATTTATCATTATATACATGCACACATATAGGTTAACACCAGGTTAATATATTGGTTTGCATACCCAATGAGGTGTATTCATTCCTTTCCTCTTACCCATCTCTTTACCTAGTTACTTTTTTATTCAACATAGTCTTTTGCTTTTGATATTTCTTAATCATGAACTAATTTATGCATATTTCATTTATAAGTCATGATTTAGATCGTGCTTCACATACACAAACCCAACTTCACATACTCAGACTCAGTTTCATAGGATTCACTTCCTAGGTAAGTCTAGGTATGCTTCTTTTTCTTTATATTAGTCATTTCACTTTACTGCATTTCTAGCATAAAGGGGGCAAATGTAATCACCTAAAAGTGGTATTTGAGTGCTAAGAGTGATACTTGAGACTACCTATTCCTAGCTTAGCCCTAGACTTATCTTAGAGCCTATTATCACACTTTTTAAGCCTTTGTGCAAACCACATGCATAACTAGTCAGCTTAAATGCAGTCTCAGACCCTCATTTCTTGATCATGTCGGTTCATGCCCAATAGTTTGCCAGATCCACATTAAGGATACTAGATCCATGTGATGCTAGTGTCTCCAAAATGGCACTAATGTCTTTTACCCTATATTTTCCAAATGAATATATTTTCAAAGGTAAAACCCTCCTAAGGTTAGCCTAAACATATTTTATTGTCTGCACAAGCTACAAAATACTATAAATAATTGACTTTTAGACCTCTATCCACTAAATGGAAATTAGATTCAAAATACTTATTCAAACATGAAACATGTGGAGTAAAATCAAGGTTATTAATCCTTATTCTGCCCTACTTCTACATACTACCATCTACAACTACCCTAAGCTCATATTTTCTAGATTTTCAATCTCAAACACACTTAATGCATTTAAGATCATTGTTTTTCTAGCATCACTTGCACTTGCACCAATACTTAGATGGGGAAAACTACATCAGGATTGATCCCTACTCAGAGTATTGGTATGTAGGCAACTCTCTTCATAACAGAGTGTTGAGTATGTCCAACCTATCCTACTAACGGACACACTTTTTAGCTCATGCCTTACTTGTAAGGATTTGGGTTTGCATCATAAATCAACTATTATAGGCACAATATAGAGTTTCAGACTTCATTCATGTAGGAATAGAAACCAAAATACATAGATGAAAATGCACCCAAAAGTTTAGAGTAGTCTTGTATAGAGGACATTAGTGCCATTATCAAGACACTATAGCCACATGACACTACTTTCCAAATTCGGTGCTACTATTCAAGAGGTTTTCTGATACAAATATCTAGTTGATGACACCCATAACTATTCATATCTCAGTTTCCATCACTCAGATCTTCTATATCATGTGTTTTCTATATAAGTCTTTATTTACACATATTTATTACTATTTTTTGAAAGTCAAAGCTTGTCAAAATCTATAACAAATTAGTGGTTATTTTATGCATATTATTTCACTTATTTAGACTACTCAACCCTTTAATAAAACATAGGATTTACATAAGTAAAACCCTAAAAGGTTAAAATAACATCTCATGTATGTGTCAAGTTGAAATATGAGTATGATTATAGTACCAAAGTATAGAATGTTGCCACAAATATGTATCTAAATCATATAACTATGAAATATAGTAAATTTTAAATTAGTGCAAGTGTGGAGGACATATTTCTAATACATAGCTTCACTAACTTTGGTGAATATGAGAACTCATGTAAATTTGGAGAACATTTTTCTATAACATGCCTCGATTATAATCTAGAGATGTTGAATATTGAACAAATGTGGAGGTCATGTCTTTTTACATGACCCCATTATAATTTAAAATTATGAAAATGTGGAATTCATGTCTTTATGAAATGCACTCATTGATATGCCCCCTTTTTGAGGTGAGGGGAAATATAATCTGGTAGTTGCCTTACCTCATAAGGATAAGATAATTGTATAATTTATGTATAGATCATGTAGCATATAGGATTTATATGTACAAGAAGGATATATCATTAAGGCACATAGTATGTGTTCACATCAAGTCCTAAGATGAATGATATAGATAATAGAAACATCTAGAGAGTACAAATACAAGCTCAACAAGCAATCAAGCACACATACAAGAGCACTCAAAAGTAAAACAAAATGAAATGGTCAAAGGAGACCTCAAAAAGGGGCATGTTTAAATTCTACACAATTGACAGAATATGACTTAGTCAAATGTCCATAAAGCATAGAATGAAATATGCAAATGTCCACGCAAGAAAATGAGTGACGTATCCAAATGTCTAAAGAGGCAAGCAAAGGTAGAGGGTCCAAAATCAATGGAACATATTTAAATGTTCAAATAGGTAATACAATGCAAGACAATAGCAAGCAATGAACACACTCAAGGAAGTTCAAAAATGAAAACATGCAATATAGGCAACCGACATGAACATAACCTACTAGTTCCTAAATATATGTGTTTACAAAATGTTAAATACATAGTATAACAAATACATTGTGAAAGTTATAAGTTTGGATAGAGGTACGTGTAAGTATATAAGCTCAAACATGATAATTAGTAGTGATCATAGAGTGATATACTTGGGTGTATTGTGATCAAATCAGTAGATGCCCCTAATGCACTTATGACATGAGTGGAGGGAAGACCAAATATATGTATGTGTGTGTATCATGTGTTTGGTTATGTCTATATCACACTCAAATGAATCATGAAACATGTGTGTATATAGGAAAGGAATGATATGATATGTACTAACATGGAGCAACCAACATTTGTGTAAAAAATATTACAACCAGGGACATTATAATTTTTTTTGGTATTTTAAAATTTGTTTGAATGTTTTAATGAGCATCCCTTAGATTGGATAATTGGCTAGACTTTGACTTCTATAATATATATATTTATATATATATATATATTGGAAAAGGCAAAGTCTAGCCAATTATCTGATCTAAGGGATGCTCAGTTGAAAGTGCTCTGAACTCTAAATATAGTTTATAAAATTGGTGGTACTATCGAGGATCATGTTTATGTGTAATATATGGTGATATAGGCTCTATGATGTTCTACATGTGTATCATAGGAATTTATGGTCTCAAAGAGGTAATATAAGGAGTAGGGGTGTGTAGAACATATCATTTTATGCTTTATAGTTTATTTAAAATAACAATAATAGGAGTATGTTTAGTTGCTCTAGATAACTGAGTATCTTGCATAGTATTCAATGAGAATTCCATGGAATCCACTATGTATTTTTTATGTAGTGGTCTCTCGAGTATGGGTTGAATAGGAAAGGGGATTGCCTGTTTCTTACCATTTCATAAAGTATTAACCCTATTAGTTTTTATAATTAGTTGTCTTAGAATAAACTTCTCTTATTCAAGTGGATATTCATATAAAATTCCATGAACTGTGACTACCTTGTTAGTATAAATGTTTTAATGAACCTATGCACTATGGAAGGTCTTATGCGGAGTTTATGTATCCAAAGTCATCCCAATAACATATCAAAGACTCTCATGTATGGTATAACTAAGAAGGTAGTGACCACATGTGTTGGGCTAACCTATGAAGGTAAGTAAATCTCACCAAGAACATGTTGTGAAGTCCCATCGAATGCTCTTATCATTTTGGTCAAAGGCTACAAATCATCATGTGTATATCCCAAATGTGCAAGTAATGTCATGGTGTAAACATTTTCACTTACACCATTATCAATCATAACACTGTGAATAGGCTAGCAATCAAGCTATGCTCAAATAAATAATGAACAAAGATCCAAATCATTATCCACAATCTCACTATCATTAAAAGTAATAAAGGGTCTCTGAGCCATATGAGGTATATAACATGTATAAGTACCAATAATCCCATCTAGTGGGTGACCATAATGTGGTGGAAGGAGGATGTACATTATATGCCATTTTAACTTCAACATTCTTTTGAAAATGATATTGTAATGGATCACTAAAAATATTCTAGTTATGATGGTCACCAAGTTGGGACCCTGAATCTTTGGGAGGATCATCAAATGTAGGCTATTGGTTATGAATAAGATCTTGGATGTTATGTTTTAAGGTATAACACTGGTTAGTATAATGCTTGAGGCCCTTGTGATAGTCACAATAAGCATTGGCACTATATCCATGAGGTAGAGATATACTCATATACCCCTCTATGGGAGGAGAGAGGGATATAAGATGACAATATACAGCCTTCTTAAGTAGCGACGTTGGAGACTCAGGTAATCATCCAAACTATCTCCTTGGTACATTGAATAAGACAAGTCAATTAAGTTTTTGTGAAACTAGATTAACAATTGTATTTGTTTCCTTTTTAGGTCCTTTAGGTTTTACCATATAGCTTGGTTTGATATGAAACTTGGTATTGGATGTAGTTGATGTGTTTGATCATACTTAAGCTTATTCAATGAAATAAGTTCCATTTCATGATCTATATTAATATGGCATAAGTCATCAAAAGATTTGAATTTTTGGAAAACAATGGACTCATCTAATGGTTCAAGTAAACTTTGCTTGAAGATGTCTTGAAGTTCTTTATCTACAATTTGATTTATCACTTTGGACAACATTGTCTTGTACCTTAAGATATATTCATTGATATGTTCATTGGTTCCTTATTTTATCTTTGTAATTTGGGCATAAGATACATTTTCAGCAATGTTGATAGTGAAGTGTGCCAAAAATTGATCTGTAATAGGTTTGAATGCTTTTACTAATTCGATTGGTAAATCATAAAACCACCTTAGAGCATAGTCCTTGAGGCTTCTTGAAAATAAGTTAGTCAAAAGCTTATAATTAAAGGCACAATCAAATCATGTTACATAGAAGGATTGAAGATGTTGTTCAGGATAACCCTTTCTATCATAAAATTTGAAGTTAGATGAAACACAACTAGTTGGCAAAGGATGTAATGATATCTCAGATGTAAGAAGGTTATGCAACACCTTTTGTGAATCAATAACATAAGGTAAATTCATAGAGTTTTTCTCAATATTAGTATCTTTATCTTGAAATTTTTTTATAGTTTGGACAAGAACTTGTACATTTTGCTTTCGAAGAGTGGAAGTGTGAAAAGCCACCAAAAGAAGTGTACTCATGGTTTGAGTTGATATAGGCATTAAAACCAGTGCCTCAGTTAAAGTGCAAATGTTTTCCATGAAGGATGTAATAATGGTAGGATTTATTTTTAGGAACAATGGTGTAAACACATAACCCATGCCACCATTATATGTATGAAGTGATGATGTGCTCAAGTGGATTATTACAAGAATATGGGGATGTCCAATATCTCTAATATCATGATCAATACATACACTTGGTTGTTCATCTACGACTTTTGATTTTTTAGTTATAATATGTTGTTTATGATCTCATCAAGATTTTGAGGGATTTGACAGATTGAATGTCATAACATAGCAAGAGTTTGTATTTATTCTTGATCTATTGCTCCTGGTCATTATTTTTATTATATTCATTGTTTTCATTAACATAATCTTCTTCTATGATAACATCTTCAACATTTTATTCATTTTCATCATTGGCACTTGTATTAGGCATAGGTTTTGATACTTCACAAGTTTGAAGCATCTTAGGTAGTACGAGAGGAAACTCCAAGTGTTCAATAAAGAGACCACTTAATCTAGGGCTACACCTAGGTTTCATATAGATAATAAAATAAATATAGAAAAAAATAGCAATGAAAAATCTTAGGAGGTTGAATATCCTAGGTAAAGCTAGGGTTTTCATAAAGAGACATAAAGGTCAGGTTTGCCAAATGTTTAACCCTAAATTTAGATATGTGGGGTATATATTATTAAGGGGATTAAATTAGCTTTTACATAAGGATAGTGAACTAACTTAATAAGTAGGTCAATTAACATAAAACTCAAACAAACAATATTTTAAATTTATACAATTGAGATTGTTAAAAATAGTAAAGTACAATAATTGATAGATATTAAAATAAATTAAAAATAAAATATAGTTAGTTTACTATGCACATGCATGTCTAGCTAAGAAAAATCTAAAATTGGATTGAATGATGATCTTGGAATAGTCATCAAATTCTGTAAATATTGTTTTTATGGACTCAAATGCTTGCATCGGATAGGGATAATTACATCGATGCATGTGTCTAACCCTATCATAGGTGTCATGTATGAAATACTAATTGGATCTAGATGTGACCAACTTGAGCCTTCTAATTTTTATGTCACCTTTCTTTTGATGTCTTCAAATCATGCACACTAGTAATTTATCTTTGTCAAATGATCAAACCTTAGCACTTCACCCTTGGATTGACTATGTGAAAAATGGGTTAGTGGTCTCATAGTGTTGAGTTGCCACAAAGACCTCTTTATCAATGGGTGTTTCCTACATAGACAATACTTTGAATAGGGCCTCAAACTTATGTAGTTCTCCCTACATGTTAGTTTGTTTGTGCACAAAGGTACAACATGTGATAAGCAAAGACATGTAATTACATAATATGTAATTTGGTAAATGTTGATGCTTAAAATTGTGCTTGATTCTAATCAATCAACAATGGGAAGTTTCAAGCTGTGGGATGTTGTGGCTTGGAACAACCTCCAGATTTTAAAGAAGCTAGTCTCTTATATTTATCGGTGTGGGGAAAAGGGTTAGAAAATTAAACAAAAATACAAATGCAGGAATTGAAACCTAACTATGGCGATGCACCTGAGTGTAATTTGATCTTAATCCTGAGCACAGTGAGACTATATGTAGGATTCATTTACATTTAAGAGCAAACAAGTGCATGATCAATGTAAAAGATTGAAATAATAGAAACAGAGGCTCATAACAGAGGCTTCTTTTGCTGAGATACAGAAAATGTCAACAAAGGCATAGGGTTCAATATTCTTGTAAGAATATTCCAATCACATAAAAGACACAGAAACTTGTACAGTTATGTAAAATTTTTGACTCAAGAAAATGAGACAAAAGCAAATGACATTCCTAATCACATCTCTAGAAAATCTATAGTCCAGACTACTTTTGCAAATGACATAGATAATATCAACAAAGGCATAGAGCTCAATCTTCTTAATTCTTGCAGCCACATAAAAGGCACAAAAACATGCACAGTTACATCAACTTTACAACTCAAGAAAATGAGACAAAAGCAAATGATATTACTTAGTCAAAAAACTCTAGAAAATCTAAACTATCGAATCCTCTTTCCTCCTAATAATGGCCCCTTATTTTATAGCCTTGGATGTCTCATTCCATCATCCCCTTCCCGCACAATTCTACTCTGCCCTTAACTCATAGGGGACAAATAGACGTCACCTTCAATGCCTTGGATGTATCCTGGTCTTATCAAGAAGGGCCATGCTAGAGTGGGGCAGCTGCCCTAACTGTGGCATGTCAATTCATATCTAGTACCCCCTTCTGTGCCTCAATTTCCTCATTTCATCACCTGCTTAACCACTCAACTATCTATTTTGCCTCTACTTACAGGGGACAAACAGACGACCCTTTTAATGTTTACAGGCCCCAAAAATCTACGCAATGAATTGTTTCATCTACCGAAATAACTCTCGCTGAGTTTCCCTCCATCTCACTTTGTGGCAACAGATACACAAAACACTCTATTCTGTTGAAATGGAAGAGGACACAGTCGATTTCTTGAAACTCTCCTTATTGCTTAGAAGGCACCGGAGAATGACACTTGGCACTTTTTGCTTGATTAATCGAAGACACGCAACATTTTCTGCTTTCCCTATATCTTGCTTAGGAATGCTCTGCCTTCGATACCTGTCGCAATCTGCTTCTTCGATACTTAATAGTTTTAACAAAATAAACTCACCATGTTCCTTGCCAGAGAAACTTTTAAAAAAGGGGATGGATGCACATGGTAGTCTTTGTATGTTGACACTTGGCTCTTCCACAGACCTTTTAAATAACCCCTGGGACCCACCACAATCTTTATTTGGCAATGAAGCTTCAAGATGATCTCTCAAAAATTGACACGTGGTGGCTTTCGCTATTCTTGGGAAGATACGTGGCATCTTTCGCTTCTCCTACTAGGGGTATGTGGCATCCTCTGCTTCTTTCGGGAATAGAGCAGAAAGGGGCCCAAAAAGTGACACTTGGAGCTTTCCGCTGCTCTTCGGCACTTAAAAAATGAAATGATGCCTCTCTGCCCTTCGAAAAGGTACTTAACCCTTTTTGTTTTTTGGACACTCCCTTGAACTACCCTATGAACCAAAATGGTTCAATGGTTCAACACTGCGTGCCATTTACATGTTAACCGAGGTATTAAACCCAAAAACATTGAACCAAGGCATTGAACCTAGGCATTGAACCAACTATCTCTCAGGTGCTGACATGTGGTGAATTCCACTTTCCTCTGAAAAAGGTAGTCCTGGGCCTTCCGTGATTGCCACCTACGCTTTTCGCTGCTCCCTGCTACATAGCTTGTTGAAGACCTTTGCCAGAAAATAGAATGAAATGCAAGTGCTGATATGAGACGCGAATGTTGAGACATGGTGCATTCTACTTAGATGCTATTGGATATGTGGCACATTTTGTGGCCCTCCTAAAATTTATGTAAAGTGTCTCGAATGATGTCAGTTGGCCAGCTCTGTGTTTCAGAAAGCGACACTTGGTGGCTTTTGCTCGAATTCAATACTTAGGCAAAAATGAAGTGAAGGAAACAAAAACGGGATAGAGGGCTCGTGCTCAGACTACATCACTTGGAAACTTCTGCTGCACTTCAATACTTAGATAGAAAATGAATCAAAATAACAACCCACGCTCTATTTCAAAACTTTCGCTGCCACGACCAAGGTATGCGGGAACCAAAATTGCAGTGCGCGACTGAAAAATTTGAATGCAGCGTAGAGTAAAATTTTACTGTACACTAAATATGGATCACACATTACTATTTGAATGCTTTAGACTTGTGTAAATACTGATCCTATGATTAATATGGAAATAGGCATAAATAAGGCAAATTTTCTCACTTGAATGCTTGATTGAGTGATTTTTGGTATATCGCCTTATGGGTTACATGTGATTTCCAAGTGATAAATGAATGAGGGTCGGTTTTATATATACACCAATCCTCTTTATAAATATCCAACATTAAATCACTTAGGCCAACCTTTTAGATACATTTCATTTACAAATTTGGATGAATTTTGGGCACTATACACTTTAGAGCAAAAGTTCACACTTGCGTTGACACATGTGTCCGCTTGGGACACAAGTGTCCAAGTAACTAAAAACTAGGTATAACTTGATAACTAGTACTGAAGGATATTAATCAGGGTTAGATATTTTTGGACAATATAGAAGGCCTAGTAATTAAAATAACATTGGTGTTGCTGTAAGTTTTAATTTCATTTAATGGTTTTTCCTTATACATGTTTAGTTTGCTTAGGTGTTATTTTAGGTCATTGAGGAAGATAATCCCACATTCATTAAGATTGTGATCATGTATATCTTCCAAATATACATATACCTTTACTAAAGCTATTTTGGCTAATGTTTCTAATGTTAATAATTAAATCTTTTGATTATTTAAGACTTGCTTCTTCTGGCTCATGTTCGATTTTAGTTTTACAACAGGTATCTCTTATGCATAATTTTTTTTGCATGTTTCATAGATTTGTGATTAATATCTACTTATACCTTGATCCTCGATTATGGCCTAATATAACATGATATGAAAGTATGATTTTTGGTAGTCAAATGCCAAAGTTTCTATTGTGAAATTTCAAGTTTTATCTTGCATGTCACATATTTTCCATTTGTTGACCTAGTACATTGAAGATTCACCCTGTCTCATATTTTACACTTCTTCTAGGTCCTTGGTTGATCCAGATTCAGAAAATGAACAAGGGAAAAGGTGTCTCTCACTGGTCATCTTTCATTTGGTAGATTTTCATAGAAAACAACTTACACCATTAGCTTCATAAGGTGATAAAACCCTCAGATCAATTGTAAACATGACCTAGTTTCATGACAGTCGACTTCAACTATTTTTGGAGGGTTTGAAGGTGTTTTTATTGACTCTATGAAAATTCTTACCCCCATGGCCTCGAATGGAAAAATATTTGAGTTTTTGGAGAAAACTAGTGGGTATTTTGTGGATTTTGTAGTCATACCAGATTTAAAGATTTTATACTTGGTAGGATTTTTATCACTACTTATAGCTTGATCAAACTTGTCACCTTTACGTGTACCTATTAGAACTATGAGTCTTCCTTGCACCTACCAGAGTTCCTCATATTTTTACTAACTACTAAGTAGGGTTTAATTTATACCTAGTTAGAGTTGTTAATCATTTGGGTAGCTACTAAAATGTTAACCCATATTATCACCTAATGTAACTCTATGGAACGTTGACACCTATCAAAGATGTTATCAATCCCAAAACTATTAGATATGTGGATTATCTCGACACTGTTGGAACTACTAGACATCCTGGAACTATTAAAAACTCGTAGTATCTTAGCACATGGTAAAAACTCACGTAACCTTAACACCTATCAAAACTATGCCCAAACCCCATAATTACATGAGGCACCTTACTTTCCTAAGATTGTTCCTCGATGCCCCTATTGGTGATGGGTTGACTGATTCTGATGTTTAATGTTTTGATGACTTTCAGAGACCTCCAAAGTTACAATGACTATTTAAGACCTCCAAGGTTTTGACAAGTATGAGAGACTTCCAAAGTTCTTATAACTGTTCAAGGGCACTCATCTTAGGGCATGGCCCATGGTCATATGAGATTTTAGCTCTTAGTCACAACCAATCTAAGGGGGCTTAAATTTTGTTTGAAAAGTTGAGTCAAACTTTTGCACACCAAAATTTATGCAGAGTGGAGATTTTTTCTCAAAATTCACATAAATTTTTATCCTACAAAGCTTTTTTCAACATGTTTTTTGAAAGTTTTTTTAAGGTGTACACATTGGTTTTTACTCCCAAGGTTTGTAAAGGTTAACCTTTGTATATTTAAGGGGTTTTCATATCCTTATATTTATAGAGCTAGTTAGTTCAATACATACCTACTTATTGTAATGGATCAGAATCAAGTTCTACTTCTTATACCATTCAACTATCTTGAGTGAAAAGTCAAATTGCAATTCCTTTTGAGTAAAGGCTTACACTGAATCACTATGGGTATAGAAACATAACCAACATCTGATATAGAGAAGGTTAAGTGATTTAACATAAGTGATGAATCCTACAATTTATTATGCCTATCTATGTCTCCCAATTTTCACTTTCATATTGAATCTACAACTAATCCTAATGATGTTTGAACCACATTGGAAAAACTCTTTTGGAATAAAGACATAATGAAAGGTCTTGAGTTGGAGAATGAACTCATCATCTTGATTCCATGCAAATTTGACAATGTACAAGTATTCTTCACCAAATTTAAATCACTTAGGTTGTAGTTAAAATAATGTGACATAGATAAAAATGACAATCAATTGATTATTTCCATATTTGCCAAATTGGGTTCAAACTATTTTGTTTTCATTTCTACCTTCCATGACACCAAGCATACCCTTGGATTTATATGGACCATGTTATCCTTGGATGATTTTGTTATTGACTTGACTTAGGTGTAAGACAAACTTATTCAAATGGGTACACTGAAGTCCTCTAAATCATATGCCTTAATTGAGAGTCATGACAAGCAGAAGGATTCTAATAGTAAGGAAAAAAAACATAACAAGAAGGACTGAAAGCAAGGAAATGGTTGGAAATTTGATGATAAGTCTAAAACATCAACAAAGTCCTCCTCTTCAGGTAGGAAACCCAAGAAAGAGAGACTCTCATGTGCCTACTATATTAAAATTAGGCATGATGAAATCAAATGTATGAAAAAGTAGATTGACAAACTGATAAAAATGTTTAAGAAGCATAATATTAGTGTCCATGATTCTACCAATAAGATTTCATCAATGCATGAGTATTTTAAGGCTAAATATAGTAGTAAGGGAAAAGGTAAGGGCAAAACACTTGTAGTTTCAACCCATCCTTCAACAT
Organism: Torreya grandis; assembly: GCA_037957365.1. Lineage (NCBI taxonomy): Eukaryota > Viridiplantae > Streptophyta > Pinopsida > Cupressales > Taxaceae > Torreya > Torreya grandis. The sequence goes on from JARHVA010000508.1 coordinate 1,991,075, forward strand.
TGGTAATTGATTTTGGTGCCTCACACCACATGGTTTCATCACAGGACCTTTTCTCATACTTGGAGCCTTGTTCTATGCCTTCCATCTTGTTGGACAATAAAACTTTCGTAGAAGTTAGTGAGATAGGATCTGTTGAAGTTTATGATGGTATATTTTAAGATGTTCTATGTGTTATTTCATTATCCACCAATATCTTATTTATTTATCTTGTTGGGTGAATATTTTGTCGATCAGCTAACTGATGAGAAAAATAGGTCTCTTCAACCACAACATAGGGAAAATGGTCAGCCAGATGTGCAGGTTTACTACATCAAAAGGGGACAAATCTCTCCTCTCATCAAGGGGAGGTTCCCTGTAGATATGCAGGAGTTATATACTATATATATAAATAAAAAATAACACTCAGGCGTATGATAACACCATCCATCTCTCTTTTTTTAGATATGATGCTCACAAATCAAAGGAGGAATCTTGATGAAATGACAAAAGGCATTCCTCTTATTTTAGAAGTGTTGTTTGACAGACAAAAGGAACCTTTCTAGTGGTGACAAATAACTATAATAGGATGTAATAACACGGTAGGATGAAATGTAGCACAAAGTCTCCACCTCAACTGCTAAAGAGTGAAATACAAATGATAATGAGGGCACAAAGTCATCCCAAGATCCTTTACATAGAAATAGAAAAATAGACAAACTAAAGACAATTGTGGCAACTCAAAGTCTCTCCACAGATGGCTTTAGGACACCTTCCAGATTAATTTCACTAATTTTGCTTATTTAATTAAGTGGACAGAAAATGTATTTAAGGAAACAGACATAAGAACAATTTCCCCAACAACCAAGCTATTCCAGCACAAAGTCTGAAAAGTCACTTATTTTCTTATTCAAATAACAAAACATGATCAACAATCTGAGCTCCAAGTCTCAGTAATGCCTTTCAATTTAGGCAGAGTTTAATTTTTGATAACTGAGAAAGATATCCCTAAAACAATAGGAGAGAGTCCTATATATAGTGCTCCAAGAAAGACTTGGGCGCTTTGTTTCACAAAAATGATGGTTTATGATGCATTTAATGCATTTTAAATTCTGTGCATGGGCCATGCTAGAATCAGGTATCAGTTGTTAATATGGGTCACCTGATGTGTTTCCCTGTTGTGTTTCCAACTGTTCACTTTGTTTAATGCAGAAAAATAGGCCACACCATTGAATATTTGCACTTTTCAATGTCCACCTGATGGACTGCTTTACCTTCTAGAAACGTCTCCCATGCACAGATATTTCTAATCCTTCTTCATTGTTTCCCCTTTCCTAGCTGTATTTTGCCTTTATTTGTGTGATTTGAGCTCCCGGGCTATCTCTTTGGCTGGTCGCTAAATTTGTTCACATGGTCTATGTTTAAGCCTGTAAGGATCAACAGTTATTTCATTGTCACAAATTTGACGTGTTCGGGTCCGTCATCATTTGAAAGCCAACAGCTACTTGGTTGCCCTAAATTTGATGGCTACAATCCTGTCATCCTCCTTAGCACTTCCTTCATGTATTTCTTGTTTGTTTTGGCCACTTTTTGTTATTCTTAACAAGTGACACGTGGCACGTTCCACTGTGAAATAGGCGAGGATACGTGGTAGCTTCTACTACATCTTATAGAGGCTTTGGGAGCCTTTTGAGAGTCTTGTAGATGATGACACATGGCAGCTTCCATTGAGCTTTAGAAATACTGTAGAAGAATTCGAGACTCTTTTAAACTTATGCAAACAATGACATGTGGCACGTTCTGCTAGAGTTTAGCCACTCACTCGGGACCCACCACAGTCCTTACTCAATAAAAGGAAGAAGCTACAGTTGTTGCCACTTGGCAGCCTCCACCAAGCTTTATAGATAACACGTGGTGCATTTTGCTATTTTGAATGTTACTAGAAACTATGTTTCAGAAGATGACACGTGGCAGCTTCCATTGCATCTTTATGAGGGACACGTGGCAGCTTCTACTGCAACTTGAGATTTGATATTTCTCAGAGTGAACTTTCCCTTTAGAGTCTTGAGAAATGGTCCACTTTCCCTAGAGAGATTCTCTTACAAGGGTACCTACCCTTCGAGATCTTTTATGTGGCCTTTGGGCTTTTATTTCCTCGATGAGTTTTTTGTTTCGACAGACAATTCCTTCAGACAAAAAGTCTGAAGTAATTCTTTCAGACAATTTGTCTGAAGGAAATCTTCCTTCGCTTTGCCTCTGCTTTCCATCAGGATTTCTTCTTAGGTGAATTCTTTTAGACAAGAAGTCTGAAGGATTCTTGCCTTAACCATTTTGCCGTGTTCTTTTCCTGAAAGATAACTGTGCCCTCTGTAAGGACTTGTTCAAGCATGGAACTATCCTTCAAGTTTTTGTAGCGATCCATTTGCTCCTTGCCTGCCCTCTGCAAGGGTTGTTTGTCCTTTGCCTTTGCCTTAGTCAAATTTTTATTGATCTCAATAGGTGACACATGGTAGCATCCGCTGTGAAACAGGCAAGGATACGTGGCAACATCCGCTTAACTTATATAGGATTTGGATGCCTTTTGAGAGTCCCACAAAATATGACATGTGGTGGCTTTTGCTAAGCTTTAGAAACACTGTAGATACACTTGGGACTCACTTGGATTCATGTGGATGTTGACACTTGGTACGCTCTATTTATCTTATAAGGGACACATGGCAAGTTTCGCTACTTTGAGAAGCAAATCATAATGTGTCTCGATAGATGACACTTGGCAGCTTCTGCAATTTCTTCACGATAGAAAAAATGGCTAAGTGTCGAACCTGTTTCTCTCCTATAGAGTCTGTAGAAACTAACCTATGAAGTCTGTACAAATGAGCTTGTAAAACTGGCAGAGTCCATAGATTCAAGCCTGCAGAGTCCATAGAAATTTTAAAAAGCTTGAATAATGAAGAATTTGAATGCTCAAAACAATTTTTGAGGAGGGGAGAGAGGATTTTGGTTTGTTGGACCAAAATAGTTCAAATTTTGTCCCAAGAATGAGTGATATTTTTGGGGGACAACATATCTAATCACTCACATTTGTTCATGCAAGAGAGTTGAGTTCACACCTAATTTTGTGGTTATTAAGGAAGTGTAAAGTAAATCTATAGTTACATTTGGAAAAGTATATCACTAATAGTGATTGTATAATTTCACACATTTTGATCTTGATCAACCCTCTACTTCAATGCTCACTCATACAAATAGGGTGAGTAAATTATGGCATGAACAATTTAGCCATCTCAACTATCGATACCTACAACAACTCAATCATTATGACATGGTTTTAGGGTTACCACATATTCTTTTTTATGATGATGTTTGCCAAGGTTACATACATGGTCAGCATCTTGAAGAGAAGAATGACAAAATCAAATCATGGAGAGCTACACATATACTGGAGTTAGTTCACAGTGACATTATTGGTCCATTTCCAGCTCCTTCATTCAACAAGACTAAATACATGATTAACTTCATTGATGAATTTTTGAGGTGTACTTGAGTGTACTTTCTTAAGCAAAAATGTAAGGTCTTTGATAATTTTTAGGACTTCAAGTTGCTTATAGAAAAATAAGCTGGTAAAACCATCAAGATTTTATGCATAGATAAAGGTGGTGAGTATGTCAATAATTATTTTGAGCAATTATACACTTTAGAGGGGGTTTAAATAATACGTACAGTTCCATATAGTCCTAAGTATAATTATGTTTTAGAGTGTAATAATAGGTCCTTAAAGGAAATGACCAACTATATGCTACACTCCAAGTATCTTGCACCTCAATATTAGGCCAAGGCCTTCAATTGTGATTGTTATATTTAGAACTAAGTTCCTCATAAAGCATTAAAGGAAGTCATTCCTTTTGAAGTAAGGAGTGATTAAAAACCTATAGTTAAACACTTTCAAGTGTTTATATCTCCTTCTATGGCCCACATTACTAAAAAGAAATGTAAGGTAATGTAACCTTAGAGTTAGTGTTGCATCTTTGTTGGATATCCCGAGGGTGTTAAGGGATAAGGGATACAAGCTTCTCCATCATACTACTCATAATTTATTCATTGAGAGAAGTTTTTATTTTGAAGAGGGTCATTCAAAATTCACACTGACACTTATTCCTCTTCCTTAGATGCACTGGGATTTGATGATAGTTATGATGATTAAGATCCCCATGAGCAACTTCATGATAATCCAAATTATTCTTCTAGTTTTGATGATGAGGATAATGATAGGTACTCACCCCCTCCTTCTCCCAAACTATCTTTAAAATATGAGGAATCTCTTCCTGAGTCTTTGACATCTAGTCCTATTTGGGATAGACAGACATTTCAAAGTGTTAGACATTGGGTTGGAGATCCATCAGGCACTGGCTGAACACATTCACAATTTCAAAATTCCTCAATACATTTATTGCATCTTGTTATGAGCCACAATCATTTTATAAGGCATTAGGCACTCCTGAGTGGGATATTCCTATGGAAAAGGAGTATGATTCCTTGCTAAGGAATAATACTTGGGATTTAGTCCCTCTTCCTAAGGAAATAAAACTTGTTCGATGGAGATGGATCTCTGAATAAAATTTGTTTCATATGGGTCCATAGACAAGTTTAAATCAAGTTTGATAGAAAAGGGATTTTCTCAGGAACTTAGAATTAACTATACTAAAACATTTGCCCAATTTCAAGGGTTAGATTGCCCTCTAAACATTAAATCAATAGGATAGGCCTCCCCTCTATTTTATATAGCCAACATAATATAAGGCCTAATGCTTAACCTATCTATAGAGTAGCCCTCAACCTCCCAAATATATATTAATTCTCCTAAATAGTGGTTGCCCCCCTTATCTCGATAAACGGGGATCCCATTAAGCTCTTGTATCTATGTGGAAAGGCCCTTATATCTATATGGATCCCATACACCAGCCCCCTAGATAAATATATTCCCCCTATCTATACATCTAGAAAGTCCCCTACATATATCTATCCCTTATGGATCAAAATAGCTGAGAACCATTTATATCAATAAGGCCATACCATATAGATTAAAGTGGGGTTGACCTGAGTCCCTCCCCTCTCTAGTTAATATCAAGTATTATCTATTTTATTAATGGGAGATATTGTGGATTGATCGATATTATGTCTGTAATAATGAGATACATTTGATTCACTCTTGTTATTGCTATAACACATCATTGGGATGTGAAGAGTGATTTTATTCATAGTGACCTCAAAGAGGAAATGTACATGGAACAACCACAAGGATTTGTGTAAGATTTTTAGTTTACAAACTTCTAAAATCTATCCATGGCATCAAACAAGCTCCTTAAGTTTGGTATTCCAAGATGAACTCCTTTCTTCTTTCACTTGGGTTCACTAGATTCCATTCTGATTTGAATGTCTCAATTTTGTGGTAGGATGATTCACTGTTGATTCTAGTTCTCTATGTGGATGACATATTGATCATAAGGAGTTCATCCACCATTATAATATTTAAAACTGATTTATTTGATAGGTCCTCATCTACTAACTTGGGATTATTTTATTACTTCTTCTAGGTTGAAAATTCTCAGTCTGACTCTGGGATCACTATTGCATAATCCAAGTATGATCTTGATTTGCTTGCATGATTTAAAATGGATGACTCTAAATCAACTCCAATTACCATTCTATCTGGTGTGAATCTTAAGGTTAATTATCTTTCTCCTTTGGTTGATGTTGTTTGGTATTGATAACTTGTTGGGAGTCTCATCTATCTTATGCACACTAGACCTGATATTTCATATGCAGTTGGTATGGTATCTATATTTATGTAGTAACCACATGAGCTGAATTAGAAAATAACTAAGTAGATTATTCACTACATTCATGATGCTCACAATTTTAAAATTCATTATGGAACAAACATTGATGTTGACTTGATTATATTTACATATTTAAATTAGGCTGACAATATTCAATATTATAAGTCTACTTCAGGCTACAGTTTATCCCTTGGTTCAAGACCAATTAGTTGGTCAAGAAAGAACTAAAATGATGTTATTTTATCTTTTATGAAAGTAGTATACATAGGATATATTAATGCTACCACTTAGGCTATTTGGATTTAGGGGATTCTCATTAAGTTCGGTATTTAGATTCAATGACCAACAATCATGTTTTGTGACAACCAAAACATAATCCAAATTTGTAGGAATATGTTACTCCATCAATAGACTAAGAATATCTAAATTCACATGCATTTCATTTATAATTTTATTTATTAATAAGTCATTTGTCCCCACTATATCCAAACTATAGAGTAAATTGTTGATATATTCACCAAACCCTTCACTAAAAGTAAGTATCTTCATTTGCTAGCACTTCTTGGGGTTTGGGTAGATCCATCATCCTCCTTTGGGGGATTTTATATGTAATTAGGTACCTCATCAGGCCTTTTTATCATGACCTAATTATAACACCCACCTGAGTTACACTTAAATGGGGGTGTTGGTGTAATTTTTTATTCCATTTAATGGTTTTTACCTACATGTGTTATTTAACTTGTTTAGGTGTTATTTTAGATTTTGGCGAAGAAAATCCCAAATTCATGAGGATGTGTGATCATGTCCATATTCCATCTATATATGTACCTTTATTCAATCTATTTTGGCTTATGCCACTAATTCTAATAATTGAATCTTTTGATTATTGAAGACTTGGTTCTTTTGGCTTATGTTTGATTTCACTTCTACAACATGTATCTCTTTTGCATAATTTATTTTTGAATATTTCATATATTTATGTTTTGTGTCTACTCAAAGATTAATCCTCAATTTTATCCTAATCTAATAAATGATTAGGCTAGGATATAAATAATTAAGCATAAAGAAATAGTGAACACAAGCCTTTTGGCAGTGGGCATGTCTAGAATTGAAAGGTACAACCATGATAGGTATTTGCCAAGTGTACAAAACTAAGGTATTATATATATAAGGTTTTAGTATCTATAAAAAGATACTACATGATTAATTAAAACATTTTATGGAAGGATACTTAACACTCTTGGGTGCATTTTACTACCTCTTCAGGTTGGATTGGCTATAATTGCTACACTATTTAAAATATTAACAACAATAAGGGTTTTTGACATGTTGTTAGGAATACATTGGATATAGAAGCTCCACATAGTATAATATATAGTGCATCAATGTATTAAATATATACATAATAAAAAATTAGTTATAATTTTAGTTATTTGATATGAGTATCAATTTTAGTCAATGGTAACTCCTCCTCCACCCCCACCACCACTGTAGTTAGTTTTTCACCTATTCATGAGAACTGTGTGGAATTAATTATTGCACCTTGATGATGTGGGTATTATGCACACCTCAATTTTTTTATGAGGTATCCTCTAATGTTTCAAAATATATGAATGAAATTAACTCCAAGGCATGAGTTGCGGGGTATTCAATTTTATAAATAACCTATTGGTGGAATAACGATGAATGAATAAATTTGTTTATCATGGATGGGTCGGCTATGGATGAATTTGAATATACTTGAGATGAGTGGATTGATGATGATGGATCTAACCTAAGGTAGTTAGGACCAAAAAGAAACACAAAAGAAAAGGGAAAGGTAGGGCAGAAGAGGAGGCTTGTAGACCACATTAGATGAAACTTTTCTAGGCCAACACTTAAACTAGAGGTTAGATAAAGAATCAAGGATGAATATTTATTGAAGGATACTATAGCACATAAATAATCAAACATAGTTAGGAATTAAATAGAACAAAAATATAACAAATTTAATCACATAAAATGAAAGTTTTTCCCATTTGTTAGATTACGTTAGCACATCTACAAGGGAAAATTATGATTTATATGCAAAAGACATTCAAATAAATAATAGATTAATATGAATAATTGTGTATTAAAAGAGATAACTCATGCACAAACAAAATACAAAGAAACTAAAATAATAAAACTTAATACACAATCCACAAGTTTGGAGAAGAATCAAAATTTTCACATCGAGATCAATTTCAGAACTTTCCTTAGAATTTCCTATTAATTTCAATAGCCAAAATTCTCCTCCCTTTGGGACTAGAAGGATACAATTATATATAATCTTAGGATGGAGAAGGCTTCATATCTCAAGTGAAGCATACAAATACATGTCCAAAATGGAATTGTATTCTAATCTCATGCAAAATATGCATGTAAAATAATGATTACTCAAAATAAAATTCTTCATCTGAAATACAATATATTCTTGCTAAATAAATTAGGAACTAACAATTCCATCTCAAGTAGAACCTGCAAATACATATGTATATTTATAAGGTGCTAATGCAATGCTAATAAAAGAAGAAAACTATAACATAGCCAAAGTTGGTGGAAATAGAATTATAACTTTTGTTGCAACTAGAATGGGCACTATAACTACAACTATGCTAGAAGTTATTGCCAATGTAGTTATGGAAATAGTTGTTGGAAGTGGCATGGAGGCAAGCCCAATTTGAGTCTACACTAGCATGTATTTTGGAATTTGATCACCTTGAGGTGGAGTATGCATGACCTTTGCTACTAAATTTATTTGCTTGGCAGCTTTGATCTATATATATAGTGCATCACTTTCATGAAAGTCAATACATATGGTTTCAAAATCAAGTAAAGATCGTTTAATAGTTTAAGAAGCTTATCCATCAAATTCTTGTACATGCCCAATGTATATACAACCTCAACATGTAGTGACTCTATTCTTATGATTTTATCTCTTGAAAAATTAACCAGTTGCGTTGTTTCATCATTGTTTCTATAAACATTACCCATCATCTCCACTCCAAACTATAAAATATTGCTTGTAGAAGATTTTCAAAAATGGGTCTAGACACCAATTGATTTTATGGAGTGCCTACCTAAGTAATTCTTAAATATGTTAAGTTAAATATTGCTTCTTTTTTTTTATTTTATAATTATTGAACTAGAGTTCACATCTCTTGATGCGACTCAAGTAAACTTCCCTTTTTGGTAGCAATGTAATTATGTGCCCAAAAAGTCTCAGAGGCTATTATTAAATTCAAGTAGGCATAAGCCTTATTCCTAGTTGCTTGGATTATAAATCCTAGATTATCATCAATGTATTTTATTTTGTTAAACAATTTAATAATATATCCCACTTGCATTGGTATATGGCCTTTGGAGACCTTATTAAACCAATGGTGTCAAATAGCTTCCTAGTTATCCCTTGTAAGTTGTCCACAATTTCTTTGGGAGCCTAGATGGTGATCCTCTTTGGTTTCCTCTAAATAGGCTGATAAATAATTTTTAATCTATCTTTTATAACCCCTCCAACAAGATCTACAAATTTTTAGGGGTCATCTCTATATTTATTCAGGTTCGAGGGATTTATTTTTCTTTTTTTTGTCAATGAGAATATGTCTTCTCTTTATTCCAACTCAACCTGTTGACCTTCAATAACCATAATTTTTTGATTAAACTTTCTCAAGGTGTTTGTTTATCTATAAAAATTAAACTTTGTTGTGGGTTACTCATTAATCACTAGATTTTGTCTTCATGTTTATTTCTATTAAAACTGTTGAATCCATGAAAGATTGTCTAGTGTAACTTATTGATCTATTTGCTCTATTTACCTTGTTGGTTATGATTTTTATATAGGATTATCTAAAGAATATTACCCTAGAGGGACCATGGCCTTAGGGGAATATGTTCCTACTAATGGAAAATGAGGTATAACTTTCCTCTACCTAGTAACCTACCTTTGAACTCGTGTATCAATTACATATTTATCCTTACCTATTGCTTTGTGGACTAAACCATAAGTGAGTATACCTAAGGTTATTGGCCAATAGGCATATCTAAATATGTATTCAACCTAGGAGAGGTGGATAGTGTAGTAAAAATTGAGGTTGACACTAGGTTTTCAAAATGCACCCTTTTTTAAGCTTAGGGGACCATGGACTGGTTCTACTAAAAAATGAGTAGGTCAGTATGGTGTTCAATAGGTTTTGCAAATAATCAATGATAAAATTATATTCATCCCAAGTAATCATAATATTGATGATAGGACCCATAATAGACCCCATCTGGATTCTTCCATGCTAGTCCATTCTCAGTCAAGAGGTATTTTTGAGAGACAAGTTTGAGAGTTCTTTGATTTTTGTCCAAGTTAGGGGGACAACTCATAGTTTTCAATTAGTAAATAATATCTCTATACCATGGAGATATGTTAAATTGACTCAAATAATCATCAACATTAAAAAATAATATTGTGTATCTCAACAACTTACAAATTGGTCTCAACCATAAGCTTGGCTAGACCCACCCCCTTACTAACTTGGTAGTCTGGATATCCATGTCATACTCTTGTAACTTGTTTCCCCACCTACACCTCTTATTGGATATTTCAGTTCGAGTTAAAATGTCCTTCACCATAGTGTGTAGGATGTAGGCAATAATCTTTGAACTTAGAATATAAAGCCTGAACATTTTTACAACCTTCAAAAGAGTGAAAGCTTGTTTTTCCATCATGGTGTAGTTTAGTTTAGGACCTTGCATAACTTTGATAAATAAATATGTGGGTCATTCATGATCATCCCCATTCTTTTACAATATAACAACAACAATAGTATTGTATGATGTAAAAGAGAATATCTGGAATGGCTTTGTGTAATCAGGGCTGGCCAAGATAGAAGTAGACTTTAAAGCTCTTTTGATGTCATGGAATGCTTACACAGCCTTTTCCTCCTATTTGATGGTTTGATCCTTCTTCAGCATGGAATTAATAGGTAGAGTAATCTATATAAAATTGGACATAAACCTCCTTACAAAATTAATTTATCCAAAGAAAGACTAAATTCCTTTCTTGGACTGTGGGATAGGCACTTTGTCAATGCCCTCGACCCTTTCAGGATCAATCATGACACCATCCTTAGACACTATATGTTCCAGCAAATTGGCCTTTTATACTCTAAATTGGAATTTTTTTGGGTTAAGTGAAATGATAAACTCCCTTCATCTAATCAACACCTTTTTTAAATGCTCCAAATGTTCTTCTCTAGTCTTGAAGTACACAATAATGTCATCCTAATACATATCAATGAACTAGTTAATTATCCATGCAAAAGTGACATCCATTACTCACTGGAAAATTCCACTATCATTCATTAACCCAAAATGCATCCTTATATATACATATATCCCCAAGGCATTGTGAATGCAACCTTAGATATCTCATATTTTTTTACCACAACCTGGTTGTACCTTGAGAAGCCATCTAATGTGGACAACATCTCTAATCTAGTGAGACTTTACAGCAGGTTCTCCTTATTGGGTAGGGGATAATTATCTTTTAAAGAATCCTTATTTAAATTCTTGAAATCCACACACAAGAAAATGTTGCCATTATTATTTCATATAGGGACTAAATTTGCAACCCATGATGAGTACATGATGGGTTGAATGATACCACCATCCCTCAGCTTCTTTAATTCACTCCTCATCTTGGTGGCCAAGATGGGGTTAATGGGTCTTTGTTTCTGCCTCAAAGGATTTATATTAGGCTATAATGAGATGAAATTCTATAAAAAAATCTTCTTTATATGCTTTCAACTCAGAATAAGACCATGCTAGACAATCCTAGTACCTCCTCAATAGCTACATGTAAGCTTGCTTCTTAGTTGCACCTAAGTGAGTACTAAACTAAACCTTTCTTGGATTCTCATGAAAACCCAAATCAAACTCAGTCACATATTTTGAAATGAATGAGTCTCTCAACTTGATTCTACCAAATCCATCAAAATATGCTTCTAAACTTACCAATCCCCTTGGGATCATGTCTATCTTCAACTGAATAACATCCTTCCCATCACAAACCTAAACCATAGAGTCCAAGTCTATGATTTGGTCATAGAACTCAGCTTCACAATTCATAAACCTCTTAATCTATTCATCATCATCAAACACCTACCAATGATGAACATTGTCTGGGATTGAAGGCCTATAAGCACCTCCACTTGATACTGATAATGAGGGCTCGTATTTGCAATATCTAATTAAGCACTTAACCCCATAAGTTTTTCAACCTCTTTATTGAAACTTCTATCATGGTAATAGAGATTGAATGCATCAAATAATTAAAGAAAATCCTAAACATCATTCCAATATTGTTTCAACCTTTTATTCTTGGTGGCATAAGCATTACAAACTTGCTCAACCACTAACTCAAAATCTCCCTTGATAATCAAACTTTTAATTCCATATTCACGGGCAATCCTTAAACCAAGCAAGAGTGCCTCATACTCGGTAGTATTATTTTTTCACTCAAAGGATAGCTAAAAGGAAAACATGAAACATTTATCATTGAGGGTATAAAAGACAACCCCATCTCCATTTTCAAGATTGGAATAAGCCCCATCAAAGCACATCTTCCAAACTACACCTTCTTTGTTAGGTTCAACATCAAGGATAGCAGGTTGTTCATTAGTGTCAACATTCCTTATAAAGTTTCCAAATTCAAAATCCATGTACAACACTTCATTGAGATCATGTTTTGGATCTTCAATTACATGCATCATCTTTGGCTCTCTATAAATCATGAGCATCTTATCCTCCAATGGAATGGTGGCATAGAGAAAGTTTATTTATACACTTCCACCCATGCTAGCAGCCCATTTATTTGATAGTAGTATCCCCTACTTAGGTGGATAATCTACAACTACTACATCCATATTCAAATACTTTTCTAGATACATTACCAATTGTACCATCAACCCCTTGACTTGTCCAACAACTATAACCTCTCATGACTCCATGGCATAACACTTATCAAAGGATGACATAATATTCACTTTGAGATCATTAAGGACACCAAAGTCAAACATTCAGTTGTGAACAATTAGACCTTTGATCAATAGGGTTGTATAAAATGGATCTACATTTAGTTAATTTTCTACAAGTGCAATCCCCAAATAGACCTTTGGAGTAGGTTCGACAACCTCTTTTGATTATTCATTTTATTTAGGTGGTACTCAGGGTAACTTAATTTCATTTAAAATTGGCCTTTCAATAAATTTTAAATAATCAAAGGCCCTCTTCCTATGTTTAGGTATTCATAATAGTTCAACAAGTGGCATGGTGACTTTTATTTGACTCAACACTTGGGCCATATCACACATGTTATACTGAGGAAGAGGCATATTTGGTAGAAAGGTAATAACACCGTCAGATGGAATATAGTCACTAAAATTTTAAAATAGAGTAGGTTGAGGTGGATTTGAATCTTTAACAGTAGCCTTCAAAAGTGGATTTTGCTTAAACTCATTAACACCCTTAAGGATACTAGATAATATGGATGTTCTATTGCTCTTGGCAGGAACACCTCTAGGCTTAACATCTTGGGACATGGGTACTATCTTGGAATATTCTATGACTATTGTAGCTTTTTTTTGATTCATTGCTTGCATTCCCTACCTTTAGATTTATAGGGGCAATGTCTTGAGTAGCAGCACCTAGTTGCCTACTTCTCAAGTCGTATTCCTTCTTTTGGGTAGATGCTACATTAATTAATAACTATTTGTCCTCAACTGATGGAAATCCCCCATGATATTTATTAATCATCATAGACCATAAGAGATCAAAATCATGAATGGGTAATTCTAATGATTGTGCTATATTAACATTATAGACAAAGTCAAAAGTTTGGACACTCTCCATTTTGTCTGCACTCTAAAACTAATCAACTGTAGTATCATTTATCAATTCTGTGGAGGTAGTTGATTCACTTTGAGGAATTTGGTAATTGAACATAAAAATCTCATATTCAGATGATTCATATTTAGGTTCATCTAAATCTTCATCAATCTGTTCAACAGTATCACATGGAGGGTGTCAAAGGAAGCACTTGTCACACCAATCAATGTCTAAATCAGAATTCATAGCATTTACCTTGGCATTTAAAAGATTAGGCACCTCCTTTCTAGACCCTCTATTCTAGTTTCTCTCTATTATTTCTTCACGTGCAAGCCTCTTTCCTCTATCATTATATTGATGGTGGAAATTAGGCCTTCCTTGCACTTGATTTAGATTTGGAACTCTCTCGTAGCTAGTAAACACATGAGGGACCCTCTTTTCATATTTAGTAAGCTTTTAGGACATCTCTTTGATAGTAGAGGCCAAAGTCTTAACGGTCTCTTCAAGCTTGGTTGTCTTAGTGGGTTATGTCTTTTCTATATTGACCAATTTTACATCAACCCACTTATTTATGGGATTTCCCATAGATTTTATGTTATTATCAATTTGAATGTCCATATTGAATTCTAACCATAGGTTTTTGGGAGCCTTGTCTCTCAAGTAGTATGTAACCTTCTTATCAAAATCATCATAGTACTTTATTAAGCATGTTGTATCATTGAGCCTAATGTTTTTGGGTAGTTACGTCATAGTATTATTGAACTGGGTGTTGAAGTCTTGCACACACTCATTAGGATTCTTTTTGATATTTTCAAATTATCCAAGAGAAAACTTGGATCAATCTTAGCACCATACTAAATTCTAAAAACATTTTGCATCTATTACCATGAATCAATGCATCCAATAGGAATGGAATTGAACCATTCATGAGTGTCTTCCTCCAGTGTGTGTATAAATAGCTTGATGCACACATCCTCATACTCAAGCTCATAATATTCAATAATATTTTAAAAATCCCTCAGGTGTTGATCACCACTCACTAAATTATTCCCTTGGAAGTTTGGGAGACATTTCCTAAATTTCATTTGGTACTTCATTAGGATAGCCTTCCATTTCATCAAAATTGATAGGTCTAAATTTGAGAACATAGAATAGAGAACATTCATTCTCATCTTAATCCCTATGCATCATGACTACTTCAATTAGAGGTTCAATAAAAAATGGCAAAGGGATATAAGTGGGTGAATGAGGTGGGATTAGTGGATTAGACTTGGGAGGGGATTCAGTTGGTTGAGAAGGAGTTGGGTAATAAACATGGCTATATGTTTGAAAATTACTATGAGATCTACGATAATCCTCAATAATGGGAGGGTCAACAAAGGTTTCAAGATTATCAGAATCTTGACAACACTTAGCAACTAAACTTTACCCTTCAACATGCCTCTAAACTTGTCCCCTTCTTATTTAAGCAATACATAAGGGTGGAATAAATTTCTTAGATGGGTCACCTTTGACAGATGATCTTAATCCTTCTAGATTTACAAACAAAAAAATACTCAAAGCTAAAAGTTAGAAAAATATTCAGAAGAGGCACTAATCTTCCTTGAAACTAGAAAATAAAGTCAGATTCACCACTAGAATCAAACTTCTAGAATATAGAAATTGACAGACTATTGTGATGCATGTTGAAATTAAAATTATGAAACTTAATGAGATTAAAAAAAAGACATCGATGTTTTTAAAATAATTTTCAAAAGGGACAAAACACCTTTAGACATGTAATGTTAACATTTATTTACAATAGACTCAATAGAATTCAAATTTTCAAGCCTTAAAACTTCTTGGCACGTCCCCAATGGAGTGTTGTGATGTTGAATACCAAGATAGTCAAATCAGTGTAGTAATAATAAATAAATTCACAAGATGAAATACTTATGGCTCTCTGCAAGAGTCATTGACAACACATAAGTAACCAAGATTTTAGTTTAGTCCCTGGCAATGGCACTATAAAAGTGTTGGTTCCCATTTGTACACCTCATACACTCAGCCTTACACACTTGAGAGAAAGTGGCAAGCAATGATGGAAAATGTGCTAGTATGTTATTATATCTAAGGAAGGGTTTAGCATCAAGATTAGACTGAATACAAAAAATGACTAAGAGGCACCTATAAAAGGTATGATCACGTCCCTACTACTTTTGGCTCTACCTGAACTAAGATAACAAGACCTATGGGGTAACTTGCTCACATGGAGAGATTCTACAATTTAACCTCCATGTGGATTTTTGGCATAAGGAACAAATATGACCAGGGCATAACCAAGTTTACACACTTCACCCATGAAGGGTTGTCATAAAAAATGCAAAAATACTCTAAGTCATACACAAGCTACCAAATACAGATGAAATTATGACTACAATCTTTATTCTAAAATATCTCCAACAACAAAGGGGTTGAATAAAAGATTGCAATGCTAGGATTTAAAGCACAAACTATAAACACATTTCAAATATGTGAGATCTATGCATTTTCAAGTCAAATAACACTTATATTATGTGAGGGGTGTATTATTTATAGGGTAGGATAGGGTAGGACAAGTTAGATGATTAAAAATGAGGGTGGCATGATAGGGGTTTCCAAACAATAGGGTATCTAGCAATATTTCCTGATAATATTTCCTAGCAAAGATATAGAGAAAACTTTAAATGCAAGATAATGGTAAATACAATATGATCATTGAGAGACTAGAACATACATTAAAACTAATATTTCAAATGCCTACCCTATTGAATCCATAAACCTAGGGTTCCCTAACAAGTTATTCAACAACTTATTCTAAAATAATGAAGAAAGGGGTTTATAATATAGATTGAAACCCAAAATGATAACCAATAATGGGCATAGAGCAAGATATCCAATTAATAATATTTGTAAAATAGATCACTGCACTTCATTAATAGGAAATAGCAAAGAACCATAAGCATTTTCATTAACTTAAAAAGAAATATTACAGACATTAATACTTCAAAATATTTTTGTTATAGCTTGGAATTGCACCCTTGTGAGAGAGTTCTTCAGGCTCCATCACTGCCATCTACAAGCATGGGAACAACCTTAGGATGTGGGTATCCTATGGTGAGGTTGAACCTCTAGACTTTTTTATGAGGCTAGTTCTTTAGGTGCTTCACTTCAACTCTTGATCTCACACTAAAATCTACTATCTACTAAGGAAAAGGGATAAGAGGATTACTTGAAAAGAAATCTAAGCTAAGGGAGGTGATGCACCAAAATAAGTGATCCACTTGGTATGGGAAAAGAGCCAACTACTGATGAATCCAAATAGGACATAGGTTATTTTGTTTCTATCTCAAGGCCATAGGCATGGAGCTTTTGTGTGGAGGTTGGAGAGAAGCCTTACACTTTAAAGGATGAAAAAATAGGTCTAGGGGAGACACTATGAATTGGTAACATTTCAAAGGAGCTTGACACACAGATACTTCATACAATCCTGCATAAAATTGAGAGGAATAAAAGCAAGGTGATGGAAGAAATCACAGGTGATGAATAACAATCATACATTCTATAAAATGAAACCAAATGTGCACACTTGTTTTAACCAAAAATAGAAAAGTATTTATTTTATTGCTTCAAAAGAGTCTTTTACAAAGCAATTTTTGCAAAGTGATTCTATCACCAATCCAAGGATCATTTTTTTGGCTCCAAGGCCTCTATATATATAGAAAAGGGGGAAGAGAGAAGGGAAAGAGAGAATAAGTCACCAATGGTGGGAACTCTAAGATTGAACTTTCTTATTCTCCCTAAATGCACTGCTTAGGATCACTCGACAATCCTCTCGAGCCCCTCCCATCTTTTGACTTTCTTTGGCACATTTGAAAAGTCATGTTGTGAGTAGCTAAAATGTTTTTTCTTGGCATGACACATTTAAGCATTGAATAGTGATTACAGGTAGTGAACCATGGTTCATGAGAGCCTTCATAACTTCTAGCTACCAACTGCCTTGACTCTCCCATGTTTATTGAACATCTTTGTGCCACTTATCCTTTATTTATTGGCCCTTTCTACTCTAATTATGCCATGTGGTAGCCTTATATCCATTGCATCATGATTCTCATGTTGCTGGACTAAGCTTAAGTCGAGCCCTTGGAGAATCTTGATTTAATTTATGTAGAGTAATTTAGGTTCTTTGGCCTCTCCAACTTTGGACTTTCTCAGATCTTCCTTCACTTATAAAGCCTTTTAAGTAGAGTACTTGGAGAAACCCAATTTACTCTATGCAGAGTAATTTGGTTTCTCTAAGCCTAATTACTTTGGGCTTGTCCATCTTGAAGTCTTCTCATTTTGTTATTTCCTAAGTCTTAATACTTCAAGCTTTTCAAACCCCTTTACTTCCATCAGCTAGTCACTTATCCTAATTTTGACGTCTATTGGCTTGTTGTTTCCTTTGGATACTTGGTCTCAGGCTTCCTTCTTAGCTTATTTATTTTGATAAAATCTCCCAAAGGAATTTCTTTAGACAATTTGTATGAAGGAATTCCTTTGGACTTTTGTCCATGTCTATCTTCAAAAACTACCCTTTGGGCTTTTCACAATGGACTTTTCTGAAGGGTAAGAGATCCTTCAAGATTTTTGTGTGTCCCTTCAAACTTCTACGATTGATCCTCTTGAAGGGAAAGATACCCTTAAAGAATTTTTAAATGGTCCTTCTGAAGGTAACATACCCTTCAAGAAAATTACAACTATCCACTTGGAGAAGAAAAATCCCTTCAAAAAATTTGAAGTGTACCTTCAAGCTCTTGAAAGACCCCTTAGATAATTAAAGAGGACATTTTTCCCTAAAAAGGCCCTTCAGCATTTTGAAAATACCCTTCAGATTTTTTGAAGTGACTCATTCCTTGAAGAACCTGAGAAGCACTATTTTTCAAGACGAAATCGAGTTTGTTAAGCACCTTTACTTATTTTTGGCTTCTAACTACTCATAACTTATAAAGTAATCAAATAGTGCTCCTTGGAGAACCTAAAATACACTATCCATGAGTAATTCAAGTTCGTAAACCTAAGTTACTTTTAATTATAGAACATTCAAAAGTTAAGCACTAATAGAAACCTAATTTGCACTATGTCCTCAGAAACCTAAAGTTGTCACTGCTAGAAAACCTGAAGTCCTCCCAAAGACTTACCATTTTCTTGCCTAAAGGATCCTTTTTTCATATTTAGGGAAATTTTGATATGTGAGCTAAAAAATGACCAACATTTTTGGTGATTCACAAAGAAGCATGCCTGTTATGCTTGATAACCTAGTTCATTTGCTTCATTCAATCCATTGGGCATGGAGTCATTGATTTTGTACAAAGCTAGATTTATCTAGAAATATCCCTTGAAGAAACAAGAACAATCAAAATGAAAAAAATTGTGCCCAAGGCACTTAGGGAAGGGAAAACACACAACTAAAATAGATGTGCATAAGGCACCTAGAGAAAGACATGAAAAGCTATACAAAATGTACAATAACATAAAATGGTTACAAACTCTTCTAATAACATGGCTTTAGATGAATCCCATTGATTGGGATGGGTAATACCTCCCCATCTAGTTGGGCGAGCTAAAAAGTGTTATGTTGTTTGCATCCATAAATCAAATAAGGACCACTCCACAAGCTATTAAACTTAGTATGGTTGCCTGGTTTGGCCTTTTTTGAGTCCCATTTGAGAACCAAGTCTCCTTAAAATTTCTTACTGTAGCTATCTTATCAAAAGAATTTTTTACTTCATCTTGATGTGCCTCAAACATTTTCATGACAAGGTCCCTTGTCTCCTTGAGCTCTGTGAGTTCTTCCAATCTCATATTCATTGGTTCATCTTCTAGCAGATCCAACTAATGGGCTAGCTCTAATGTTGGAAACTCAATGGAAATGGGTAACTTGGACTCCCTTCCATATACTAGAACATATGGATAATTGCCAAAAATAGCTTTAGGAGTTACTTGGTCAACCCACAAGGCTGTCTTCAACTTGGTGTGCCATGTCCTCTGATTCTCTTCCATGATCCTCTTGATAATCCTCAACAAAATTTTATTTGTGGACTAAACCAACCCATTACCTTTAGGATGATAATTTGAGGAAGTGTTTAGGTAGATGCCCATCTTGAGAGCCCATTCACTTGTTTTCAAACCAAGGAAAGCCAATGCATTATCAGATATGATAGTGGATGGAACAACAAACTTGGTCACAATGCTATCATAAATCTAAGACTACTTTCATTGAATTTATTTAATGTAATGGATTCCACCCACCTGGTGAAGGAATCAGTTGTAGTAAGCACCCACTTATACCCTGCACTTGATAGGGGGTTGATCATACCAATGAAATCTAAACCCCACTGCATGAATGGTTGTTCCACTTGAATCGGGTTGAGAGGGAAAGCTACTAACTTTTGCTTACTTACAAAAATAACACATTCCTAAAACCTCCTCACCCATGCATAATAATCCTTGAAGAGGCTAGGTTAGTAGTAACCATCCCTCATGATCTTTGTTGTAGTAATTCTTGGAGTAAAATGACCTCCTGTAGGCCCATCATGGAAATGCCCCCAAGAGCTTGGCTATTTGGTCATCATCTATGCACTTTAGGAGCACTCTATTGAGGTCTCTTCTGAATAGAACCCCATCAACTAAATCCTAAGGTATGGACTAAAGTCTAAAATACCTTCTTTTTTCTTTGTCCATACCTTGAGGGCACCCACCTATTAGCAAAAAGTGTGTCATATCATGGAGCCAACTAGTGTGAGGTGGAGGTGCATCTGCTTGTAGGTTATCTCGTGTTACCAAGATGACCTCTTTGTCTTCATGAAGGTCATCAACCATATGCTCACATAAGACTTTACCTCATACTAGCTTAGTGACCTTGCAATCCATGTCATACTCCATGACTTTAGTAATCCAACCAGCTCTTTTTTCACTCAAATCCTTATTAATAAGGAAGTCTCTTACTCCAAGATGAGACACCATAAGATGGATTTTATTATTGGATAGCATTGGCTTGAACTTATTGAGACTCCTTACTTATACAAGGAATTTCTTTTCTACAAAGGTATACCTCACCTCATACTCTTCAAGCCCCTAATTGAAAAATGCTAATGGTTAATTCATTCATCATTTCTTTGCATCAACATAGCTGATATATTATCGATGTTGGAAAAATCATACAATATGAAATCCCTTGAGAAATTAGAATTCATAAGTGTGGGTGCTTGAGCGATGGCTTACTTGATATCCTCAAATGTTGACTTTCCTTCATTTGACCAGGTGAACACTTGGTTCTTTTTTAGCATAGTAATGATGGGTTTGACCAAACTTGCAAAATCAAGGTTAAATATTCTCACAAATTTTATCTTTCCAAAGAAACTTTGGAGTCCCTTCTTATGCTTGGGTAGGGATAAATCCAAGATGGCACTTATTCTCTTAGGATCAATGGACAACCCCTCCTTTGAGATGATGTGGCCTAAAAACTTGCCTTCATGCACAACAAACATGCACTTTTTGGGATTCAATGAAATCCCATACTCTTTGTACCTTTCAAAAATAAGCCTCAGGTGGTTCATATGCTCATTGGCATTCTTGGAAAAAAATGTGATGTCATCCAAATGAACTAGTACCATTTGGTTTAACAACCCCTGGAAAGCCACGTCCATGGCTCTTTAATAATTTACACTAGCATTTGATAGACCAAAGGGCATCTTTTGGTATGCATACATGCCCCATTTGGTGGTGAAAGTAGTCTTATACCAGTCTTCATCTTTCACCCAAACTTGGTTATAGTCAAAAAATCCATCTAATATAGAAAATCATTCTAACCCTACAACTACTTGGAAAAGTTGCTCCATGGATGGCATAGGGTAGTGATCCTTAAAGAAGACTTTGTTTAAATATCTGAAGTTTAAATAAAGCCTAATATCCCCACCCTTTTTTCTTACAGGCACCAAGTTGGCTACCCATGATGAATGCTTGATGGGAAAGATGATTTTGGACTTGATCAACTTGGTTAGCTCCTTCCTCATCAGCTCTTCATTCTTGGGTTTAACATGTCTTTGCTTTTACCTCACATGCTTGGCATTAGCCTCCAACTCTATGGTATGCTTAGCTAACTTAGGATCAAAACCTTTTAGGTCACTATATTTCCAACTAAAAATGTCTATATATTCTTGGCAAAGTGATATGAAAGCATGCCTCTCAGCCTTGTTACTTACCTTCCCAAGCTTGATAACTTTTCCTTGAAGATGAGGACTCTCTCATAATTTTCTTCATCAATTGATATTCCTACCTTGTCTTTTCTCATATGGTCTCCTTCATGAAAAAGGCCCTCAAGTGTAACCAACCCCTTAGGAATTTTGTTCAACTTCAATTAAATAATCTGATCCTCATATTGATGCTATAATTTAGCTTGGTTGGAGGAGGATAACTCAGCTTTTTACTGTAAGAAATAAGCAATTTGCTTGTCACTCTCAAAAACTTGCCAGTGGGCTTCATATCTGGCACTGATGGCCTCACCACCACCTTGACTTGTGGCTGAACCTTAGCTTCTTTCAACTCATTTAGAATGTCAAACTGAGCTCCCATGGTTGCCAACCTATCAGCATGCTAGTTCTAATTTCTTGGGAAAACTTGAATGTCAAAGGCCTCAAAATCTTCAATTAGGTCCCACACTCAATTTTTGTAGGACCTCATCAAGGAATTATTTGTAACGTTCAAGCCTTTGACTTGGTTTACTATGAGTTCACTATCCCCATAAACTTTTAGTAGTTTGATTCCTCTTTTCATGGCCTATTGAAGGCCATGGATCAAGCCTTCATATTCTATTGCATTTGAAGAGAAACTAAAATGGAACCTATAAGAAGAGAAAAATTTACTACTCAAAGGGTAAACCAACATTGCCCTAGCATCTACAACATTTTTACTTCTTGAGCTATTAAAGAATAACTTCCATAAACCATTGGGTTCTTCTTTAGGTCCAATGAGGGAAAACATTGGTTGATTCTCTTCATGTAGCAGATAAAAAACCATGTATCTTTCCTCAACACTTTCTAAAGGGTTGAAAAATTGGTTATCTCCCCATAGCTCATCCAAAAACAAGTCTGGAACCTCTTCAAGATGAGTGTTCAACTCCTGGCCAATTGTAAAATCATCCTCATCAAAGATAGTACAATCGAGGTTTACATTATCTAGTTGATGGGGTTTAATGTGGAATTGTGTCATGGGTTTAGACTTGATCAAGACCTTAGTCCCATACCTTGTTTTGAATGCCATGTAAGACCAATATACTGCAAGTTCATCCCCAATCTTGGCTCTGAACACTCTGGAAAGACATAATGCAAAGTGAGGAGTGACATCCAAGATCAACACATCTTACACCATAGACATGCTAAGATAAGCATGTAAGGTTAGGCTCAAATTCTCGATGATACCTGATGGTTTTGTGGAAGAACCATCAAGTTGTAAGACTCCTTTGGTGTGTGGCTCATTCTTGAGGTTTAGCTAGTCAACAATAGACTTTGGCATGACTGAGGTGTTGGCCCCACTATCTATCAAGCAGTTATGCACCAAGGAGTCACCGATGATTAATGAGATGTATAATGGGGGGTGGCTTGCACACACTACTTGACCTTTCTCCCGAAGGAATCTTGGCTACATTGGTGAAAACTTTAGCTTCCTTGCTTGGTTACTTACTTTTAGTTGTAGAAACACTCATCCTAGACAAATCTTCTTAAAGAATGTCTACTTGGCTGGGCATAGAAAGCATGTCCCACATTGGTACACTCACGTTGAATTTATTCATTTGCTCCACAATGTTGATTGGTGTACCCCCACCCTTTTCCTAGGTTTTAGGAGTAATTGTTGCTAGCTTTGTCAGTGAAGGAGTGGTGATAAGAGGTTCTTTGAAAGCTTCCTAATTATCACCCATATTCCTTCTCTTAAACCTTGTGTTTGTTGAGACTAGGATGCGAGCCAGACTATGGGTAGCCTACTAATTAGATGCGTAGCACTCCTCTTGCTCAATGATGACCATTGAGGCTTTTGAAAGGTTTAAACTCTAATCTAAGCCTTGTTTTTTTGGAGGTTGCTCTTGATTTGTTAGCATGGGCACCTCTATGCTTTGGGCCATAAGGGTCTAGTTATATCCATAAGCAACAGTCTGCTACCATTGCTCATTGAACGCTTGGTTGGAGCCATTAGTTGGGAAAATGGATTATCCAAAAGAATGATTCCAAGGCATTATCCCTTCAACCTCTTAAGCCATGTTGTTTTGAACTGGGACCAAGGAGTTGAAAAGGCGTACAACATTTAGATTATAATTATGCTACCTAACATAGTAAGGATGCCCCTGCCCTTGTAAACCTCCTTTGTAGAGTAGCCTATTAGCTTGATAAGGTTGTTGTTGAGGCTAATATAGAGCTTGATAAGGCTTGTTTTAAGCCTGATACATCTTGACATTGACCACATCATTCTTCAAGGATTGGATCATGATTTTCAATTCCAAGTAATTATTTTTCTCTTGGGAGTCATTGGATCCACTAGTAGATGCCTTCTCTTGCTTAAGTGAAGACACAATAGTAATTATTGGCATTATAATTATAAAATCAAATAGAGGAATGACTATAGCTGGTGGTCTAATTTTTGGAAAAAGAGGCATTGGGAGTCTGGGAGTAAGCTTGCCAGCCTAAACTAGGCAATTTTCTACCTTGATGTCCACTTCATATGCATCTAGTAGTATGTCTCCTCTTATAGACTAAATCATTACAGCTATGTCGTTATTGAGAGCCTTTAAGTAGTACAAGAAATCAAAGTTCAAATATGGTTTGCAACTACTGGGATTCTATCCCACACCTTCTAAAATCTTGTATTGAAGTCTTATATGATTTCATGAGGAGCTCTCTTGATTGTGGTTAGTTGCTCTGTAAGTGATAGATGATCACTCTTATGTACAAACCTTTTACATAGGACTATTCCTAACTTATCCCATGAATGGATAGAATTAGGAACTAGGCCCATATATGAGTCTACTACTTTACTTTGAAAGATACAACCAATATCCTAGCAACCATGTTCTCCATTGTGATAAGATGAATATTGAAAAAGTTTGCTATGTCTATTATGTGCTCATTAATAGTTACAACTTGGTATCCTATGTAATAAGAAATAATTTTGAGGGTTGATACTAGCATAAGATCGTATTGTGGTAAGTTCAGAGGGATTTGATGATTGAATCCCACAAAATCTCTTTAGGGAATCATAATAGCAAGAGGGGCTGATAAAGATCTTGTGTAGGTATACTTTATGACTAGTTTAGGAGGATAGCTTTTTGCGTAAGGGTGAGTATGTGTGAACCTTAACGTTTTTGTTGAGTTTAAAGGTAATTCAATAAACTCAAAAGGAATACCTATAGAAGTTGATCTTATAGTCACTTTTGGCATGAAAGGTAGCTACTACTCTACCACCAGATAGTTGGGTGTTCTTTGGAGTCACCAAATGTTGAAGGATGAATGCTACCACTTATGTGAAATGATCAAAATAGTACCAAGTTTGACCAATATTTCATGAAAATAAAAATGAAATGGTAGTTGTCCCACTGGGCATTCCAAAACTATTATAGCTTATAATTGCATCTTTGTGAGAGAGTTATTTAAGCTCCCTCACTTCTAGCTATAAGCATGGGAACAACCTCGAGATTTGGGTATCCTATGGTGAGGTTGAATCTATAGACCTTTTTATGAGGCTAGTTACTTAGGTGCTTCACTTTAGCTCTTGATCTCACACTAAAATCTACTATCTGTTGATGTTGTGGATTTTACCCTTGACATAAAGCTGAGCTTCTATCTTCTACGCGGCACAATGGGGACTCCTCTCTTACCCGTGGGTCTAGAAAAATTGAGGGGAGAATCTCTAGATAAGGGCTATCTCCCTTTGATGCATCTCTAAGGTCCTAGATTTCTTATTACTAATAATGGGGGGGGGATGAAAAGAGAGAAGGATTATTGAAAATAAAACCTAAACTAAACTATGATGCACCAAAAATGGTTGATCTACTTAGCTTTGACGTACACTTTACACCAAGAACAAGCTGATATACACTTCATTTGATACGAGAAACTCTTCTGTATCAGTGAGCTAGGGGTCCTCTGGAGATACAGGGAGGGAGAACTACCAAAGGTGTTCTAAGACACACTATGGTAGCCTGTTCACATGCACCTATACTCTACTATAAACACTTCTGGCTGACCTGCAAAAGAAGAACTCACAATACACTAGACATGTTGGAATCATTCTATGAAAGCATTAAATAAAATGACTTAACATAAGACAAAACCATATACAAATGCAAAAGTCAAACTCAAAATGAAGGTAAAAATGCTATGTCTTGATTCAAGGTAAAATCCTACAGGGCTTCCCCATACAAGCTGAGAGATCCATTCTCAAATGAGAGTTTACAATATATATAGAGCAAGAGGAAGCAATGGCACCCCCCTTTTTACAAGTGGCCCATGCTGTGTTGAATTTGCCTTGTCATTTTGCCATGGATTTCCTTTTGAAGGGTAATCTTCCACTTGATTTTTTGCCTTGTGAATTTCTTTAGAAAAAATGTCTGAAGGAATTCCTTTAGGAATTTTGTTTGAAGGAATTCACACTTGGTTATACAATGGATTTTCTTTGGACAAATTTTTTGAAGAAATCCTTTTCTCTTTTCCTTAAGAATTTCCTTCGAACAGAAAGTCCGAAGGAATTATTTGCCTTGTTCTTTCCTTTTTCAAAGAAAATGTTACCTTTCAGCCCTCCCTTTGATCCTTTCACAAGTGTTCTCTACCCTCTACAAGGACACTATCTTTGGAGCCTCTTTAAACCTTTCGATTGAACTAACCGATTGAACCAAACACTTTGAACTAAACCGATTGAACCAAATACTTTGAACCAAAATAATTGAACCAACTGATTGAACCAACCAATTGAACCAAACCATTGAACCAACTACTTTGAACCAACTGATTTAACCAACCATGGTTCAAAGTTCAAAGTTCAAAGCTCTTGGAAAGATCATGTCGTTGAACCTCGACATTGAACCACCTTTTCCAACTTTAAGGAAATGTGCCTTCAAGTTTTGTTGTCTTTCCTTATGAATTTCTTTCAACAAAATTTCTGAAGAAGCTTTGTAAAAGCCTAGCATTCTTTGAACTGGTTCTTCCTTTTGTTGAAAGACTTGTGCAAACCAAATTTGAACTGGCTCAAAACAACAACAGAAGAAGGTGACCGATTTTGGCCTGTAGGACCAAAATGGTCAACAAATTGGTGATTCCCAGGGGAAGCATGCCTGCTATGCTTAGAAACCAATAGCCTCAAAGTCCATTGGGCACAGAGTCAGAACACAGCTTGAAAAGGCTAGCAATAGCCTTTTAAAGACTTATATACCAACAAAGCTTTACCTCAAACACAAAGAAAAACACACACAACAAAGGCTAAAAGAAACACTACACTTGTGCAAACAATACTTAGGGAAAATAGGGAAAGAAAAATTGAAAGCAAACTACTATGTATAGCTAACCAGATACATTTGCCTCCCTCCTAGATCAAAGGGAAAACTTCATAAGTCTCCTTCATGGCAAGAAAACTTATGGTGCCAGACAAGTGGCTGAATGGAAAGGAGACTTGGTGACTTGCTCTTCTTGTTTGCCACCTTGATTGGCTTGTATCCAATGAATCAGGGTCAAACATGCTTCCAACATATATGTATTCATCTTGCTCTTGGAAGCTTGTCCAATGCTGGTCCTTCATGCTAGTGTGTTTCATCAAGAAATTAATGGCTGCTAGCTTATCACCATAAGCCCCTTGATATGCATCGTGGATTGACTTGTCCCCTTCTGCTTCATTGAAAACCCTGTCAAACTGATCCTCTACTTCATCATGGATTTCTTAAAGAAAGGTGACTATTGTGATATTTGAAATGAGATCACAAATTGATTGCTCATCCCATAGAACATCACCTTCTTGTTCAAGGCTCTCTTCTTCAAAGCTTTCCTCAAGATGGACATGCCTCTCCTTTTCTTGCTCAAAGACCAGAGTCTCTAGTTGTTCCCATACATGCTCTTGATTCTCCTCCAACTTGAGTTCCATGGAATGGTCATATTCCTCATCATAGAAACAAGGAAGTTCATCAAACAAGGGGGGAGAGAGCTCACCATGCTTACCTTCCTCTTCATATTACTGGGACATCCGCATGTATGCATGACCCGTGTCTTCTCCATTTTTGATGATGTCTTCAAAAGGAGCATCTATGATGATCTCATCCTCATTGTCACTCATGATAGCCTCTTGGGCAGCTGTAAATTGGATCCTCTCTTCTTCACTTGCCTCTTGCAAAATAGGTTCCTCCTTGAGAAGGGATGAAGTGGAAGGTTGATGGTTAACTCATGTGGAAGAGGAGGCAGTCTTTGAGCTAAAATTGAAATATTCTCTTCCTTCCATTTAGCCAACACTTCATCTATATCAGATGTGGCCTGATAGCTATCTTGAAGGAGTGTAGATGGGGTGTGTTCAGATGTAGGGTATTCTACTTGGCCTAAACTATCCATCACACTTTGGTTGAGGAACCTCATTCTAGACTCCAATTCTACAATTTGCCTAGCTATATTGTCTTGAGTCTTTCTTGGAGATCATGAGGATCACCATGAGTAGGAGTAGCTTTATCTTCTTCAAGGCCCTGAGCTGGTTCATGGTATTCCCTCCTCCAACTTGGAATCTTGACATCATGTTGAAAGACTTGAGTAGATTGAGGAAGACTAGGAAGAGACTGTTGATGTATATGAAGAGTTTCTAGAAGAGAGATGTGTCAGATCATGGTATTTCATTTAAAGGAGGACTCATAACCTAAAGAATTGAGAAGGTTAGTCTCCATGAGAGGTTGCTCTAATGCCCTTTGATGTTGGAAAGCTAGGTGCAAGGGATTAAGAGTAGGAGTGGTTATTGCATCAGATGAGCTAGAGTGAACAAATGCTATCTGGTAGAAAGGATTTGGTGCACAAGAGGGGGATTTCTATATAATAGGAGGGGGCACACAAGGATGACTACCTTTAATGAATGGACTCTTCCATTTTTCTACCTCCTCCTTCATGGATTGAAAGGCCTAAGTTTGCCTGAACAAACACTCCTCTTTGTATAGAAGCTCCTGTTAATATCTCTACTGCTCATCCAATTTGTCTATCTCCATCTCTTCTCAAATTCAAGTGTTACTTCCCTTACTATTGAAGGGCAACCATGAGAGCTACTTGAGGTGATGCCATAAACAACTTGAGCTTGATCAAAGTTATAATAAGGAAAATAAGGTCCATGGTTCTGAGTAATGGAATTATACATACCAATATGTGATTTTTTGATGGCACCAAGACTACTTAACTCGTTGATTTAACTCAGAGTCACCATTGGTGTTGATGAAAAAAACCCCAAAGGCTGGCTGGTTGAAGAATACACCAAAATTCTTCAACTCTTTGGACAAAATAGGTCCCACAATTGCCTGATTTAAAGTTAGATTTTGGATTAGTGGTTCATTCTTGCTGTAACAAGACCAACACCAATTCGAGAACTTTTTTGAGTGTTAAAAATGGGTCCCACTGGGCATGCCAAAAACTATTGATGTTGAGGATTTCAACCTTGACAGAAGTTATAGCTTCGATCTTCCATGCGACATAATGGAGACTCCTCTCTTGCCTATGGGTCTGGAAAAACTGAGGGGAAAATCTCTAGATAAGGGCTAGCTCCCTTTGATGCATCTTTGAGGTCCTAGATTTCCTACTGCTAACGATGGGGGGGATGAAAAGAGAGAAGGCTTACTAAAAACATTACCTAAACTAAATGGTGATGCACCAAAAATGGTTGATCTACTTAGCTTTGACATACACTTTACACTAAGAACAAGCTGATATACACTTCATTTGATATGAGAAACTCTTCTGCACTAGTGAGCTAGGGGTCCCCTAGAGATATAGGGAGGAAGAACTACCAAAGGTGTTCTAAGACACACTATGGTATCCTGTTCACATGCACCTATACTGTACTGTAGACACTTCTGACTGACCTGCAAAAGAACTCACAATACACTAGACATGCTGGAATCATTCTGTGAAAGCATTAAAGAAAATGACTTAGCACAAGACAAAACCATAGACATGCAAAAGTGCAAACTCAAAATGAAGGTAAAAATGCTATGTCTTGATTCAAGGTAAAATCCTACAGAGCTTCACTATACAAGCTGAGATATCCGTTCTCAAATGAGAGTTTACAATAAATATAGAGCAAGAGGAAGCAATGGCGCCCCACTTTTTACAAGTGGCCCATGCTGCATTGAAAACATTGGGAAGAGGAAGTCACTGAAAGAACATGTAATGCCAGTTGCCAGTCTTGACTTTAGAATTCAAACATTATTATGAAATCATGGGCCATGCCTCTTTGTCTATAAACAAGACTACTCCTTCAAGACATTCACGTGGTTTGTCTGCTCATTAATGCAAAGTGTCAAAAAAATAGGCTGCACCTTCACTGTTTGACTCCTTGATGACCACTTGGCAGAGACTATTTCAACTAATGGAATAACTCCTCTGCTGATGCTTCCCTTTTTGCCACCTGGGCTATTTTGTCCATATCTGCGCTTGGCTCCTCAGGCTCCTTTCTCAACTGGTCACTAAGTTCACTCTTTGACTTTTGTCTTTTCCCAACTTTTGTCTTTTCTTGGCCCTTTCAGCCCTTGGGGCTATCTTCTATCAATCCTTAGCTCTTCGGGCTTGTCAATTATTTTAAAGACCAATGGTTATTTCATTGCTGCAAAGTTGATGTTTGTGCCCCCGTTACCTCTTTAGCAACTCTTTCAACTTCACTTTCCTTTGAACTTTTCTTTGTTTGGGTCTCTGTCATTGAACCCTCCCGAAGGGAAGGTGTCCCTTCAGGCTTGGAAAAAGGTCCCTTTTGGCAGCTGAGAGTCCCCCGCAAGGGCACTTGCCCTTTGAGATCCTTTTGGTTGCCTCAAATTTTCAATTCCTTTAGATAAAATGTTCGAAGGAAATGTTCTCTTTATGTTTTTTCACTTGCTTTCTCTCGGTCGGGCTTTTCCCTTGGACAAATTGCTTTGGACAAAATGTCCGAAGGAATTCCTTTGAACAATTTGTCTGAAGGAATTTGCCTTATCATTTTGCCACGGATTTCCTTTTGAAGGGTAATCTTGTACTTGGTTTTTTGCCTTGTGAATTTCTTTAGACAAAATGTTTGAAGGAATTCTTTCGAGAATTTTGTCCGAAGGAATTCACACTTGGTTCTACAATGGATTTTCTTTGGACAAATTATCTGAAGAAATCCTTTGCTCTTTTCCTTAAAAATTTCCTTTGAACAGAAAGTCCAAAGGAATTCTTTGCCTTGATCTTTCCTTTTTCAAATAAAACCTTACCTTTCAGCCCTCCCTTTGATCCTTTCGCATGTGTTCTCTGCCCTCTGCAAGGACACTATGTCTTTGGAGCCTCTTTGAACCTTCTGATTGAACCAACTGATTGACCCAAACACTTTGAACCAAACTAATTGAACCAAACCATTGAACCAACTGCTTTGAACCAACTAATTGAAGCAACCATGGTTCAAAGTTTAAAGCTCTTGGAAAGATCATGTTGTTGAACCCCGATGTTGAACCACATTTTCTAACTTTAAGGAAATGTGCCTTCAAGTTTTGTTCTCTTTCCTTGTGAATTTCTTTTGACAAAATTTCTAAAGAATCTTTGTAAAAGCCTTGCATTCTTTGAACTAGTTCATCCTTTTTTTGAAAGACTTGTGCAAACCAAATTTGAACTGGCTCAGAGCAGCAGGGGAAGAAGGAGACCGATTTTGGCCTGTAGGACCCAAATGGTCAACACTATCTTCTAAGGAAAAGGGATAAGAGGATTACTTGAAAATAAATATAAGTTAAGGTAGGTGATGCAACAAAAGAAGCGATCCACTTAGTCTTGGAAAAGAGCCAAATATTGATGAATCCAAATAGGACACAGGCTATTTTATTTCTATCTCAAAGCCATAGGCATAGAGATTTGGTGTGGAGGCTAGAGAGAAGCCTTACACTTTGAAGGATGACAAAATATGTCTAAGGGAGACACTATGAACTTGTAACACTTCAAAGGAGCTTGACACACAGACACTTCATGCAATCCTACATAAAATTGAGAGGACTAAAATCAAGGTGTTAGAAGAAATCACAGATGATGAATAACAATCATACATTCTACAAAATTAAACTAAATGTGTACACTTATTTTAACCAAAAATAGAAAAGTATTCCTTGTATTGGGTCAAAAGAGTCTTTTAAAAAGTGACTTCTATAGAGTGATTCTATCACCAATTTGAGGATCATTTTCTTGGCTCCAAGGCCTCTATATATATGAAATGGGGAAGAGAGAAGGGGAAGAGAGAAGAATTCATTGATGGTGGGAACTTTGACATTTTACTTTCTTATTTTCCCTAAATATGCTGCTCAAGATCACTTGATAATCCTCTCAAGCCCCTCCCATATTTTTACTTTCTTTGGCAAGTCTAAAAATTCATGTTGTGAGCAGCTAGAATGTTTCTTCTTGGCATGATGCATTTAAGTGTCTAACAGTGATTGTGGGTAGTGAACCATGCTGGATGAGAGCCTTCATAACTTCCAGATACCAACCACTCAGACTCTTCCATATTTATTGAATATCTTTGTGTCACTTTTTATTTATTGATTGGCCCTTTTTGCTCTAGTTATGCCATGTGGTAGCCTTCCATTCGTTGCATCATAGTTCTCACATTATTAGACCAAGCTTAAGTAGAGCCATTGGGGAATATTGATTTACTCTATATAGAGTAATTTGGGTTCTTTGGCCTCTCTAACTTTGAACTTTCCTAGATCCTTCACTTACAAAGCCTTTTAAGTAGAGTACTTAGAGAAACCCAATTTACTCTATGCAGAGTAATTCAAGTTCTCTAAGCCTACTTACATCAGGCTTATCCATCTTGAAGTCTTCTCATTTTGTTATTTCCCAAGCCTTAAGACTTCAAGCTTTACAAACCTGATTACTTCTAATGGCTAGTTGCTTATCCTAATTTTGACATCCATTGGCCTCAAGTGTCCTTTGGACACTTGATCTTGGGATTCCTTCTTAGCTTATTTATTTTGGGTAAATCTCCTGAAGAAATTTCTTCAAACAATTTGTTCGAAGAACTTCCTTTGAACTTTTATCCACATCTATCTTCAGAAACTACCTTTCAAGATTTTCACAATGGACTTTCCCAAAGGGTAAGAGACCCTTCAGGATTTTTATGTGTCCCTTCAGACTTCCACCAATGATCCTCCAGAAGGGAAAGATTTCCTTTAGTAATTTTGAAATGGTCCTTTCAAAGGGTAACATACCCTTCTATAAAATTGCAACTATCCACTTGGAGAAGAAAAAGCCCTTTGGAAAAGTTGAAGTGTACCTTTAGGCTCTTAAAAGACCCTTCATAAAAATTGAAGAGTACCTTTTTCCCTAAAAGGGCCCTTTAGCATTTTAAAAATTCCCTTCATATTTTTTTAAGTGACTCATTCCTTGAAGAAACCAAGAAGCACTATTTTTCAAGACCAAATCATGTTTATTAAGCCCCTTTACTTATTTAGGGCTTCTAAATACTTACAACTTATAAAGTAATCAAGTAGTGCTCCTTAGAGAACCCAAAATACACTATCCATGAGTAATTTATGTTCATAAACCTGAATTACTTCTACTTATAAAACATTCAAAAGTTAAGCACTGTTGGAAACTTGATTTGCACTGTGTCCTTAGAAATCCAAAGTTGTCACTGTTGTAAAACCCAAAGTACTCCCAAAGGCTTGTCATTTTCTTTCCTAAAAGCTCCCTTTTTCATACTTAGTCAAACTTTGATATGTGAGCCAAAAAATGGCAAATAGTTTACATGGGAACAAGCATGGTGAGATTGCTCTTTTGACAAGGGAGACATAAACATGCTCTTAAATCTTGCTAATGGTTATACAGATGCAACCACCTTAGTAAGGGAGACACAATCTACACATAGCAATTGATCCCAAAAAAATTTATGTAGAACCTAGACTTAGGGAAAATGGACACCTAAAATAGTGACCAATAACAACAAACACAATGGCCAACCAACCCCTTGGATAGAAGACAAGCCTTCTATTTATACATTTTCTACCCATTTCAAATCTACAAATGCCAAAGTCCCACCAAGATGCTCCTAGCTAGAAAATATTTTTTGTCACCCCTAAAATCTTTATGGAAATGTAAGGAAAATGATAGTGATGATGATTTGGAGCATATATTTTGATCTTTGGGTATGATATGCCTTTCAAATGAGTTAGAAAGAGAATATTAATTTGAGGAGCCAAACAAACTTTATCGTCATGTGTAACTACCTAGAGATGTTTTTTAGTTAATCAATGGCAAATTTAGAATATTTTAGACAACTGCCTTTCTCTTGTGCACACCAAATAAATCCCATTACCGTATGATGATGGCTTGAGAATATTCTTTATTAGTGGCTACTTGAAGATCTTCCTTAGAGTGACCCACTTTGATCTTGTAATCTTGTAATATCTTTCCCATGGAGGAGCTTAGACAAGTGAAGTAGATGAAGAATGCAAAACTTAAGTTATATTTCCTTTTTTCCCTTTGAAAAGTCCACTCTCATTCACATCATCACTCTATTGGATGCATGATCGACTACTAACTTAGTCACTCATCGATGGCTTGACACTTTTCATCCTCATGTTTCTCCGAAAGACTTTGGACTATTTCAAATCAATTCCTATCATCAAATATTTTTTAGGTAGATAAATACACTTCATCAGATTAAGATCCAAGGGGCAGAACATCATTGGCTACTATTTTCACTTATCCCCTAGGTTGTGCCATTTAGCAGCCCCATAAGATTTTTATGTCCCTTTCAAATAATCTCTATTGTATTGAGTGTTATTGCACCATATGGTATCAATTTACTAGATCTCAGGTCATGTTGAATTGTCAACTACCTGCTTGCATCATTAGATATTTGGAACATGCTCAAAATTTTAATCATGTCCCATGAGCTCGATACTTGTCACACTATGTTGGTCCTAGGTTCCTTTGACTCTTTCAATTTTGATCATGCACCATCATAACATCTTACCCAAACAAATGTGCATCATAGATTTACCTTCATTCAAACTCAAATGGCTACTTCATAGGGCCAAAATTTGATGCTCATGTAATCATCCTAGAATATTTAAATCCCAATGCATATTTATTATGGATTAATATTGACATTCGTGCACTTGTTAATGACATTTGTGAGCCTATCACCTATGTAAATTCAAAAATTTCATAGAGACTTTGCTTATTAAATCTTGTCTTCAGAAGTTATGTTTTCATTGGCCCTTTGGTCTTTGAAAAAAAATTCTCAAACCTTTTATCTTCAGCTTCTCCATTTGTCGAGAGAATTATTTCAAACATTTTGTCCAAAATAATTTTCCTAAAGAAATTGACCTTTGCACTTTTCCCACAAGGATTGAGTTTACACTTTTACCGAAGAAGGGACTTTTTTCCATGGAAAAAAGTTTGAAACAAATGGACCTTACACTTTTACTAAAGGAATTAGACTTGGCTCTTTTGTTTAATAAATTGGACCTTTTCACTTTTGCCAAAGGGTAAGTGCCCTTCAAAATTTTTATGATAGGTAAAAATTATAAAACAAATAAATACTTTACATCTTCCTAATAATATGAAATTCGTTTAGACATTTTCCCTGTGAAAAAATTCCTAAAGGACAAGTGCCCTTCAAACTTTTTTTCATAGATAAAATATTTGAAAGAAATTACCCTTCAATTTTTTTGTGAAACACTTAGCCTGATGCAAGTGGGACTTGGCCAAGACATTGGATTCCTTCAAAAAATTTGTAGAAGACAAAATGTATGACATAAATAAGTCTTCAAAATTTTTATTCAAGACAAAAATATCAAAAAGCTATTTCTACCAGACATTGTATTCATGTAAAAATCTTGAAAAAGTCTAAGGGAAAGACACATTTGCCAAGTAAAAAGCAAATTAGGACTTAGCCAATTTTCATATGAACTTGACCTTGGAGTGAACATTTGAAGATAGAACTTAGACTAAGGACTTAGGAATTTGTACTTGATAAGGGCCCAATTGCTTTAGTGCAATTTTTGGCACTAACAGGTTAAATATTACTCTTAGATACACCAAAAATCAAATGGCTAAAAAAGGCTTCTTATTGTATAGAAAAGGGATCTTAGGCATTTTTGATATATCATGAGGCATGTGGAAACTAAATTTTATGCTTAGTGTTGTAAAATGGTTATGAGTATTGGGGTAAACCCCTCACGTCATGATACATATAAATGAAACACCACATAACTCTTTATTATATCACTAAATAGTATTAAAACTATAGGAACACAACTTCTAAAATAAGCAAAACTAATAAAAAATAAATAAAAAAGAAAATTGAAAGATTTTTGTGTATAAAAATCAACAAATTCAAACCTGAGGTCAAAAGAAATAGTTTATCTATCAAATTTTATCTGCAGTGAGTAGACAAACTTCTTTAATGTCAAATTAAATCCAAGGTCAAAAAAGTTGAATTGTTGTGTTGCAAATTTATATCCAAGATATAAGGTTTTTTTATTTTTAGTGTTGGGAATTTACATAAATTTGATAAAATTCTAACACAAATATCAAGCAAACAATAAGCAATATTTTAAAGATAATGGGTTCCCAATAACGCTTAATCTATTTGTAATTAAAATTAATAAAATTAATAGATTTAAGCCATTCAAATTGAAAAACATTAGAATATATTAATATAAAATAAAATAAAGAAATTTTAATATTACTAAAAATAGTAATTTTGATAGTTATAATCAAACCTAGCTTAGATAGGATTTATGTTGATTTTTTAGGACTATGCAGGATGGATGCTAGTGGGAAACATATAAAATTATCTATGAATTGCATAACATTTGAATTTAGAAATTTTTAATGTATTGGACTAGGGTGCATTATGAAGATAGGGTTGCATTGTAACTTTGTCCTTTTACTATGGTAGTATCTGAGTTGACTTCATAAATGATTTCTTTTTCTTGACATGTGTGACTACGTAAGAGGGTCTATAGGTAATTTTTGGGGACTAAATAAATGTGTTAAAATCTTGAAAAACACAAACCCTAGTATTACACCTATACTATATATAAATTAGATAACAAAAGGGTGGAATAGGGTTAGGGGAATAGATGAACTACACTCAAAAAACTGTGTAATATAAGTACTACCGACATGGCCCAAATAGACCTCATGTCGATATATTTCTCCCTCTTTTGATTCGTTATTGTGAAACTATATGATTGTAGCTAAATTTTTTATTTAAATACTTGAAAATGGATGTCCTTGACTTGAAATAAAATATATTCAAACATCTCCTATGATTGTTAGAATGCAACAAAATTGAGATTGGAAAAAAACAATGTGCTTTTGTTCAATATACATTGTTTTTTGTAAGGCTTATCAGGTGTTATAATAAGTGGCTTACATGTGATTTTATAAAGGACTATTTTAAACATTTTCAATAATAGACATTTCCAAAAGTGAAAGAGTCATTATGGCATGTCTAAAATTTAAAAATTAGCCATTGGAGTACTTTAGACAAGGGTACATCAGGGGAGATGACTGGCATGTGGTCCTACCCTCCTAACATCATCTTGTCCTATATGGGTAGAAATTATTAAAATTTACCAAGTAAAATATAAAAAAATAGGGATGTTTAAATGATGTTTCAAGTGTTTTTAAGATAATGAATAGTCATATTAAAGGCTCTCAAATGGATTTTTGGTTAGTAAAAACACAAATAGATCAAATAAAGTAAATATGTCAAAATTAAACATTGTTAATCACTTAATGATTAATTTTATGTATTTAAAGAGACTATTTTTTCATTTTCCCTACCAAATTATGGACCACCCAATATTATATATAATGTTGAACATACTCATCCATTGTATTCGTATACATTGGTAATTTTTTATTAATTTTATAGTTCATTTACATGTATTTATTTATATATATATATATGTAACAATCATATTTTGTTTGTATAATTGATAGCCAAAATGGAGACTCCATCTATAAGAGCTGGAATAGAGATAGGAGTAGTTGCTATAATTTCATCTATGCAAAACCTCACTAAAGTATGATAACTTGTAATGTTGAATTAAATATATATATATATATATATTTAAATATTTTTCCTCTATACTTGTATAAATATAACTAACATGAATTTATTATCTATGTAGGGGTGTTCGATGACATCTGAAAGTCCTGTTGAGATGAATAACAAGGGTGTCATAATAAAAAGTAATTTCATTTTTAAATTTATATATTATATTTCAAGTATTTAGTCAGTTTGTTTAAATGTTTATATATGTGTGTAGGGTTAAACCTATTTCATTATCATGAGTAGGGCATTGACTCTTGGTGTTTCTCCCTTTCATACTCTTGTGCATAAGACTAAACTTGTCATTAAACCTAATAACCATTACAAATAAATTAAGTGTGACCACGAGATTACATTAAGTGCATGTTTAAATAATTTTATATCATTTTAAAATTAAATTTTGAACTTGGTTGTATGTCTAGTATACAAATTTTATAACAATATTTTTATATGAACATGTTTAGCTACATGCAAGATATGAGCATAAAAAGACTCAGTTAGATCTTAGAAGAATCTAAAATATTTAAGGGATCGCCATCTATGAGTAAGGAATATGAGGGAAATCCTTCTATGAGCATGGCAAATATATGGATGTTTTTATTTATGTAAAATTTTTCTTGCTTTTGGTTTACCTACACAGTTGTTAGTCAGTATGTTTAGGGTTTCTAAGGTAATTAGGGGAACACACAATGTATTTTATAATTATGAGTTGAGTTGTTAACTTTATGTTGACCTAATATCTCATTATAAAATGTAATTCCTTTGTACTTTTTGGCTAACCAGCATATTAAATATTACTGAAACTCACTTGTGCTCTACATTCTTGCTCTCAACTATCCTATGGTTTTTATACAATCTATGATGTTCAAATATCCTATATCAATCTAACATGGTATTGGAGCTTTGATCTAACATCAATTTTTCCATTTCAAAAACCTTGGTGAGATCTTTTACATACATGCATTCTTGGTAGTTTCTTGATTTTTTAGTTTTCATAGTTTTGGTGGGATTTAGTGAAAATCTATACAAACTATACATCTTTAGTCTCATATAAAAAATTGATAGTGCCATAAGATTTATAAGTCATTAAAACCCTAAGATTGATTATACACTTGACCTACATCCATCATAGTGATTTTTAATTATTTTAGAGGGTTTTGAGGCATTTTTAGACATTTCACGTATTTCTATACTATAAGGGTCTCAAATCAAGAAAATATTTATAGGTTTCCTAATTTCTTAAATGTTTTATTGTTAGATTTTTTGGACATTGCACCAAACTTGTAGATCTAGGAATTTTCCAACTTCGATGGGTTTTATAAACCTAACAGAGAATTTTGGTAGTTTGGTAGGTTTTCACCCTTGCTCAAGCACATCCCAAGTTCTCACTCTTTACTTATACATCCACCTATTAGAGGTAAAATCATTAATACAGGGGGTGAATCAATGACGCAAATAATTCAAAGTAATTTCCAAATATTTAAACTCTTAACCATTCACAAAAAGAAGTTATGAAGCATATAAACTATTTAATATAAAGAACAAAGAGAACAATGCAAGATCAAATCACACAACTCATGAATTACATGGGAAAACCTCATGGGGGATAAAACCCAATATAAAACCTTAAAACACATGGACTATGGTCCCATAAGAGATCACAAATAAGAGACTTTAGTGAAGCACCCAATTCACAAGGAACACCTACCCCTAAGCATGGGCAAGTACCCACTTACCCTAGATGTTGAGCACCAACACAAAACCTTCTGATATGAACACCTAAATAACTCTAATTTCCTTTCAATTTTATGGATAAATAATTAACAATATTTTTCTTCAACTCTTCACACTCTCTCAAGCCTTCACACACAAGCAATGCATCTAAAACAACCTTTTGGATCACTTTACACTTCTTCACTCA
The DNA here is from genome assembly GCA_037957365.1 of Torreya grandis. Classification (NCBI taxonomy): domain Eukaryota; kingdom Viridiplantae; phylum Streptophyta; class Pinopsida; order Cupressales; family Taxaceae; genus Torreya; species Torreya grandis. The sequence continues at coordinate 2,031,032 of JARHVA010000508.1, forward strand.
TCCTCAATCTTCAACCCTACATAAACACTGCTATCATATTAAAACATGGCCACTTAGGTCATACACAAATACCTCATAATTCTATGCTCTTAAAAAAAATCTATGGCATTCACTTGACCTCATACATACTTCACTGGTCAAATTAGGCCAATTAGGCCTTGGCTTTATACCAACCTCATCTAACCCACCTTGGTTAATAAAATGACTTTATTTATCACCTAAATAATATATTAAACACATTATTCATCTACCCTCAAGCATATTGGTTGGTCATATCATCTATAGGTCACACTTAAGCAACAACAACTTTCAATTAGGCCTTAATAGCCCTTATAGGTCTCATGGAGACCTATTCATCTTTTTACCACTTCATCGAGCATAAATAAGAACACAAGATTACTTAAAATCATATAGGTCCATTTTATATGACCCCTAAGACACCTTAAAGTGATTACATTCATCACTACACACCTCTGCATATGTAAAACCTATTAAACATTTGCCTTATACATGAAAACACCATGAACAAACCAAAAGTCAACTTGTAAGCAATTGTTCATACTGAATATGGATTGGTCAAACCTCCAAAATCCATATAAATGATTCTTACAGAGTCTAAAACATTATCCAATAGATAATTCACTTTGAAACTCCAAACACTATCAAGAAAAACTCAAATATCCTTCTCAAGTTACTTGCAGAAGAGAGTCAAACCCTCATTCAACTTTGGACCATAATAAATGCAATTATATGACCATTCAAACCTCCAAAACATTGTTACTAGATTACTCTTGAAGTTATCTACCACTTTTCTTTTTATATGACCATAAAATTCATCCATCATCAAAATTTATTAACAAAATAATGCAAACTAGTTTTCTTTTGTAAATTCAAATATTTGAATTCCAACAATCACTTTTTAATGTAAATTTGACTATGGAAACTAGTGAAATATGCTCAGGAGACCATCTTTTCACTATAATAACTTTTTATATACATCATGTCAAGACCTAAAATTTATTACCTGGGAGACCATCTTTGCACTATAATAACTTTTTATATACATCATGTCAAGACCCGATTTTTTTTAAAAATTATCTAGGCAAAAATATGAATGAGCCCATGTGACCACTTTATCCTAAAACCTTCACACGTGTTAATTCTGACATCATCAATATGCTTACTCAAGAAGTTGTACCAAGATGAACATGAAAACCTAGAACTTCACAAGACCATTCCAATGAATTTCTTTCACTTACATAAGTATACCAAGAACTATTGACCTCTCATATCACCCCTCAAACATGGTCAACACATCACCAACATTCATCATCTTGCCTAACCAAGCAAACACTGCAAGGTTCATACATGATCACGAAGGCACACTTTGTCATTGAGAACCATACATACAAGTGAACTCATGAACACTCTTGGTCACCTTAGGGACATCATTTAAAAAACCTCAATAATCTCCCCCTTTATCATTGATGTCAATACTTGTAAATGTTTTCAAAAACAACAAAGCTTATGCACATACTCTTTTTCCCTTTTCAAACACTTTCTCCACCTTTGACATAATTACAAAGTGGACTTACCTATATATCCAAAGTACCTATAAATATTTTCAAAGATAACATCATGAAGGAATATCCTTTGAGAGATGATAAAAAGTTCCCCTATCATTGTGCATACCATTTCTTGCCATGAACTTCATAGACCTACTTATTGACAACACACCATCTTGACCATGGCCTTCTGTATGAATAATAAATGAGAAATATCAATAAAATAGGGATGATCACACCATAAGAACACTAATATGGACTCCCCCTAAGTTACCTGAGCTTAGGTATCCCTTGAGTACCTTCATACCATCTCCAACCATGATGAGACTTCATTGTTGCCTTCAAATTTTCTCTCATAAGCCATCCATGGAATGAATGGTGTGCATTAAATATCTTTATCAAATGTATATGATGCATAAATATAATTGATAAACATATTCAAGGATAACCATACCTTTGTATTTTGAATAAAATGACCAAAAATCACTCTTCTTCACACTAGCCTTACCCAGAGGCCTAGTAGCCTTACCTGAAACTTTTAGAGCCCATAAATTTCTATGTATGCACCCTCATGACTTTAAATTTCATATATGGAGTAAAATAATATGTACCCTCATACATACTAAGAATCATCATCCAACACTTCTTATGCACCCTATCTCCTTCACAAAATAACCTACCAATTAGCCTTCCATTTGCACAAAAGCTCAACCATAGGATAAACTATACACTTTCAGATTACTGTAAAGGAATAATTGAGCATCAATCTATCCATTTCATTTTATTACGTATCTTTAGACCTCAACTCCTTTGGGAAGGTCACTAACCCATATGGTGCAAAATCTAGGGCATCAAAAAGAAATAAAGTCAGTTTACCACCTTCTAATCAATGCCAGATCCTAAAAATTATCTCACACTTGGAGGTCACCAATACACACTTATGGAAAAAAATTGAGGTTTTAATCCTTGTGGAACCCATATATCCATGAAATGGTTTTTGACCTGCTAGACCTTAAGCAAGGACTGTCATACTTGAGAGCCATCAAAAATATTCAACTTACCCTCAAAAGGCCTTTAAACCTTGAAACCACATAGAACACACCTATATGAGTTCAAAAAATATTTATAGTCAATAAATTCATCTTTAATACTCATAAATCTTATTTTGACACCTAGAAATCTGTGACTGTGTCTGCAAACTCTGTGTACATAGCAATCACTAAGACAAAACACCTTAGAATGATCATTTAAGCCTTATGACATATCCTCAACACATTTCTCACATGGAAACATCAAATACAAATGACCTCTACCCTTGGTTAGATTCAAATATCTTAAATAGATCAATTTTTCATGATGAACACAAACTAGGTAGTGAACACTGAGTAAAATGGTCAAAATGAACAAATGGTCATTAATGACTCTTTTGACCAAATGATCACATATGAACCCATGGAATACACTTATAAAATTCCTCTCCACACTGCATATCAACCTTTCCTTAAATATTCATGGCTTGACCAATCACACTAAACATCAAAAATTGACTAAAATTTGCATTTAGGACGAATGTCCCTGAACAAAACTCTTGAAGCTTTTCACCACAAACCTATGGATCAAGATCATGAACTTGTTTTTGCCCCTTAACTAATTACCTTATATAATCAACACAAGTCTTGGTAATAAAATATCATCAATTATATCATACCTCTGTACTGATTATTGTCTTTTACACATCATCTATAACACACACACTTGCTTCTACAAATGAAAGATGTATTCTAAGAAGCATAGTACAGACACCTACTAATCATAGAAAGACTAAAGGTCCTAAAATTTATGATAATTCCATATCTCCATGCTATCACTTGAATTACAGTCCTACCTAATCATCAAATTGACTTTGACTAGGTTCTTAACTTCATTCTTTCCTTTTGACTAAGAATCCTGCTTGATCTTCTTATCCCCTTGGGTAGGTAAGACTTGATCTTTGATATTTGAGCTTGTACCTTATTATTTCATGACAAACAAACCATTTTGAACCTGATTTTCATTCATCTCCTTATATCTCCATTCATTATGTATTTTTTTCTTCATGTTATGATTTTCATTCTTTGAAGTAGAATTTTGACCATTCCTGCAAAACCTTGTTATGTGTCCTCTCTCATGACATTTGAAACAAATGAATTTTATCTAATTGTACATACCTTTTATATGGGTTACATGAAAACTTATTGAAGTTTCATTATCCCATTTATGTACTTAATCACTTGGTCTCTTGATGAAGGACAAAATATTACAACATGACCAATCCCTTGACACCTATAACAAAAGATGTAATGCTTTCCTTGTGGACCTATTGATTGTCTTTAGTGATGATGTTATTCATTTTTATCATTGTCTTGCTCATATTTCCATGAAAATATCTTAATAGGATCTTTTATTTTGAAATTAATGATCTTATGACCAAACTGATGACAAGAGTAATAGTAGCCATTAAAAGAGTTATCACACCTTATTGCATTAGGTTACTTGATTTGATTTGAGATTTTATAGCTTTTGAAGTTGTCCTTATTCAAATTGACATCTTTATTGCCTTTATTAACACTCTCCTTAACATGATTAGTTTTCTTATTTGTCAACATTGTCTTCTCTATCTTCTTATTCTATTGAACATCTTCATGGAATCATAGGCCTGAATTATCATTTAAGACCTTTTAACTACTCAATAGATATTTAATTTTAAATTGTAATTATCTCAAATTTTTGATTTGTTTCAAGCTTGCTTATGATTTGTTGTATTTTATCCTACAAAGACTCCATCTCTTATTTATATTTGACACATTCTTCATCCTTACTCTTTACCTCTTTAGTAAGGGTAGAAACCTAAGTTTCAAGATGTTGAGTGATCTCATCATGATCTTTGACTTCATTTCTCAACCTTTATTCAAATAACCCAATTTGTTTCTCATAGTTATTGATAAATAATGCTTGATTTCTATTCTTGTCTTGTAGAATATTCAACTCTTCCAAGGTATTCAGATGTTTATATTCAAGAGTGACTTACTCATCTTCTTCTTCTGAGCACTCTCCACCAAATAGATATCTACCTAAATAAAATTCACCTTCATCATCCCCAAGTGCCATGAATAATGTCTCCTTGTCCTCATCATGAGATGAATCATCAATGTCTGATGTGTTTCCTTCTTCTTCAGTAGATGAGTTACTATCTTCTCTATGTTAAAGGCTCTTACTGCCTTTGTATGACTCCTTGCCATTTATCCTATTGAAGAACTTTTTTCACTTACTAGGACCTTTATATTTCTTGTGTTCATCCTCATGAGATTCCTTATGTTCATACATTCCTATATCTAGGCACTTAGTTGTAAAATGACCAACTTTACCACATGAAAAACATTTAAAAATAAGCTTCTCTTCATATTTACCTGATCATGCATTCAATTTTCTTACAATCATGTCTTCAAGTTAATCTTCATTAAGGTCAAAGTCTTCAAGACTTAACTTACTCTTTTTTCCATTTGTCTCCTTGATTACCTTGAAGTATGATTCCTTATTTGGTGGTTTATCCTCATTGACTCTCATCTAATAGGTAGTAAGGATGCCATGCAATTATCCATCTTCATCTTGGTGAGATCATGACTTTATTCCATAGTAGAATTTTTTGAATCAAACTTGAAAGTGAGAGACCTTAATACTTTATATACTATAGTAGCTTCTTCAATCTCCTCTCAAATACCTTTGATCATGTTCACCACCTCATCAACCCTTAGAAGATAGGATGCCACAATATCCTCCTCCTTCATTTTGAGGCCCTCAAATTGTCTTTGGTAGGTCTGTAATTTAGCCAACTTAACCTTTGAATCCCATTCATAGATAATTTTCAATTTATCCCATATTTCCTTGGAAAACTTGCAATAGATTACCTTGGTGACTTTAGCTTATGATAGGCCACAAATTATAGCATTCATAGCTTTAGAATTGCTTTCACTCAACTTCTTTTCAGTTATAATAGTTAGAGGAGTATGAGGTGTAGAATACCCATCCATTATAGATTTAAAAATATCAAATCCAAGAGACATGATGTAGGTCTTCATCCTTACACTCCAAAAATCATAGTTTGAACCATTGAACAATGGCGCTTGCTTTGTAGAGAAACCTTGCACATGTTGACTAGCCATATTATACCTTGGATCACCCTCAAGTGGTTAAGCTTGAAAAGAAGGTATGGATTTGATATCAATTATTATACATAAAATCATTGATAAGGGGGGTGAATTAGTGATGCAAGCAAATCAAATTAATTTTCAAATCTTAAAACTCTTAACCATTTACCAAAAGCATTTATGAAGCACATAAACTATTTAATGCAACGAACAAAGAAAATAATTCAAGATCAAAGAACACAACTCATGAATTATGTGGGAAAACCTCATGGGGGATAAAACCAACTCTCAATCCTAAAAACACATGGACTAAGATCCTCTAATAGATCATAAATAAGAGACTTTAGTGAATCACCCACTTCTACAAGGAGCACCCACCCCTAAGCATGGACAAGAACCCACTTGCCCTAGATGTTGAGCACCCACACAACACCTTTTTCTATGAACACATCCATAACTTTGATTAACTTTAAATATTATGGATAAATGATGAATAATATATCTCTTCAACTCGTCACACTCTCTCAAGCCTTCACACACAAGCAATGCATTTAAAATATCCTTTTGGATCACTTTACACTTCTTCATTCATCCTGCATCTTCAACCCTACATACACACTATTATTATATCAAAACATGACCACTTAGGTCACAAAAAAATCCCTCACATTTCTCTACTTTTCAAAAACATCTATGTCATTCGCTTAACCTCATGCAGACTTCACTGGTCAAAATAAGACAATTAGGCCTTGCCTTTATACCAACCTCATCTAACCCATATTGGTTGATAAAATGACATTCTTTAGCACATAAGGCATATATTACATGCATAATTTATCAACCCTCAAGCATACTTTTTGGCCATATCATCCATAGGTCACACTTAAGCAACAACATCTTTCAATTAGGCCTTAATAGCCCTTTTAGGTCTCATGGAGACATATTCATCTTTTTATCACTTCATCGAGCACAACTAGGAACATAAAATCACTTAAAAGCATATAGGTCCATGCCATATGACCCATAAGACACCCTCAAGTGATTACATGAATCACTACACACCTATGCATATGCAAAACCTATCAAACATTTGCCTTATATATGAAAACACCATGAACGAACCAAAAATCAACTTGTAAGCAATTATTCATACTAAATATAGATTGGTCAAACCTATAAAATTCATAAAAATGATGCTCAAGGAGTACAACACATTTTACAATATATAATTCACTTCGAGACATCCAAAAGCCATCAATAAAAACTCAAATATCATTCTTGGGTTACTTGCAGAAGAAAGTCAAACCCTCAATCATCTTTGGACCATAATACATGCAATTATATGAACATTCAAACCTCCAAAACATTTTTATTGGATTTATATTGAATTTATATACTACTTTTATTTTTATACCACCATAAAATTTATCCATCATCAAAAGTTATTAACAAAACAATGCATACTGGTTTTCCTTTGTAAATTCAAATATTTATTCCAACGGTCACTTTTTTAATGTAAATTTGACTATGGAAACTAATGAATCTGCTTGGGAGACCATCTTTACACTATCATAACTTTTTATATACATCATTTCAAGACTTTAAATTTTAAAAACATGATCTAGGCATAAATATGAACAAAGCCATGTGACCACTTTCTCCTAAAACCTTCACATTTGCTAATTCTGATGTCATTAATATGATTACTCAAGAAGTTCTACCAAGATGACTATGAGAACCTAGACCTTCACAAGACTATTCCAATGAATTATTTTCACTTACATAAGTACACCAATAACTCTTTATGTCTCATATGACCCCTCAAACATGGTAAACACATCACCAACATTCATAATCCAACCTAACCAAGCAAACACTACAATGTCCAAACATGATCACTAAGGCACACTTTGTCATTGAGAACCATACATATAATTCAACTCATGAACACTCTTGGTCACCTTAGGGACATAATTTACAACAACTCAACAATCTCCCCCTTTGTCATTTATGTCAATACTTGTTAATGTTTTCAAAAACAACAACAAAGCTTATGCACATACTCTTTTGCCCTTTACAAACACTTTCTCCCCCTTTGAAATAATGAAAAAGTGGAATTCCTTGTTGATATTGAGGACCTGTAAATGTTTTCAAAGATAACATCATGAAGGGACATCCTCTGAGAGATTATATAAACTCCACCTATCATTGTTCATACCATTTCTTGCCATGATCTTCACAGACCTGCTTATTGACAACACACCATCTTGACCATGCCCTACTATATGAACAAGAAATGAATAATATAAAGAAAATATGGATTATCACACCTTGAGAACACTAAGAGGGACTCCCCCTAAATCACCTAAGCTTATGCACCCCTTTATCACCTTTAGACCATCTCCAACCATGATGAGACTTCATAGTTGCCTTCAAAGTTTCTCTCACAAGCCATCCATAGAATGAATGGTAGACATTCAAGCTCTTTATCAAACATATATGATTCATAAATCCAATTAAGAAACATATTCATGTATAACCATACCTTTTTATTTTTAATAAAATGACCAAAAATCACTCTTCTTCACACTAGCCTTGCTTAGAGGCCTAGTAGCCCTACTTGAACCTTGAAGAGCCCATAACTTTATGTGTATGCACCCTCATGACTTAAAATTTCATATTTATGGTAAAATCATATTCTCCTTCATTCATGATAATAATAATCATCTAAATCTTCATCTGCACCATAGCTCCTTTACAAACTGACTTGCCAATTAGCCCTCTATTTGCATAAAAGCTCAACCATAGGACAAATTATACACTTCTAGATGATTATTAAGGAATTTTTTATCACCCATATATCCATTTTAATTTATTAGGTATCCATATTCCTCAACTCCTTTAGGAAGGTCGCTAACTCATATGGTGCAAAATCTAGGGCATCAAAAAGAAACAAAGTCAACTTACCACTTTCAGATCAATGCCAACTCCTAAAAATTATTTCATACCTGGAAGTCACCAATACAAACTTCTATACCAACTTTTGAGGTTTGAATCCCTATGGAACCCATAGATCCATGAAATGGTTTTTGACCTACTAGTCCTTAAGCAAGCGCTGTCATACCCAAGAGCCATGAAAAATATTCATCTTGCCCTCAAAATACCGTCAAACCTTAAAACCACCTATAAAATACCTTTATGAGTTCAAAACATATTTTTATGCCAAAAAATCATCTTGAATACTCATAAATATTATTTTGACACCTAAAAATCTCATGACTATGTTTGCAGACTATGTGTATACAACAGTCACAGCCAAAACACCTTAGAATAATGATTTAATACTTCTAACATTTAATCAACAACTTTTTAAAATGGACACATAAAATACAACTTACCTCTACCCTTGGTTGGCTTTAAAGACCCTAAATGCATCAATTTTTCATGATGAACACAAACTAGGCAGTGAACACTTAGCAAAATGGTCAAAATGAACAAATGGTCATGAATGACTCTTTTGACCAACTAAGTAGATATGAACCCATGGAATACACTTAGACAATTCCTCTCCACATTACATATCATCCTTTCCTTCAATATTCATGATTTGACCAATCAAACCAAGCATCAAAAATTGACTAAAACATGCCTTTAGGACCAATGTCCTTGAATAAAACTCTTGATGCTTTTCACCAAAACCTATGGAGCAATCTCATGAAATTGTTGCTACCCCTTAACCAATGATATCTATGATTAATAAAAGGTTTGGTAATAAAATATAATCAATTATATCATACCTCTGTAATGAGTATTGCCTTTTAAACATCATCTAGAACACACACACTTGCTTCTACATGTGAAAGATGTCTCCTAAGAAGCATAGGTAGAGATACATACTAGTCATAAAGAGACTAAAGGACCCAAAATTAAGGATAATCCCATATTTCCATGCTCTAAATTGACTTGTAGTCATTCCTCATCATCAAATTGACTTTGACTGAGTTCTTAACTTCATTCTTTCCTTTTGACTAAGAATCTTGGTTGATCTTCTTATCCCCTTGGACAGATAAGTCTTACTCTTTAATATTTGAACTTGTACCTTTTTATGTCATGACAAATAAAAAATTTTGAACATAATTTTAATTTACCTCCTTGGGTGTCCATTCATTATGGATTCTTTTCTTCATGTTATGATTGCCATTCTTTGAATTAGAATTTTGACCATTCTTGCAGAGCCTTGCTATGTGTCCTCTCTCATGAAATTTGAAAAAAATGAAGCTTATCTTATTTTACATACCTTGTATATGGGTTACATGATGAATTATTGAAGTTTCATTATCCCATTTATGCACCTAATAACTTGGTCTCATGATGAAGGCATTACAAAACCTTGAAACATGACCAATCCCTAGACACTTCTAAAAAAAAATGTCATGTTTTCCTTGTGGACCTATTGACTATCTTGAGTGATGATGTTCTTCATACTTGTCATTATCTTGATCATAATTCCATGCATATATCTTACTAGGATCTTTTCTTTTGCAATCAATGATCTTATGACCAAATTGATGACAAGAGTAATGGTAGCCATTAAAGGAGTTATCATACTTTATTGCATTAGGTTGCTTGATTTGATTTGAGATTTTTTTAGCTTTTTAAGTTGTCGTTAATATTCAAATTGACATTTTTATTTTCTTTATTATAACTCTCCTTAACATGATTAGTTGTTTGATCTATCAACATTATCTTCTCTATCTTCTTATTCTATTAAACATCTTCATGGAATCTTAGGCTTGACTTATCATTTGAGACCTCTTAACTGCTTAATAGGTCATTAAAATCAATTGTACTTCTCTAAAATTTATGATATGTTTCAAGCTTGATTATGACTTGTTCTAGTTTCTCTTGTAAAGACTCCATCTCTGATTTATATTTGACACATTCTTCATCCTTACTCTTTACCTCTTCATCAAGGGTATAAACCTAAGTTTCAAGATGTTTAGTGATCTCATCATGCTCTTAGACTTCATTTCTCAACATTTATTCAAAGAACCCAATTTACTTCTCACAGGTCTTGATCAAGGATGCTTGATTTCTATTCTTTCCTTGTAGAAGCTTCAACTCTTCTAAGGTATTAGATGTTTGTCTTCAAGAGTGACTTTCCAATCTTGTTCTTCTTCTTCTAAGCTATCTCTACCAAAGAGATCCTTACCTAAATAACATTCAACTTAATCATTCCCAAGTGCCATGAACAGTGTCTCCTTGTCCTCATCATGAGATAAATCATCAATGTCTAATATGTTTTCTTCTTCTTCAACAGATGAGTTACTATCTTCTTCATGGTAAAGGCTCTTACTACCTTTATATGACTCCTTGCCATTTATCCTATTGAATAACTTTCTATACTTGTTAGGACCCTTAAATTTATTTTTCTCATCCTTATGAGAATCCTTATGTTCAGACTTTACTTAGCTATAAAATGACCAACTTTACCACATGAAAAATGTTTAAAAAGAATCTTCCCTTCATATTTACCTGATAATACATTAAATTTTCTTGAAATCATAGATTCAAATTTATCTTCATTAAGATAAATGTCTTTAAGACGTAACTTTCTCTTTTTAACTTTTGTCTCCTTGATCACCTTGAAGGCTACTTCCTTCTTTAGTGGTTTGTCCTCATTGACTCTCACCTCATAGGTAGTAGGGATGCGATGAAATTCATCCATATTCATCTTGGTGAGATCATGACTTTTTTCCACAACAAATTTTTTTGAATCAAAGTTAAAGGTGAGAGACCTTAATACTTTTTATACTACGTTAGCTTCTTCAATATCCTCTCCAAGACCTCCAATCATGTTCACCACCTCATCAACTGTTAGAATATAAGATGCCACAATATCTTCCTCTTTAATTTTGAGTCCCTTAAATTATCTTTGGTAGGTTTATAATTTATCCAAATTAACCTTTGAATACCCTTCATATATCATCTATAATTTGTCCCAAATTTCTTTGACATACTTGGAATGGATTACCTTGGTGAACTCAACGTCTAATAGGCCACAAATGATAGCTTTAGAATTGTTCTCACTCAAATTTTTATCAAATACAATAGTTAGAGGGGTAGGAGGTGTAGAATACCCATCCATAATATATTTCCAAATATCAAATCCAAGAGACATGATGTAGGTCTTCATCCTTACACTCCAAAAAGCATAGTTAGAACCATTGAATAATGGTGCTTGCTTTGTAGAGAAACCTTACACATGTTGACTAGCCATATTACACTTTGGATCACCTTCAATTAGTTAAGATTGCAAAGAAGGTGTGTATCTAATACCAATTTTTATAGGTACAATCATTGAGAAGGGGGGTGAGTCAGTGATGCAAGCAATTCAACTTAATATATAAATCTTTAAATTATTAACCATTCACAAAAAACATTCATGAAGCACATAAACTATTTAATGAAAAGAACAAAGAGAATAATAAAGATCAAAGAATAAAACTCATGAATTATATTTGAAACCCTCATGGGGGATAAAACCCACTCTTAAGCCTAAAAACACATGAACTATAGTCCTATAAGATATCACAAATAAGAGACTTTAGTGAAGCACCCACTTCACAAGGATCACCCACCCCTATGCATTGACAAGCACCCACCTGCCCTAGATTTTGAGAACCCAAACAACACCTTTTGATATGAACACCTATATAACTTTGAATTCCTTTCAATATGATGGAGAAACAATGAATAATATCTCTCTTAAACTCTTCACACTCTCTTAAGCATTCACACACAATCAATACATCCAAAACAATATTTTGGATCACTTTACACATCTTCACTCATCCTCAATCTTCAACCCTACATAAACACTATTATAATATCAAAATATGATCACTTAGGTCACACATAAGTCCTTCACACTTCTCTTATCTTCAGAAACATCTATGTTATTCGCTTGACCTCATGCATACTTCATTGGTCAAAATAGGACAATTAGGCCTTGCATTTATACCAACGTCATCTAACACATCTTAGTTGATAAAAATAATTTAATTATCACCTAAGGCATCTATTACACACATAATTTATCAAACCTTAAGCATATTAGTTGGCCATAGAATCCATAGGTCACACTTAAGCAACATCTTTTAATTAGGCCTTAGTAGCCCTTTTAGGTCTCATGGAGACCTATTCATCTTTTTATCACTTCATCGAGCACAAATAGGAACACAAGATCACTTAAAATCATATATTTCCATGACATATGAAACTTAAGGCACCCTCAAGTGATTACAAGCATCAATACACCTATGCATATGCAAAACCTATCAAACATTTGTCTTATACATGAAAACACTATGAACGAACCAAAATTTAACTTGTAAGCAATTGTTCATACTGAATATGGATTGGTCAAACCAATAAAATCCATACATGTAATCTATAGGCAGTCTAAAACATTATCCAATAGATAATTAATATTGAAACATCCAAACACCATCAATAAAAACTCAAATATCCTTCTCGGGTTACTTGCAAAAGAGAGTCAAACCCTCTGTCAACTTTGGACCAAAATAAATGAAATTATATGACTATTCAAACCTCCAAAACATTTTTCCTAGATTTATATTGAATTTATTTACCAATTTTATTTTTATACCACCATAAAATTCATCCATCATCAAAAGTTATTAACAAAACAATATAGTCTGGTTTTCCTTTGTAAATTCAAATATTTGAATTCCAACGGTCACTTTTTAATGTAAATTTGACTATGGAAACTAGTGAAATCTACCTGAGAGACTATCTTTGCACTATCATAACTTTTGATATACATTATTTCAAGATCTAAAGTTTTAAATACATGATCTAGGCATAAATATAAATAAACCCATGTGATCACTTTCTCCTAACACTTTCGCATGTGTGAATGTTGACATCATCAATCTGCTTACTCATAAAGTTCTACCAAGATGACTAGGAGAACCTAAAACTTCACAAGACCATTATAATAAATTCATTTCACTTCTATAAGTACACCAATCACTCTTGACCTCTCATATGACCCTTCAATCATGGTTAACACATCACCAACATTCATCATCTTACCTAACCAAGCAAACACTACAAGGTCCATGCATGATCACTAAGGCACACTTTGTCATTGAGAACCATAAATACAAGTCAAATCATGAACACTCTTGGTCACCTTAGGGACATAATTCACAAAACTTCAACACCATCAAGTTTTTAACCCCTCTTTTAACTTCTATCAAGTTTTGGTTCCCCTATCATTACCTCTATTGGGTTCCACTTACCATACCTACACCTTTATCTAGTTTTGCCAACCAATTCATCATCTCCTTTGGGTTATGATGACTATTCCAACACTTTCATTGAGTTCCATCAACCATGCCAACATCTCTATCAAGTTCTACCAATAATGCTCTCACCTTCATCAAGTTCTATCGATTATGCTAGCACCTCTATTAGGTTCCACTACTTGTGTACGCACTCTTGCCAAGTTCTGTTAACCATGCCAACATGCCTATCATGCTCCTCCACCTAAAAAATCACACCCAAAAGTGTACCAACCTTATTCTACACCATGTGACATGTGTATAACTACCAAATTTAACACTATGTTTTGTGACATTATTCATTTTAAAATTAGTCTATTTTTAGATGATGTCACTCCCACATAAATCGGATCAAATAAAAGTAAGAGGGAGAAAGTACCCAAAATAAGCCTTAGCCCCTTGGTAATATGGTATGGTCACATGAGGTAAGCTCTTAGCTTAGCCTTTATCCCTTGGTCATATAAAAATTAATCCCATGTCAATTTCCAATCCAATCCAAAAATGCTTAACTTTTACTAAGAGAGGCTTAAGTTTTTCTTATGAAATTTGATGCATAAAATTTTATTTTGAGAAGTTGATCAAAAAATTTCCACCACCATTTTCCACCAAAATTTTCATGCAAGAATATTTTCAAACACATATAACTTTTGATCGATAACTCAGATTTGAGTGAAATCTTCTTCAAAAGTGCTTATTTCTTATGCTCTACACATTGGTTATATTTTTAGTCTCTCTTCAAACCAATTATTGTATACTCATGGATGCATTATCGGCTAAGTCTAACATCTCTCTATCTCTTTTATACTTATGCATAGATTGTTTGACACATTCTCAACTATGTATGATGTCTATACGAGTGTGATTGTATTTACAACTTAGGGGGGGCGTCACTCAGATAGTTTTTAAGGGTACTATGTGGTTCTATTTATTCTTTGGTGTCTCTTTGATAATCTCATTTTATGCATTATATTGATTCCTTCACTTATTGCTCATTTGGATGCATTTTCAGTTATCCTTCATGTCCTCTTCATGAGTGTGCATTATTCTTTTAACTAAGGGTTATTGCAGTTGTTTTATGAAGTCTTGAAATTTTTTGGTGTTTTCTCTCAGTCATATTAATTTCACTTGAGAGACACTCATGGGAGAATTTTATTCTACACTAGTGGTTCTTCTTATAAAGACCACCTATGCTTCTTGGTGTGCTTACATATAACACTTTCTCATAATAAAGAATTGTACTCCATTTCTTATGGATAGATTCCTATCCTCTGACTTGGGTAAATTCAATAAGTGGGATAGTATTTGTGATAAGGTTTTTGATACCTTACTATTACATGTTTTTACAGATCTTTGTTTCCATGTGGAATATACAGTATGTCCTTGCACTATTTAGAGAATCCTATAATCTCTTTTCAGAGATCCTACTGAGATTTACATCACACCTCCTCCTTTATTTCTTATTGTCTCTTCTAAGATTATTTTACTCTTTACTCCTTATATTTCCTATGATGACACATCTATAGTGGACAATATTCTTCCTTCTATCAATCCACAACTATAGGATGAGATTATGCCAAACCTTAGTTATCCCATTATAGATTTTACTTCTATTATTGTGCATGATGTTGCTGATTCACGTCCATAATAGATTATTACTTAAAATGACTCTATTATTTCCATTAAGAATATACTTTATCAGACCATTGATGACTCTTCTCTCCCTGTGGATATTCAGTCAATGGATCTATGTGATTCATTTATAGTCTCTTTTTCATCTTTGAGAGTTATTGAGTCCTACTCTCCACTTCACATGAACATGCCTTATAAAATGTTCCATCCCATTCTTCTTCATCAAACTCACTTGTACTTGATGACACTTGTGAGCCTGATCACATTTATAAGACTAGGGACTCTTCTTTTGGCATAGACAACTATAGTAGTGATGGGGACACACCTATACGATCTCCTTATCACCTTATAGATATTAAAGAGTTATTTATTGATCAACCTACCTCTAGTCTACTTTATACATTACAAGGTATGTTTATATTGATCCAAGACTCATCAGAGATTAGGTAGTGCATTCTACAGGTACATGGCATTTTATAGTGTTTTGTTGCCTCTACTCAAGTTGCACCATCATTTCATAGATTAGTTATCCCTTTTACTATGCATAAGGAGTATAGTTTCTTGGTTGGATTTATATTAGGCACTTGGTGTACTTATTCATTATTCCAAGGAGATTTAATCTTCATTGTAATTTCTTATGATAGGTGCACTTTAATGACATTACATTTAATTCTTGTGCACAATCTTTCCAGAGCTATGCCACACTTTTGTTTGGGATCCTACTCAGAGTGTTTTATATTGTTGCCCCCTTCATCTTCTATAGTGGAATGGGTAGAACTATAATATATTATTCATGTTCTTACTTTGAAAAAGGGAAGAAACATTATTTGATTTGGATGGAGCTTCTTCAATCTTCAGATAGAGGATCTCATCAATGACATTTTTTATTCAATGAGATCTATTATAGGTAACATCAACATCTTCTATGGGTAATTCTTAGTTTTCCTCTATTGTGCTTATTTGATTTTACTTGGGGACACATTTTCATTTATGATTGACATCTTTAGAGCATGCATTTTCTCTCTCTTTTCTCTCTTTTTGGACAAGAGTTTTATCCTACGAGTTTTCTCCTTTTCTCCACTTTATGAGAGTTGTGTTGTGCTTGTGTACCTCATCAGGTCTTATTTCCAGGCCTAATTATTCTACACACTTAAGCTATGGTTCATGGGGGTGTTAGTTTAGGATTTTTTCTACTTTTTGTTTTACCTACATGGTTGTTAGTCAGCTTGCTTAGGGTTGTTAAGATCATTAGGGGAACACACAGTTAATGTATTTTATATTTGTGAGTTGAGTTGTTACCTTTATGGTGACCTAATATATCACTATATAGTGTACCTCACTTGTAATTTTTGGCTAATCATCCTATTATAAATTAATAAAGCTCACTTTTACTTTAAAATCTTTCTCTCACCTATCCTAGGATTGTCATGCAATATGTGACATTTAGAGATCTAGAGCAATTCAATAGTTTTTAATGATTAGGATGTATTGCATGATACTTTTTTGTATGCATATATGAAATGTACATTTTTTTTCATTGTAAGCCTATATGGAATTGATTCGATGTTTTGTTATATTCACATTATTTATATTTTTATGGCACGTACACACACATAAAAAAACAAACAATATTTGACCTTCTTGTAATAATTTTTTACATATTATCATGATTGTAATTTCATTAATTTTTTGAAACTTTGTTTATAGTTATATGCTTAATTTCATTCATTAACATGTTGAGCCTTGAACATGGCCAATTATGGACTAAGTGACAAGAGCTTTTAAGTCAATTACATTTTGAATATTTCCAATATCCAAGTGGACAATTGTAATTTTCTTGAAAGGTATGTTACCCTTTGGGATGACCATTTCAAAATTCCCAAAGGGTATCTTTCACTTCAGGAGGATCATTTGTGGAAATCCAAGGGGACATACACAAATCCTGAAGGGTCTCTTACCCTTCAAGAAATTCCATTATGAAAATCTTGAAGGGTAGTTTCCAAATACAGACGTGGATAAAAATTTTAAAGGAATTATTTTAGACAAATTATCTGAAGAAATTCCTTCAGAAGATTTGCCCAAAAGAAATAAGCTGAGAGAGAAGCCCGAGACCAAGTGTCCAAAGGAAATGACAGGCCAATGGATGCCAAAATTAGGATAAATGACTAGGCATTAGAAGTAACCGAGTTTGAAAAGCCCAAAGTCTTAAGGCTTCAGAAGCAAAAAAGTGAGAAGAATTCAAGATGGATAAGCCCAAAGTAAGTAGGCTTAGAGAACCTGAATTACTAGGCATAGAGTAAATCATGTTTCTCAAAGTACTCTACTTAAAAGGATTTATAAGTGAAGGATATGAGAAAGTTTGAAGTTAAATAGGCCAATGAACCTGAATTACTTTACATAGAGTAAACTAGGATTCTCTAAGGGCTCGACTTAAGCTTGGTCTGGTAGCACTAGAATCATGATGCAACAAATAAAAGGTTGACACATGGTGTAACTAGAGCAAAAAGGGCCAATAAGTAAAGGACAAGTGGCACAAGGATGTTTAATAAACATGGGAGAGTTTGAGTAGTTGGTAGTTAGAATTTATGAAGGCTCTCATCTACCATGGTTCATTTCCCATAATCATTGTTCAATGCTTAAATGCATCATGCCAAGAAGAAACATTCCATCTGCTCACAACATGACTTTTTAGATGCACCAAAGAAAGTCTTAAAGATGGGAAGGGCTCAAGAGTATTGGGTAGAAATTTGGAATGGTGCATTTATGAACATTAGGGAAGGATAATAAGAGGTGCCATCCATCTATGACTTCTTCTTTCCTCCCTTTGTATCTTCCCCCTTTTCTTTATAAATAGAGGCCTTAGAACCTAGAAATGTATCCCTAGAATGGTGATAAAATAACTCTGAAGAAATTACTTTGTAAAAGACTCTTTTGAAGCAATATAAGGAAAACTTTTCTATTTATAGTCAAAGAAAAGTGTGCATTTTTGGTTTCATTTGTAGAATGTATGATTGTTGTTCATCACCTACATTTTCTCTAAGCACCTTGCTTTTGACTCTTTTAGTTTTATGTAGGATTGCGTGAAGTGTCTATGTGTCTAGTTCCCTTTGAAGTTTACTAACTTAGTGTTTCTCATAGACCTATTTTTTTATTCTTCAAAGTGTAAAGCTCTCCTTCGACCTCCATGCAAAAGTTCCCTACCTACGGCCTTGAGATAGAACCAAAATAATCCTACATCTTGTTTAGCTTCATCAATAGTTTGTTCTTTTCTAGACCAAGTGGGTCACTCTCTTTTGGTGTATCACTTCCCATTAGCTTAGGTTTGTTTTCAAATTATACTCCTACCCCTTTTCCTTGGCCATTAGTATAGTTTAGTGTAGAAATCAAGGATTTGAAGTAAATCACCTGAGGAACTAGCCTCATAAAAAAGTCTAGAGGTTCAACCTCATCATAAGACACCCACATCCTGAGGTTGTTCCTGTGCTTATAGATAGAAGTGAGAGAGCCTAAAAAACTCTCTTAAAAGGGTGAAAATCTAGTATATAATAGTTTTGGCATGCTTGATGGGACCACTACCATTTTACTTCCATTTTTATGAAAGATTGGTCAAATTTGATGTTGTTTTGATCAGTTTATAGCAGTGGTAGCTTTCATCCTTCAATATCTAGTGACTCTAAAGAATACCCAGCTATCTAGTGGTAGAGTAGTACATATCTTTCATGCCAAAGGTGACTACAAGATAAACTTTTGAAATTATTCATTTTGAGTTTGTTGAATTAACTTTAAACTTATCAAGAAGGTTAAGGTTCACCCATACTCACCCTTATGTAAGAATCTATCCTTCTAAACCAGTCATAAGGTATACCTATGCAAAAATATCTTTATCAGCCCCTCTTGCTACTATGATTCCATAAAGATATTTAATGGGATTCAGTGGCCAAATCCCTTTGAAATTACCATAGTATGATCCTATGCTAGTAGCAGCTCTTAAAAGTGTTCCTTATTACTCAAGATACCAAGATGTAACTCCTATTGAGCACATAATGGGCATAGCCAACTTTTCTAACATTTACAATATCATAGTGGAAAACGTGACTATTAGGATATTAGCTATATATTTCAAAGGAAATTCATTAAACTAGTATAAGGGGCTTGCTCCTAATTCTATCCACTCATGGGATGAGCTGGGAGTAGCCCTGTGTAAAATATTTGCAGATAAGAGTGACCACCTGTCACTTATAGGGTAGTTGACCACCATCAAGAGAGCTCCTCATGAAGTCATACAAGACTTTAATACAATATTTTAGAAGGCATGGGATGGAATCATAGTAGTTGTTAGACCATCTCCAAACTTTTATTTCTTGTATTACTTGAAGGCTCTCAATAGTGACATAGTTGTAATGATCCAATCTATGGGAGGATACATATTGTCAGATGCATACGAGGTTGCCATAAAGATGGAGAATGCCTGGTTCAGGCTAGTAAGCTTACTCCTAGACCTGTAATGTCTTTTTTTCCAAATATTATACCACCTCCTATAGTCATTATTCCACTCAACGTTATACTTCCAACACTAATAATCGCTATTGTACCTTCACCTAAGCAAGAGGAGGCCTCTACTAGTGGATCTAACGACTCCCAAGAGTAGCATAATTACTTGGAGTTGAAGATCATGCTCTAATCCTTGAGAAATGATGTGGTTAATGTCAATAGGAAAGCTTACTACAAGCCTTATCAAGCTCCATATCAGCCTCAGTAATAACCTTATTAAGCCAATAGACCACCCTACAAAGGAGGTTTCTAGGGATAGGGGCAGCCTAACTATGCTATACAACATAATTACAAGCTGAATACTATAGGCCCTTCTAACTCCTTGGTCTTAGTTTAGAATAATTTGGCTCAAGAAGTTTAAGGGACAATACCATGGAATCATTCTTTTGGGCAATCTATTGTCTCAACTAATGGCTCCAATCAGGCATTTAATGATCAATGACAGTAGGTTGTTTCTTATGAATACAACTAGGCTCTTATGGCCCAAAACATAGAGGCACCCATAATTATGAGACAAGAGCAACCTCCACAAGAGCAAGGATCAGATCAAGGATTAAATGAGTTAGAGGCCTCAATGGTCATTAGTGAGTAAGAAGAGTGCTATGAATCCAATCAGTAGGCCACTCCCAGTCTAGCTCACATCCCCATCTCAACAAATACAAGGTTTAAGAGAAGGAATAGGGGTGATAATCAGGAAGCTTTCAAAGAACCTATTGTCACCACTCCTTCATTGATAAAGCCAACATTATTAGCTCTAAAAGTTTAGGTAAAATTTGGTGGTATTCCAATCAACATTATGGAGAAAATGAATAAATCTAGTGTGAGTGTGTTAATGTGGGACATGATTTTCCTTCCTGGCCAAGTAAACATTCTACAGGAAGGATTGTCCAAGATGGGTGTTACTACATCTACAAGTAAGTATTCAAGCAAGGCAGCTAAAGTCCTCACTAATGTAATCAAGAGTAATGTAGGAGAAGGGTCAAGTATTGTGACCAATCCCCCCTTTCTATGTCTATTTGATCATTGGTGATTCCTTGGTGCACAACTGCTTGGTGGATAATGGGGCTAACACCTCAGTCATACCAAAGTCTATTGCTAACCAACTAAACCTCAAGTATGAGACTCACACTAAAGGAGTCCTAAAACTTGATTGTTCTTCCATAAAACCATCAAGCATCATCAAGAATTTAAGCCTAACCTTACATGCTTTCCCTAACATGTCCTTGGTGTAAAACATGTTGATTCTAGATATCACTCCTTGCTTTGCCTTATGTCTTTCTAGAGAGTTCACAGCCAAGATTGGGGGCTACCTTGTAATAGATTGGTCTTACGTGGCATTCAAAATAAGGTATGGGACTAAGGTCTCAATCAAAGCTGAACCCATGGCACAATTCTATATTGAACCCCATCAACCAGATAATATAAGCCTTAATTGTACCATTCTTGATGAGAATGAATTTACAATTGGCCAATAGTTGAACACTCATCTCGAAAAAGTTCTAGACTTGTTCTTGGATGATTTTTGTGGAGATAACTAATTTTTCAACCCTTTGGAAGGTGTTGAGGAAAAAGACATGGGTGTTTACCTACTACATGAAGAGAATCAACCCATGTTGTGACTCATTAGACCTTAAAAAGACCCCAATGGTTTATGGAAGTTGTTCTTTGATGGCTCAAGGAGTAAGAATGACATAGGTGATGGGGCAATGTTGGTTTCACCCTCAGGTAACAAGCTTTTCTCTTCTTACAGGGTTCATTTCAGCTGCTCTTCAAATGCAGTAGAATATGAAGGCTTGATCAGTGGTCTTCAATGGGCCACCAAGAGAGGAATCAAATTGTTACAAGCTTATGGAGACAATAAGCTCATAGTTAACTAAGTTAGAATATTGAATGTCACAAAGAATGCTTTGATGAGGTCCTAAAAAAATAGAGTGTGGGCCCTGGTTGAAGATTTTGAGGCCGTTAACATTCAAGCTATCCCAAGATATCAAAACCAATATGCTGATAGGTTGGTAACCGTAGGAGCTCAATTTGAAATTCCAATTGAGCTAAAAGAAACCAAGGTTCAACCACATATCAAGGTGGTGGTGAGACCATTAGTGCCAGATAATGAGGCCCATTGGTAATTTTTTAAGAGTGATAAGTAAATTATTTGTTTCGTACAGTAGGAAGTCAAATTTTCCTCCTCCAACCAAGTTAAATTACAACATTAGTATGAGGATCAAGTTGTTCAACTAAAGTCAAACAAACTTCCTAAGGGGCTGGTTACACTTGAGGGACTTTTTCATGAAGGAGACCATATGAGGAAAGAGAAGGTAGTAATGTCTAGTCATGAGGAAAACTATGAGAGAGTCCTCATCTTCAAGGACAAACTTCTCAAGCTGGGGAAGGTATGCAACAAGGATGAGAGGCATGATTTCATATCACTATGCCAAGACTACGTAGATATTTTTACTTTGGAGTATAATGACCTAAAAGGTTTTGATCTTGGACTAGCCTCACACACCATAGAGTTGGAGGCCAATTCCAAGCATGTAAGGCAAAAGTAAAGGTCGGTTAAACCCAAGATTGAGGAGCTAATGAGGAAGGAACTAATCAAGTTGATTGAGTCTAGAATCATCTTTCCCATCAAGCACTCATCATGGGTAGCCAACTTGGTGCTTGTAAGAAAAAAGAGTAGGGGAGATTAGGCTTTACATGGATTTTAGAGATGTTGATGTAGTGGATTGCACCCTGGGTAGGAGGCTGAGCTCCTACCTTCCACACGCAATAATGGAAACTCCCCTATCGCTCGTGGGACCAATGAAGCTGGGGGGAGAGTCTCTAGATAAGGGCTAGCTCCCTCTAATGTATCTTTTAAGTCTTGGATTCCCTAATGCTAAAAAATAAATGAAAAAAGGGGGGGGGATGAAAAGGGAGAAGGATACTAAAACATAACCTAAACCTAAACTAAAAGGAGGTGATACACCAAAAAGGTCGATCCACTCAGCCCAAACATACACTTGTCACCAAGAAGAAGCTCCCATACACTTCATCTGATGTGGGAAACTCTTCTGTATCAGTGAATCAAGGGTCTGTAGAGATATAGGGAGGAAGAACTATCAAGGTGTTCTAAGACACACTTTGGCAGCCTATTCACATGTGCCTATATTCCTGCTATAGACACTTCTGGCAGACCTGCAGAAGAAGAAACTTCACAATGCACTAGACATGCTGGAATCATTCTGTGGAAAGCATAAAATCAAATGACTTAACACAAAAGAAAACATAGACATATGTGTGAGTGCAAGTTCAAATAGAGGTAAAAATTGCTAAGTCTTGATTCAAGGTAAAATCTGGTAGAGTTCTCCCTAAAAAACCCAGAGATTTTTTGGGTAGAGCTTTGCCTTATGGGCTAAGAGATTTAATCTCCCAAATGAGAAGTTTATAATATATAGAAAGAGGAGAAGTGAAGGCGCCACTTTGGAAAATCCTTTGGTGCTCTTTGACAAGTTGGCCCATGTGCGTTGAGAGCATCGGGAAGAGGAAGTCACTGTTGCTGATGTCATTCTTCTAGAAAAGGCCTGTTAGAACCATGCTGTGTAATCGCCAGTCTTGACTTTGGCATTCAAATATTAATGTGAAATCATGGGCTGCACCTCTTTTCTGAAAATAAGACTACTCTTTCTAGATATCACACAGTTTGTCTACTCATAAATGTAGAGTGGAGAAAGCAGGGTGCACCACTTATTGTTTGCCCCATTTGATGACCACTTGGCAAGCACTGTTACAACTACAGGAATAACTCACCTCCCTTTTGCCACTTGGGCCATTTTGTCTATTTTTGCACTTTATCTCTTCCTTGTTTTGTCTCTTTCTGGCTCCTTCAGCCCTCGAGGCTATCTTCTTGGTGGGTCACTGAGTTCCTTGGGCTCTATCTTTAGGCTTTTCAAACTCAACATCTATTTCATGAGCCTTAAATTTGATGTCTGCGCACCTGTCACTGCGTTTGAACTTCTAATGGCTAGTTCGCCATGCTTGATTTTGATGTCTTGGAGCCTGTCACCCCTTGGAATTCCTTCAGCATTTTTCCTTCCTTTTAGGTTCTTGTTACTTCCCTTTCCTTCAAACTCTTGCTTCAGACCCTCCCAAAGGGGAAGTGTCCCTTCGACTTTGGAGAAATGCCCTTTTTGTAGTAGCCAAGAGTCCCCCACAAGGGCACTTGCCCTTTGAGGTCCTTCGGCTCCCTTGGTCTTGAAATCCTTTAGAGATTTTCCTCTGGTTCTTTCCTTGTGGAATTCTTCCATAGACTTTTTCCCCAAGGACAAAAGTTCGCAAGAATTGCCTTAACCACTTTGCTTTACCCTTTTGAAATTCCTTCGGATCTTTTCCCACGGCCACTTTTTTTGCAAAATTTCTACTAGCCACTTTTCCCACGACTATTTTTCTTCTGAATTTCTTTAGACTTTTTGTCTAAAGGAATTCCTTCAAACAAAAAGTCTGAAGAAATTATTTCTTGCCTTAGTCTTTTTATGTGGGGTTTTTGTTTGTAGCCCGTCTAAATTTCTTTAGACTTTTTGTCTGAAGGAATTCCTTCAGACAAAAGTTTGAAGGAATTATGTCTTCATCCTTTTCTCTTGACTACCTTCAAAAGTGCCTTTTGAGAAAATTGGAGGGCACTCGGGTATTACGAAAAGTCCCGAATTCATTCTTGTATCTCCTCGAAGGGTAAGTGCTCTTCAAGAAAGTTGAAAATGACCCTTCCGAAGGTGTCTTCCTTTGCCTTAAACAAATTTCCTAAGGAAACTTACCTTTTCAGCTTTTCTCCATGACCTCTTTGCAAATGTTCCCTACCCTCTGCAAGGGCACTTGGATGGTTCCTTTTGTGCCTAAGTGTTCGGAACTCACCTTTGCCTGCAGAGTCCATAGAAATGCCTGCAGAGTCCGTAGAAATGTCCAGACTTGTGCAAAACCAAAAAATGAACTGGATCAGGATAGCAGGGAAAGAAGGGGACCAATTTTGGCCTACAAGACCAAAATGGTCAACAAGAGATTTGAATAAAGTCTCCTAAAAAGATCACTATCCCTTACCATCTATGGAGCATCTCCTTCAAGTAGTTTCCAATTCAGAACACTTTTCCTTGTTAGATGGTTTTTTTGGCTACAACCAAATCTAAGTGAAGGATGAGGATCAATACAAAACTACCTTCACCACCAAATGGGGCATGTATGTGTACCAAAATATGCCTTTTGATTTTTCAAATACTGGATTTACCTTCCAAAGAGCCATGGACATGGCTTTCCAGGGGTTATTAGACTAAATGGTGTTGGTATACTTGGATGACATCACAATTTTCTCCAAGAATACTAGGGAACACATGGACCACCTAAAGCTGATTTTCAAAAGGTGTAGAGAGTATGGGATTTCATTGAATTCTAATAAGTGTGTGTTTGTCATGCATGAAGGCAAGCTGATGGGCCAAATTATATCAAAAGAAGGGTTATCTATTGATCCTAAGAGAATAAGTGCCATCTTGGCCTTATCCCTACCCAAGCATAAGAAGGGACTCCAAAGTTTCCTTGGAAAGATAAACTCCATGAGAAGATTTATCCTCAGTTTTGCAAGTTTAGTCAGACCCATAACTGCTATGCTCAAGAAGAACCAAGTGTTCACTTGGTCAAATGAAGGCAAGTCAACATTCAAAGCTATCAAGCAAGCTATTGCTCAAGCACCCACACTTATGAATCTTAATTTATCAAAGGATTTCATTTTATATGCTTTTGATAATATTTATAATATATCTACAATGCTGATGCAAATAAATGGTGAAGGACTCAAGTAGCAATTAGCTTTTTTTAGCCAAGGGATTGAAGGGTATGAGGTGAGATACAATTTTGTAGAAAAACAAGTCCTTACAATAGTAATGAACCTCAAGAATTTTATTCCAATGCTATCCAATAGCAGAACCACCTTATGGTGTCTCATCTTGGAGTAAGAGACATCCTTCTTAACAAGTATTTGATCAAAAAAGAGCTGGTTGGATTATTAAAGTCATGGAGCATGACATGGAGATCAAGTTCACTAAGCTAGTAAGAGGTAAAGGCTTATGTGAGCATATGGATGAGGATCTTCATGAAGACAAAGAGGTCATCTTAGTGACACAAGATAACCTACAAGTAGATGCACCTCCACTTCACATTAGTTGGTTTCATTATATGACTCACTTTCTACTAACAGGTGAGTACCCTAAAGGTATGGACAAAGAAAAAATAAGGTATTTCAGACTTTAGTCCATACCTTATGTTTTAGTTGATGGGGTTTTGTTTAAAAGAGACCTCAATAAAGTACTCCTAAAGTGCATAGATGATGATCAAGTTGCCTAGCTTTTGGAGCATTTCCATGATGGGCCTACAAGAGGTCATTTTGCCACAAATACTACTATATAAAATATCATAAGGTTTGGTTACTACTTGCCTAGCCTCTTCAAGGATGCTTATGTATAGGTGAAGAAGTGTCAAGAATGTGCTCTCTTTATGGGAAAGCAAAGGTCAGCAGCTCTTCTTCTCAACCTGATTTAAGTGGAACAACCATTCATGGAATGGGGTTTAGACTTCATTGGAGTAATTAACCCTCTATCAAGTGCAGGGCATAAGTGGGTGTTTATTATAACTAATTACTTTGCTAGGTAGGTGGGAGCCATTACATTGAAGGAAGGAAATGAAAGTGTAGTTTTAGATTTCTATGATAGCATTGTGACCAAGTTTGGTGTTCCAACCACTATCATATTTGATACTGATTTGGATTTCCTTGGTTTGAAAACAAGTGAATGGGCTCTCAAGATAGGCATCCACCTCAGCACTTCCTCAAATTATTATCCTCAAGGTAACAGGTTGGCTAAGTCTACAAATAAGAATTTGTTGAGGATCATTAGGAGGACTATGGAGGAGAACTAGAGGACATGGCACACCAAGTTAAAGACAAGCTTGTAGGCTGACTAGGCAACTCCTAAAACTACTATTGGAAATTATCCATATGTTCTAGTCTATGGAAGGGAGGCCAAGTTACCCATTTCTCTTGAACTGCCTACATTAGAGCTAGCCCATCAACTGGAAATACTGGAAGATGAACCTATGAATGTGAGATTGGCAGAACTCATAGAGCTTGAGGAGATAAGGGAAATTAAAATGAAAGAATTAGAGGCACATCAATTTCAAGTCAAGAAGGCTTTTGACAAGAGAGCTATAGCAAAGACTTTTCAAGAAGGAGACTTGGTTCTCAAATGGGACTCAAAAAAGGCAAAATCATATAACCATACCAAGTTTGATAGCTTATGGAATGGCCCTCATTTGATCCACAAATGAAAATAACATAAAAACTTCTAACTTGCTCAATTAGATGGAGATGTATTACCAATCCCAGTCAATGGGATTCATTTGAAGCCTTGTTATTGAGAGTTTGTAGTTGTTATATATATTTCTATATGCTTCTTTTAGTTTTATTTAGTGTTTTGCTCTAAGTAGCTGGTGCACATATTTTTCAATTGTGTGTTTTTCCTTCCCTAATTTGCATGGGTACAATTTGTTTCATTTGGGTAATCCTTATTGCTTCAAGGGAGATTTTCAAAGAAAAATAGCTTCATGCAAAAGTAGTGACTCCACGCCCAATAGATCAAACAAAGTAAATGAGCTAGGTTCTCAAGCATAGCAGGCATGCTTCCTTATGAATTACCAAAAATGTTGGCCATTTTTTAGGTCCACATACCAAATTTTACCTAATTGTGGAAAAGGGAGCTTTCAATCAAGAAAATGGTAGGTCTTTGGGGGGATTTCAGGTTTTGCAATAGTGACAACTTTGGGTTTTTTAAAGGCATAGTGCAAATTGGGTTTCTAGTAGTGCTTAACTTCTAAATGTTTCATAAGTAGAAGGAATTTGGGTTTAAAAACCCAAATTACTCATAGACAGTGTATTTTGGGTTCTCTACAGGGCACTATTTGGTTACTTCATAAGTTGTGAGTAGTCAAAAACCTGAAATAAGTAAAGGGGCTTGACAAACCTGATTTGGTCTAGAAAAAAGGTGTTTTTTGGGTTCTTCAAGAGATGAGTCTTTTTTAAAAATTTGAAGGGCATTTTCAAAATGTTGAAGGGTCTTTTTAGGGCAAAAAGGGACTAGTCAACTTTCTCAAAGGTACACTTCAACTTTTTTAAAGGGCTTTTTCTTCTCCAAGTGGATAGTTGTAATTTTTCTGAAGGGTATATTAGCCTTCAAGAGGACCATTGAAAATTCCCAAAGGGTTTCTTTCCCTTTGAGAGGATCATTTGCAAAAATTTGAGGGGACATGCAAAAAGCTCGAAGGGTCTCTTACCCTTTAAGAAAGTCCATTATGAAAATCCCAAAGAGTAGTTTCCAAAGATAGATGTGGAAAAAAAGTCTAAAGGAATTCCTTTAGAAAAATTATTTGAAGAAATTCCTTTGAGAGATTTGATCAAAAGAAATAAGCTGAGAGGGAAGCCTGAGACCAAGTGTTCAAAGGAAATTATGGACCAATGGACGTCAAAATTAGGATAAGTGACTAGCCATTGGAAGTAACTGGGTTTGAAAACCCTGAAGTCTTAAGGCTTGGGAAGTAGCAAAGTGAGAAGACTTCAAGATGGACAAGCCCAAAGTAAGTAGGCTTGGAGAACCTAAATTACTCTACATAGAGTAAATCAGGCTTCTCAAAGTGCTCTACTTAAAAGGCTTTATAAGTGGAGGATCTGAGAAAGTCTAAGGTTAGAGAGGCCAAAGAACTCAAATTAATCTACATAGAGTAAATCAAGATTCTCTAAGGGATCAACTTAAGCTTGGTCTGGCAACATTAGAATCATGATGCAATAAATAGAACGCTGACATGTGGTGTAACTAGAGTAGAAAGGGCCAATCAGTAAATGACAATTGGCATAAGCATGTTCAATAAACATTGGAGAGTCTAAGTAACTAGTACCTGGAAGTTATGAAGGCTCCCATTTACCATAGTTCATTGCTCTCAATCACTGTTTGATGCTTAAATATGTCACACTAAGAAGAAACATTCCAGCTACTCACATCATGATTTTTTATATGCACCAAAAAAAGTCTTAAAGATGGTAGGGGCTCAAGAGTATTGGACAACGATCTAGAATGGTGTATTTATGAACATCAGGGAAGGACAATAGGAGGTGCGATCCATCTGTGACTTCTTCTTTCCTCCCTTTGTCTCTTCCCCCTTTTCTTTATAAATAGAGGCCTTGGAGCCTAGAAATGTATCCCCAGACTAGTGATAAAATCACTCTGAATAAATTGCTTTGTAAAAGACTCTTTTAAAGTAATATAAGGAAAACTTTTCTATTTTTGGTCAAAGAGAAGTGTGCATTTTTTTAATTTATAGAAGGTATGATTTTTGTTCATCACCTGCATTTTCTCTAAGCACCTTGCTTTTGACTCTTTCAATTTTATGTAGGATTGTGTGAAGTGTCTGTGTGTCTAGTTCCCTTTGAATTTTACTAAATCAGTGTTTTTCGTAGACCTATTTTTTATTCTTCAAAGCGTGAATCTCTCCTTTGACCTCCACACAAAAGCTCCCTGCCTATGGCCCTGAGATAGAACCAAAATAAGCCTGCATCCTATTTAGCTTCATTGGTAGTTTTCTCTTTTCTAGACCAAGGGGATCACTCTCTTTTGGTACATCACCTCCCATTAGCTTAGGTTTCTTTTCAAATAGTTATCCTACCCCTTTTCCTTGGCCATTAGTATAGTTTAGTGTAGAAATCAAGGAGTTGAAGTGAAGCACCTGAGGAACTAGCCTCATAAAAAATTTTAGAGGTTCAACCTCATCATAGGACACCCACATACTGAGGTTGTTCCCATGCTTATATCTGCAAGTGAGAGAGCCTAAATAACTCTCTCACAAGGGTGAAAATCTAGTCTGTAATAATATGTCTCATAAATGGCATGGAACTCTTACAATTTGCTTATAAAATTGTGTATCATGTATTGATCAATGGATGCTCTATGTGTGTTTGTACTCTTTTAGAACTTATTCCTTGAAACCTTAATTATTTTTATTATGGACAAACCCAATGATTAGGTATGGTTAATAGTGAATAATTCATACTTGGAAGATTTAAGCATTTTTAAAAGGTAAACCATTGTTAAACTTCATTACACTTACAATGGAGTATGAACCATTATTGCATGTTAATACTCATATAATAAATATGAAGACTTTAAACAAATCTAAGACATGTTTTAATTGATGATCCTCTTAAGAGGACAATGATGCTATATTATTTTAACCTCCATGAATCCTAGATTTGGAAATTAGGAATTCAAGAAGAAATTACATTTGTTTGAAAATCATGGTGTCTCACATAAAAGAGATCTTAACTTTTAAGTGGAAAATACATTATGACACTTTGTAACTATGTTAATAGATATTTAAAATCAATCATAAATTGGTTGTGTAAGTTAATCATAAAAAATACATGTGGGAAGATAACATTTGTGGTTATACACAAGTTTTTGAATATGTATTATAATTATTTACCTTAGATTATGCCTTGGTTGGAAATACATCTTATGCTTGATATATATTGAAATTTTCCATTAGAATTAGGTCATATTTTAGACTCATAATTGTTTAATAGTAGTATTTTATATGAAGGTAAATGGATATGATTATATGAATTAATCCTAGATTTATGAAACGTATGAGTTATATGAATTATACAAGGTCACCAAGAATTAGCCAATGACTACTGAGTTTTCTTTCCTTAAATATGATACAAGTTCATACCTTGCTTCAATTCATCACATTTATGTGGTGTAATAATAAGTCCCTTAACATTGTCAGCATGACCTATCAATTGCATATTATTTTGTATTATTAATAATAAGAGATTTAATAACTACATCTATAGAAATGGCCAAATTTTCATCTCTATATTCAAGCCATAGTTGGAGATCTCCACCTCTGATTCTCTATGGTATAAACTGGGCTTGTCATCACATCAAGGGTGGAAAATAATGTCTAGGACCAATTTATTGAGCTTCAATCATGCATGGTTAAAGGATGGAGTATATATTCTAGCCTCAAGAACATCCTTCCCAATACGAAAAAAATATAATTTTTAAGACAAAATTCAGATGCGCATAAAAGTAAAAATGCTAAGTCATTTACATGGATTGAAAGGACCTTCATATGCATGTCAAAACTATTGAGGCATGGTGTGTTCATGTAATGACATGAATATTGTTTTTATAACTATTTTAATTAGAAATGTGCACCCTTGGATGCTCTGTAGCACATGGAAGCTTTGTGGTGGGGCACTTAGTGTAAAGGCCTTGCATAGGGTGTAAGATTCTTAGGCATTGGGCATGGAAGTATTATCACCAAGGTGCATGCACAAGAATAAGTTATCTCACCAAAATGATGGGAACATCCCTACTGTGTGGGAACCTTACACTCCTTAGGATGATCCCATTATTATCGCAAGACAATTGATGCTCGTATGTGTAGCTAAGTGATAATACTTCTATGCCCAGTGCCTTAGATACTTATGCACTATGTAAGGCCTTCATGCTCAATGCCCCACCATAAATCTTCCTCACACTATGGAGCATCCATGAGTTCACATTTTGATTGAAAAAAGTTTATGGCATGCTTGGTAGCTCATGGCTCCAATAGGTTGCCTTTGCTCATCTCACAACTACTACTTCAAGTCCAATGTGCTTCTTAGAAACCATTTTATGACATACTTGGGTGTATAAAGATTGATAACACTCATCACCATAACTTTTCTACATTTTTTCATGGCGTTTTGGGTTTGACTAGCTGATATTGCTCCTTTAGTTTGAATAAGTCCTAAGATGACTCATCTGAACCTAGGTGTGTGCTTTGCTCCCTACAAGTCTTCACCATCTATATGGTTTTAACCTCCTCTATGTGTGTACCCTAATTATTTGTGATATGTGATTGAAAATGGCCATCAATGTATATCTAGGCATGGGTTTGCTCTTGAGGGATGTTAGTTTATCAAATAGGCTTGCACAGAATTCCTCTAGCTCATCCTAGAAAGAGTCCTCTTCCTACATATGTGATTGTGCCTATAGGCTCACCTTAGGGTGATCACAGTCACTCTCTTTGATCATGTATTGATTTAAAAGGTTATATTTTTCTTCAAGTTCCTCCTTTATAGTGCTAAATAGTATCTCATTCACCCAAGAGAGGTCAGGCCTAGGACTTTAAATGCACTCTAGAGTGGTGCAGATTGAATCTTCCTCATTAAGGTCCTTCCCTTCTACCACCACTTCGATCATCTGCTCATAAAATTGTTACTCCATCTAACTTTACCTATATTATTCTCATATTAGGGTTGATTCTTCTAGTGTGGTAGTATAGAAAGGATTGATAATGATGATTTCCTTATCATATTCACTTGAAGTATCCTCCTTATTTGAATGGTATACACTCACCTTTCATGCAAATGGTCCTCCTTTGAAAGCTTCAATTGGCATAGAGGATGGGGGATTTAAAATTTTGGGTATTATGAATTTGCGATGCATGGTCTAAGAAGGCTTCCATGACTGTACTTGAGGCTCCTAAGGAAGGATAGGTTCTTGAGCTAATATAGGTGTAGGCTCTTGAATTGGTATAGGTGCGGGCCTTCTAAAAATTGGTACTTTTAAATTAGGGGATTTAATTGAAGGCACAATGAATCTATCCTTCTTGAAGCTAGGTAATTTGGGTATGAAAGTTTTATGTCCCATAAGGTAGCTTGTAGGTGCAGGGGGAGCCTGTTTGCAGCTAGGAAAAGGAATAGGGGCATTTGGTTTTTCATTAATTTTTTGTATCCATGCAAAAAACTATCATATCTACTCTTTTTTGGCTGGGATTTGCCTAGCTAAGCATTCTTCTTCATATCTGTGCTATTTCATCACCTCCTACTAAGTGTAAGCTTGATGAGCAAGCTCCTTTGTACTTTATCATACTCCTGATCTCTTTTGATCTCCATCATTTGTCTTTAAAAATCAAGGTGTATATCACTTATGCTCTTTTGAGGTTGATTAGGAGGGTAGTAATGATGATTGGGAGTAAGGTAGCTTATATAGGGATAATTAAAAGTGTAAAGGGGTTGTCATAGGCACTGAACTGGGGAAACGATATAGGCACTCGCATGAGCTTGATATGAGAAATGGGAAGGTACAAACATAGTATTTTCATGGAATGGGAGGTGGAAAGATAAATCTTTAAGCACTCAGACTGCTTAAACTAGTAGATTTTGGTTATTTGAAGTCTCTAGATGATCTATGGAGTGTCATCAACATTTGATAGCTAAGGGTAGTATTGATTCTTTAGCTTTTATTCAACTTGG
The DNA here is from genome assembly GCA_037957365.1 of Torreya grandis. Lineage (NCBI taxonomy): Eukaryota > Viridiplantae > Streptophyta > Pinopsida > Cupressales > Taxaceae > Torreya > Torreya grandis. Next base: position 2,064,702 of record JARHVA010000508.1, read on the forward strand.
TCCCAGTAGGCATGTCATAAACTGTTGTCATTCAAAATGTGCACCCAAGGATGCTCCATGGCATGGGGAAGCTTTATGGTGGGGAATTAAGTGAAAAATCCTTATGCACCTAGGAATGTCATGGAATGGTTTTTAAGAAGCATATTAGACTTAGAGCAGTAATTACGAGATGAGAAAAGTAAACCCACTCAAGCCATGAACTATCAGGCATGTCAATAACTATTGTCATTTGAAATGTGCACCTGGGGATACTTTATAACTTGGGGAAGCTTTATGGTGGGGTGTTGAGTGTAAAAACCTTGCATGGGGTGTAAGATTCTAAGGTGATGGGCATGGAAGTATTATTACTCAATTGTGCGTGTAAGAATCAATTGTCTTACTATAATGGTGGGAACTTTGCTCTTTAGGGATGTTTTCATCATTATGTTGAGACAAATGATGCTCATGCACATAGCTGAGTGACAATACTTTTGCACCAGTGCCTTAGACTCTTGTGCCCCTACAAAGCCTTCATGCTCAGTGCCCCATCACAAAGCTTCCCTACATTACAAAGCATCCAGGGTGCATGTTTTGAATGATAACCATAACAATATTACTTTAATAGTTTACAAGTTAGATTTATTAGTGTGTGTTAGTTAGTCGAATATATTGTTAGTCATAATATACTAAAATATAGTGGGTTGTTGGGAGTTTGATTGTGTGATACTTTCATGGAGATTTGATCTCCTCATATATAAGAAAGACTCTTCTTATATAATTTTTAATATCCAATATATGTTTAATCAGATAAAATGAAACTATTATATATTGTGTATTAAATATTTACTTGTGTGTTTGGCTCCTTTTTTCCATGTTAATATTTTACAGATCTAAACCAGATTTATTATTTGGTATCATAGCAATGGAATCCTAAGAATGGCGAGGGGCAGTTGCTTATCACTTTGTCCCTATGGATTAGAGATTCTGTTGATGACCCATTGATGTTTTTGCCACACAAATCTGATTGTTCTATTAAAGCCAGGTGTATTTTCTTGTATGCCAACATCATGATTATGATGTTTTCATGAGATTAATTAGTTTGGATGAACATCTATTTTCTTCATTGCATACCTGCTATCTTTTGGTCATGTATTTTTTATCTCCTATGTCTCTTCATCAAATTCCAACTCTCATTGATGATTGCACTTCAGTCAAGAATATTGTGAGAATTAAGATCATCCTATGCCCTCATCTTATGTCAATATCATATAAAATAACTACATTTCTTAGCTCCAACATGCCTCCAATGTGTCATCAAACTACTAAGCTCAATATGGTTGTAGAATCAAAAGTTTTTTTTATTTTCAATCTTTTCAATTTTTACCAGCATATGAAACAATAGATGATTTACAATAGCGGTGATCTATCTATGTCTAGACCTATTTTATATGCATAGTCCTATCACGCATATAATAGAGTCTAAGTTATCATAACATACTAGAGCAGAATGCAAGACTATATTTTTTAAAAAGATGATTGGGTTGAATGTGTTAATGCAATCTGTAGTCATTAGTTTATTAACTATTGTTTTTTCACTGGATGTCACCCATGCTTCTTGTGCATGTCATTTAGATATGTCTAAAATCATGTAGTTGATTCATTAATATCAAGTTCAATTTAGATAGGTGTGATGGTCACTATAGGTCTGGCTTAATTTTTTTTAATGTTTATGATTCTTTTATGTTTTGTCTTTAGTTATAATAATAGCAGTCATTTTTTTAGTTTTAGTTTGGTTAAGAATTCTAAAATCAAAAGAGTCATTTGGTCCATGGTTATTAGTTTATTTTATGTCTACAATTAGTGTCATATTTTAAAAGTGTCATTTTAAATCTTGTCAAGTTTTTTCAAAGTCAAGAGTCAAATTCATAATAAAAATGTTCAAATGTATAAGGATGCATTTTTGCTTGTACATGACGTTTGAATTGTGGGTGGATTTATCCTCAACAAATCTATGAGTCTAAGTTACATGATTTTTTGGCTAAGTGAAGTAGATTCATCAACTAGAGGATGAAGGAAATAGAGGCTAGAGGTTTCATAGCCTCTCTTTATCCACCAACGATGAGGCAACTTTTGTTTTAGTGGCATCTTTTTATTTTTAGTTATGTGGTGTGTTTTCTCATTTTTTCAATGTGGTGTGCTTTGCATCAAATCAACTAATGCCAATAATAGTTCTTTAATGGCATTGGAAACTATCTATGTTGTTTTTGTTTCGGTAGTAACAGATATTAATAGAGGCTGCATAAGATGACAATGAAGATTTATTCCTCATGATATTTGCTTTTTAGAGTTGTGTGTGTTTTTATTTCCATACTTATTTAGACATCCTATAATATTTGGAAAAAAGGGAGAGTGTAGATATAATGAAATGTGGCAAATAGTTGTATAAGAAGGAAATTAACTGTAAAAATTCTTTGACTGCAGAGATCTTTTAACTACCTTACTTTTTATGGAGATGATCGACTAGTGACACATCCATTACGGTCACATGGAGTAAATGCAGGATGCATTCCTTTGTATAGTAGTGGTCATGTGCAGTAAGATCCAGACAATAAGATTCAGATATTAGTAAGCAAACATAAAAGTATGCATTGGCTTATGATTCTGTTTGAGCTAGTTCTTGAAAATGTATATTCTCCTCATACTCACATCAAACGGGTGTAGATATGATCAATAATATTCACAAGGGGGTGAATATTGAGGTATGGTATGTTCACATTCTTAATGTAATGATATAAATATTGTTATTATAATAATTTTATGTTAATAGTTTACAAGTTAGATTTATTGGTGTGTGTTAGTTAGTCGAATATATTGTTAGTTATAACATATTTGAATATAGTGGGTTGTTGGGAGTTTGTTTGTGTGAGATTTTGGTGGATATTTGATCTCTCAAAATATAGGAAAGACTCTTCCTATATAATTTTTAATATCCCGTATATGTTTAATCAGATGGAAAGAAATAATTATATATTATGTATTAAATATTTTTGTGTGTTTGACTCCTTTTTTTCATGTTAATCTTCTATAGATCTAAACTAGATCTATTAAAAACCCTCTGATTATACCCTTAATAACAACAATTGAATTTAAGAAATGAATTTATGGCGTATTGTATACTTATAAGTGTTAAAATGTTATTTTTACATAGTCAAGAGATAAGTTCTTATCCTCCAATTGGCATTCCCACTTTTAGTACCTCCCCTTGAAAATAAATCAAATCCAACACATCAAGATAAGAATTTGATATGTATTCCTAGGATCATGACCGTATAAGCAACCCATATACATATTTTTTGAGATTTTACTATACCCAAATACACTAATAATGAATGTTGTCAACAATCAAGATCTAGTTGGAGATCTCTACCTCCAGTGATTTGTGGCAAAAAAATAGCATTGCCATAATGTCAAGGTGGTGAATAATTTCTGTGAACACATTCTTGGTATTTGATCATACTCAGTTAAAATATGCAGTATTCATTTTGACCTTAAGAACATCCTTCCCAATATGAAAAGTTTACAATTTTTTAGGCAAACATAAAAAATGCATAAAATAAAAACTATAAGTCCTTTATATAAACCAAAAAGGCATTTATGTTCATGTTGATTCCCTTTATTTACACCTCATACCCATGAAGATCAAACATCATAGATGAATCCATGGTAGATGATATACTGATTAATGTTAAAATGTAATTTTTATGAAGTCAATAGATAATTTCTTGTCCTCCAACTGACATTTCTACTTTCGAAACCTCCCCTTGAAAATCCATCAGTTCCAAAACCTCAAGATAAGCATATGGCATATGTTTCAAATACAAACACCTCAAAAGCCACATGAATACACATTTTTGGAGTTGATTTGGGACATATATACATCAATAACATTGTAGTTAATGTTCAAGCTACAATTTGGAGATATTTACCTCCAATTCTTCATGGCTAAAAATTAGGATTACTACCACATCATGAGTGGTGAATAACATCTAGGATTACCTTCTTGGCCTCCAAAAACTCATGGTTATGAACTATTACCTATTCTGGCCTCAAGAACATCCTTCCTAATATGAAAAAATGTAGTTTTCAAGGTAAATTTTAGATGCACATAAAATCTAAATCATAAGATCCTTACATGAACCAAAAAGACCTTCACGTGCATTTTAAAACCCTTTACTTTTACCCTAGATCATAATGATTGATTGTGAAAGATGAATTTATGGCAGATGGTATATTAATTAGTGTTAAAATACTATTTTTATGTGGTCAAGAGAAAATTTCTTGCCCTCCAACTAGCATTTACACTTATTGTATCTTCCCTTAAAAATCCTTTAATTTCAACACATCAAGATAGGCCTATGATTGTTCCCAATACCAAAACCTTTGAATCCACATAGATATACATTTTTGAAGCTACTCCAACATGTATAAACACTAATAATAAATGTTGTCAATGTTCAATTATTAGTTGTATATATCCACCTCCAGTGATTCATAGCTAAAACATGGAATCTTCACCATGTTGAAGGTGGTGAATAATGTTTAGGACCACATTTTTGACCTCTAAACATGCTTGGCCATGAGTAAAAGTACTCATTCCTACCTCAAGAATGTTCTTCCCAATATGATAAAAGTGCAATTTTTAAGGCAACCTTCATGGGTGCATAAAACTAGAACCATAAGTCCTTTACACAAACCAAAATTACCTTTACGTGCATGTTAAATCCCTCTAATTTCACCTTGTAACATAGAAATCAAACATCAAAGATGAATTTTTGCTAGATGATATACTTGTCATTATTAAAATGTTATTTTTATATCGTCAAGAGACAAGTTCTTGTCTTCCAAATGACACTTATGCTTCCACAGTCTCCAATTACAAATACATCAATTCCAAGACGTCAGAATAGACATATTAAATTTATTCCCACAACTAGAACCTCATAATCCACCAGTTAAGAGACAAAGTATATGGTCTAACTTTAAGAGTATCTAGTATTTTGTAATAATAGTACCAACTTTCTCTTGAGCTTTTAATAAGATTTTCTTAGATTCAAGAATATGAAATTCTATATTAACGGTGTTAACCATGTGATGCTAGAAGATTATTTGGCACCACTAACCTACAATAAATGTGTTAATAAATAATTAAATTTAAATTTATATGTAATATCTACAAAATCAATAATATTTGATAAAATTAAATATATTTACATTTGATAACTCAACATACCTTGGAACTTCAATCTAATGAACCACTAACATCTACTCTACTCTTGATAGTAGCAAAAATTATTTCACGGTCAAACTCATGAACCTTCCATAAATTATTGTTTAATGATCTCCCTTGATATTTGAGCAATTAAACATTTATTTCAAGAACCAAAGTTGAATAGTGCAATATCTTCTTGTATATTTCATAGTCTTCAAACAACTGTACATCTAAAAATTTTATAAGATACCATCGAAAGCAATATCAAGTAACTACCACAAACCCAGTGAGATAGTTAATGTTTTCCCTATTTGTGATTGAGGAATTTTATTTATTGTTTTAATTTACATGCCAACTTAAGTAGTAATATGTTCACTCTTTGTTTTCTTCATTTGTAATAACTTCAAAAACATGCCCTATATCACAAAATAATTTTTTTTAACAATGATGTTGATAAATAATGATAATTTATTACATAATAATTGATATTGTACATGGTTACATTAGATCAAATACATGGTTAAAGTCAGGTAATGATGTCTTATTTTTAAATTATAATTCTAACGTAACCTAATATGTATCAATTCTAATGCGTCAATTAGAATTAGATGTGTACAAATCCATTCATCCACCCACTTTTGTGACTCACACTCTTTCCAAACAAAGTATACACATGCAAAACAAAACTATGTCATGTGTCTCGTATGAACCATCCAATAACTTACATTTGAGCTACAAGCCCCTTGAAGTTTACTTGATCCTGTTATGGTCATACAATCTTCATACCTTATCAATTGTTCTTCCTCCATCAACCAAAAATATCTACAAACACTAGAGTTTTCTTGAGCACCATGGGACAATTTCTTGTTACACCATTCAACAATGGTTTTTGAATCAATCAAATCAGTGTATCTTTGAACTTCAAATCCTTTCTTGCAAGTTCTCTTTTTACACATGCCCTAATACTATCATCATCCCTTTTTCATGGCCAACCTTAGTGAAATATAAATATGTTTTATGCTAGTGGTAACTTAAATCCTACTTAGCTAGTAAAACATATATGCATTCTTAAATTATGATGTGAAATTGTCTAACCAATATACTCTTGATTCAAATTAGTGTTCATTTCAGTCAATTTTTTATAAAATATTTCAAAATAGTGTTGCACATACTTTGTAGAATGTGATCAATCATCACTAACATAAATAATATTTTTAAATATTTTTATATCTTGCTATGTATGTCGGGGGACACATGAATTTTATATGCATGAAATGGGCAACATGTATCGAGTTGTAGTATTATGACTAAACCTTCATTTGTGATTGGAATATGTAGTTCTCAACAAAGTCAACTATTGAAACAATAGAACCAAATGGGAATGTGTTCTTAATTAACTTAAATTATTCATCCAACCATTGTGATCTATGTGTGTGCCTTTCATACTCATAAATAAAATCCTCATAAATTTTACCATTCTTGAAACATGTATTTATTTTATAACAAGCTCACATATTTTAAATTTCTTGTCATATTTTAATTGATATACGTCACTTGCTAAAAAAAACTATTTTTTTTCCAATTCCAATTGTACTCTCCTCTTTAATACAAATTTTCAATTTTAGCAATCCACCATAAATGTTTCAAGTTTCATCCAAGTATGCTTTGTTATAGGAAAAAGTATCCATCTAGTCTTTCACAAAAAATGATTGGAATAAATTAATTTGCTAAATTTGGTAGTAATTCCATGCCACACTCCTACAAAATGTTGTGAGTATGAAAAGTATAACATACATGATGAAAAATATCATAATGCATGGAAAACTTAATATATTTAATACAACAACAAGTGGTGCGTGTGTGATTTATTTTCACATAGAAGGGTTTGTCATCTCAAAATATCATGGACTAATGAAAAATTATGGATATTTTTATAAAATCTTAGAGTACATTTTTATTTGGGTCATATCCAAGAATTTTTCAAATACAGTTCATGATTACAAGAACCAACTCTTATTTTCATTACATCTCTTATAGTAGGTGAAACCTTTGTATTATCTTTTTGAAATTGTGCAAGTAAATATTTGAGAACATCGATTACATCCTTGTCTTTTTATGGGAGTCTATTAGAGAATGCCTATAAGTCATTATTATTGGCATAATCACATCTTTTTCATCTTTCAATCACTTTATTTAGTGTATTTATGTCTATGTTTGGTGTTTTGTAGGTTTGTCTATTCAAATATTTTCTTCCCTGTTTGACCACTTACTATACAAGTTGTAATTTTATGTTGGGTAGTGCTACTATATTTGGTGCATTTATTCACACCTACAGTATGGTATATATTATGTATATTTTCAAAAATTATCTTCTTTTGACCATCAATATTAGATTTTGTTAGTCTTAAGGTATTCATTGTAGGCCTCATCTTAAACAATTTCATCATTGAAATAAACAATTGACATCTTTGAGAATCATTTAAATATTATAAGTAATTATCCTAAATTATTTTAGTTTTTCTTCTTGGATGGAAGTAAACCATTTTTAAAGAATTAGTTTAAAAAAAAACTATCTTTAATTAAGCACACGGATCTTCTACACAAAATACTAGGAGTTTTTACTAATGGTACATTTTGTTTATTTGGTGTTTCCATACTGTTATTTTCATTACTAGTTTCTTCATTTTCTATTCCCATATAGTTTACATCATTGTTACTTTCATTATTGAATGTTTCCATGGAATATTATTCATTTTTACTTTCACCATTTAGATTTTTCACAAGATTTTATTCATTTATAATTTCACCATTATGTATTTCCATGTATTTTTCTTCATTGTTATGGGGTAAATCATCGTGCATATTATCATAGTCACCAAAAATAAAAACATTATACTTTGAATGTGGACTTGTAATATAATTTGGAATTTTAGGTAAACATTAATCATCATTATTTATTTATTAATTATCTATGACATTTGGTTCATTGGTGATAATATATATACCTTATCTTACACACAAAATATTTTATTCATTCCCTTGTTTTTGTCTCAACACTTACAATTGCTTTGGCATTTTACGCTTTAACTCTTTTGTGGCATTATAAAAAAAAACCATCACTCATTATTAGATATATTTTGAGAGTGGGGACAACACTATCTAAAGTGCAAAGTGATGCAAAGTACTTTGGGGATAGAAATCTAGATACAAAAAATAATAATGTTAAGGAAATAATTATATTGTTAATAAAAGGAATGCATACATGTTTATTAAAACATTATCTTATTCAAATATTCTACCCTATACAGGGCTCATTATTTCATAAATCTCATCACTGACTACAAAAATTGAATAATTTCTTCAATTTATGATAAAATTATGGTTCATTAAGCCACAAATTACATCATATACAATTGATTGAGCCATAAATTAGGTTCATGGGACTCAATTTATCTCAACTCATGTCTCTAATTTCACCAACTGATTAGATAAATTCATAATGTAAATTGAGCTAATTTAGCCCCAAATCACATCCTATTCTTGCAATTAGGTTCAAAGGGCTCAAATTGGTCCCAATTGCATTCATGATTCAATCAATCAATTATTTGGTTCATGCAATGATAAAATTGGTGTCGATTGAGCCCCACATCACATCTTATATAGTCAAAATTACTCAAAAGGGGCTCAATTTGGCTCAAATCACATTCTTGATTACACCAATTGATTAATTCTCTCAATCTATTATAATATTATGGCTAAATGAGCCCCTAATTGAATCCTATAGTTGTAGTTAGGTTTAATGGTATCAAATTGGCCTCAATTACCTCTGTGGTTGAACCAAATATTTTTTTAGTTCATTTTATGAATGTCTTGATTAATGCCCAAATCACATCCTATACAATCAAAATTAGGTTCATGAGCCTCAATTTACACCAAATTACATCACTAATTACCCAATTAACTAATAAGTTCAATTCATGAATAAATTAGATTTAATTTAGCCTCAAATCACATTATACTATTGTAGTTAGGTTCAAGGGGATCAATCAACACCAATGGAATCCATGATTGAACCAATAAACTTTTTGGTTCATTTTGTGATGAAATTTTGTTGATTGAACCCTAAATCACATCGTATAATTTAGTTTGAAATGGGCTTAATTCAGCCCAAATTACATCACCAATTGCACCAATTGACTAATTGGGTAAATATGCAATAAAATTATGACTAATTGATCCTCTAATCACATTATATAGTCATATTTAGGTAGAGTGGCCCAACTACCTGCATGATTAAATGAATCAACTATAAATTTCATCATTTGATGATATTGGAGTCAATTGAGCCCTAAATCACATCATATACAATTGAAATTAGGTTCACATGGCTCATTTTTTTTCAAATTGCATCATGAATTGCACTAGTTGATTAATTAGCTCAAATTATGATGAAATCATAGCTGTTTTACCTTAAATCACATAATATAGTCATGCTTAGGTTCAAGAGGCTCGGATTAGACCTAATTACCTTAATTATTGAACCAATCAACTATTTTATTCATTTTGTGATGACATTGGATTTGATTGAATCCTAAACCACATTCTATATAGTTAAAATTACTTGATTATTTGGTTCATTCTCTGATGAAATCAAGGTTGATTGATCCATAAATCATATTCTATAGTCTTGGTTAGGGTGAAAGGACTCAAATTGGCCCCTATTTTCTCTATGATTGAACCATTTTACTATTTGGTTTATTTTATGATGATATTGGGGTCAATTGAACCCTAAATTACATCATATATAATCAAAATTAGGTTCACAAGGCCCAATTTGGCCCAATTTATATCACTTATTGCACCAATTGACTAATTCACTCTATATGTCATGAAATTGGAACTAATTTAGTTCCAAAACACACCATGTTACATCCCAAGTTCTCTCCAAGTTGAATAACCTGTATGATCTATGGATTATTATGATTTTTAGTTGATTGATTATTGTTTAATTAAGTTTTATGACATATGCTAATTATAGGACAATTATACATTGCTTAGATTACATGACTAAATTACTATGAGTTAGTTGTACATTTATAGTTAGTACATTATGATCATGTTGTTAGTTTATACATTAGTATTTTAAGGATATAATTATGTTTCAAGCTAACTACCTTCATTTTTGTGAGGTGGATGTAGGATATATCCATCCCTTAGAGTGTGATGGAGGGAGATCATCATCGAAGAAGGTGGCATGATGGAGATGTTTGGGAATGACAAAGGAAAATCTAGATACCTATGCACACACCACATTAGAATAACATGTTTTATGATTATTACTTATTTTATGATAGTTTTAGTATGTCATTTTCATTATCTGCATTTAGATAACTACTAGCAAACTTTTATTATGATCTTGTTACGATTTGATACTTACATTAATCTAATTACATCATTTCTTTTATGACTGAAATACATAGGTAATGTTGTTCTATGATTATGTTATTTAATGCTTATTGAGATGTTATACTTACTATCATCTATGGATTTATCAAAATGTCTTAATTCATTGGTTGGTTTAAATGATATTTGATAAAATTCATTATTTTGATTTAAAGTCAATATGTATAAGAGGTGGTCGAAGGCATTTGTAATTTCTTATGTAAATGTAATGTCAACCACAACATCATTGTGTTTGATTTATGGTTATAACATGTTATAGTCTTCTACTTTGATTTTATACTTGTCATATTATCATTCCCAGTCATAATGTTTGATAAACCTTTGTAATTTTATGTCAATAGTTATTTTTAAATCCTATGGGGCTAACTTAGCTAGAGAGTCTAATGTATTGGCATTAGTCTTATGATTTTATAGACTTGTTGGTTTATCGACATCATTGGAAATGATAGTGTTAATGGACTTTTGTAAAGTCGATGCATGACTAATTAGTGAATCAATAAAAATGTAGATATTTAAGGATTAAAATAATAATTGATTATTTGTTTTGGGAATACTCAAGATAATTAGGGCTTTTTATTTATCTCTAACTTGAGTTAACAATGATTTGGAAAACTAATTTGTAGATTTAGGGGTTTTTGCATGGTGAATACCATGGTAGACTGTGAGTCCTATTATCCTCAATGCATGCATTGAATGAGTGGGAAATCTTGGATAAGGAGGGAAAATTTTTGATGAGGGAATGACAATAAAGAGGTATAAGTGAGGCAAAAGGGGGACAAATGTCAAGGAAGAGGAACGATGAGCAGAGAGAAGGGGTAGAGAATTATTCTGGAGCAAAAAGAATAAAATTGGAAGCTACAACAAGTTTGGTGGTGTAATTTCATTTCATAGATATCTAAACATAGAAATTATGTGTATTATTTTTATAAAAAGGGGTTATAAAATTTATTCTATTATTTTGATAAGATTTAGTCCCTGTGGATGGCTTGGCCATCCACTAAACCCAACCTTTATCTTCAAAACTGTAATCTCTTATAATGGACTATGTTTTGTTGTGTTTGAATCCTTGAGATCTTATAATGGAGTATGCATAACTTATATTCATAAACATAATATCTTATAATGGATTTTGTTGTGATTGTTGCTTAGAAACCCTATTTGAAAAAAAATTAAGTTTTTGAAGGGAAAGTAAGTTTTCAAACATTGTTCTGTTTGAGGAGAATTCTATGTTTTTGACTTGGTAATCCCTTAGATAAGTTTAGTAAATCAATAACTATACAAGGGTATGTATATATACCCTATATAAGTACTAGGATATGTTTTTGACTATGTAATAATTTAATGGTAATATAGCCAAGTTTGATAATGATAAGACCTTTAGGATTTGGTTGTCTATTAAAAATGATTCCACCCATTTAGGAAGAGGATTAACAAAATAATATATTCATAAATATATGGAAATTATATATATCCACCCATTTAGGAAGAGGATTAACAAAATAATATATTCATAAATATATGGAAAGTATATATATATATATATATATATATATATATATATATATATACTTTCCATATATTTATGAATATATTATTTTGTTAATCCTCTTCCTAAATGGGTGGAATCATTTTTAATAGACAACCAAATCCTAAAGGTCTTATCATTATCAAACTTGGCTATATATGGAACATATATACATATATGTATACAATTAGGTAATGCCCATTTGATTGAGGAATCATTTAGAATAACTATGAAACTGGGTTATAATCCCTGTAGCTTGTGAAGGTTAACTTCCTTTGTATACAGATTCTAAAGGAGTTTTTTATGTACTCTTCTTGTGATAATTAGTTGACCAGGTTGAACTATTTGTTGTGCATGTGATATGATTTGAGGTATTTATTGATAATTGACTGTGCACATGTATTTATATAAAGTGGTTATGCTACTATAGTTGTGAATTGACCTAGTAGTCTTTGTGTTGAACTGTAAATGAGTTTTATAATTATGAAGTAGGTATGGACATTCAGTTGTGCTTGAGTTATCTTCTTGTGAAGTGAAAATTGGTTTTTGGTTGTGAGTTGAATGTATTATTATGTGAATCTATTAAGACCGAGTTTAAACTTTAACATAGTATACACCTATTTATAAATCAAAGGGGAAATGAATTCATAAATTTATAAGATAGAGGGATTGTGTGAATAGAAATCTACATGTTTGATTTAATCATACAATTCTTGAGTAGGTTTACCAAACAATAGTTGATATATTCTTAAGATAAAAGATATCCATTCTTTAGTTTATGCTAGTACAATATATATATATATATATATATATATATTGATATTGTTAAAGGATAAAATGTGTATATATACATATATATAGTATATATTTGTATGAATGAGATGTGTGTATATAAACATGGTATGCATTTAGGAGTATTGAATGAGTTATAAATCCATGATGTAAGTATACCATTAATATACGCATGAAACTTGTTTAATGTACAACAAGTTATGATGGAAGTTGGATTATTGTTCTATGTGAGTTTAAGTCTTAAATATAAGGTATTTGATTAATTAGTACCTTTGAAGTTTTTTACGACAGGTTTTTTGTTATTTGAGAAATATTTATGCTTGGAATTAATTTGTGTTAAATGCACCGTTGGCATGTCAAATTTAGGCTAGAAATCAATGTATTAGTTGAATGAAATAACATGGAGTTACTTTTTGTGATTTAGTAACTTGTAATCTAAAGTATGTAATATACCTAAATGGCATGTTTTAATGAGGATTGTTCTTATTTTATTTATTATTTATGTATTAAATAATATTATTTGAGATTAATTGTATACCATTTTTATAGATTAAATGTATGTATTTGATTATTTCCATACTTAACATGTTTTATGTATGCTAATAGGAAATAATCTGATTGAATTTATAGGTTATGTTTTACTTAACCAAATCTCACATTTATGGACTAAATAAGTAGTGAGATGGACTAAATAAGTAGTGATATCATGTTTAAATAGATTTTCTTTATGGTACACATATGTTATAATTATTTTACAATAAAAAAGTACTAGCTTGTCTCTCTAGATTCTCATGCCATCATTATATACCCATTTATGAAGGGAGAGACATTCCCTTGTTGGGAAATTATGTGATGGATCGATGGTCCATGGTTGGTGTAGGAAAGTTCTTGAATGATGCTTTCCCTTCCCACAACAATACTTCATTAAAGACTACACTTGAGATTACCATATAAAACTTAAGTTTGTTGAGACTCATACTCTGTGGAGCTTTGTGTCTTACATTATATTTATTATTGTGACACTATTCTTATTGAGACTATATTATTTATTCATTTGTACATTGACAACAATGGTTGTAATGTTGTATCAACCATGGCTAAAATTGTGTGATTATCTTTTGTAATAAATGCAATTTAATTGGGTTAATCAACATTGTACTTGTTTTTCTTAATTATGGATCGTTAGTTAGATTTCTCGTGGTGAAATATGATATATGAATATTTATAATTAATTTTAAAAAATTACTCTATTTTATTAAAATTCAGTGGGGTTGTTACATTGTGGTATCAGAGCTGAGGCTCCAACTCTAGGAATTAATGAGTCCACTAACGTATTTTTATCCTTCTATTTAAAATAAAAGAGAATGGTGTAAGGTAGAGCATTTGGTAAGGGTAATTCAAATACCAATAATAATAACCCTCTAGTTGATTCTAATCAATTTAACCTTGAGTAAACAACAAAGATAGATCAGATTCTCATAGCCATGAATGAAACTAAGGACAAATTACATCCCTAGAATAGGAAGTTCATGGCCATGAAGGGGAAACCCATTAGGATGGACTTGAAGAACATCTTGTTGACTAGGAAATTCCTTAAGAGAAAAGGAAGGAGGAAGTGCCTTAGGATGTGAGAGCTTTTGTAGCTGTAGAATTGGCTAGGGATATGAAAAAGATAAATCTACGTAAGTTTGATAGAACTAAATATAGTTGAAGCATGGCTGATAGAGATGAAAAAGTATTTTGAGATTTGAAACTACTTTGAAGTCACTAAAATAGTCTAAGGAGATTACCAATTAGTTGGTGAAGTAGCTATGTGGTGGGTTAATGAAAAGTTAGAAATGAATCTCAACTCTACCACCACCACCTAGGATTAATTCATGACATTGTTTAGAGCATGATGGATTCCATAATTATACTTTGATCAAAATCTTATAGATTTTTAGAATCTTAAGCAAGGAGACTTATCAATGAATGAATAATAGGAGCAATTCACCAAGCTTATGAAGTATGTATCTCAGTATCAGGTAGATGAGAGGTTCAAAATTAGGAATTTCGTCATGGGATTAAATATTTAAATTGGTTGTGAGGTGGATGTGTATGGGCCATATACCATGGATTAGGTCTTTGAAAGGTTGTCAAGCAGGAGCAGAACCTAAAATATCTTGCTTAGATTAAAGATAAGTTCAATAAAAAGTCTAGAAGTTATAAACAAAATTTCAAAAATAAAAACTAGAAGAAGAGGAGTGGAGACTCTCAGAGTCAGTTCAAGAACTAGAATGCTTAAATAGTGGCTCAACTAATAAGAAACTTGGTAATAGTTTTAAGGGTGGTTTCAATGGAAACCAATAATCTGAAAGGAAATGACTACCTATAGGTTACTTCATTTGTGGAGGTGTCCATTTTTCTCATGAGTGTACTCATGATAAGTATAAGAACATAGATTTTTCTCCATAATAGGGAACTTTTCAATAGTGGATTCTAGTAGTAGTTAACAATCATCAGGCTAAATTCCCAGATTCACCCATAAAACTATTAAGTTTTTTTTATCATCCAATTTTTATTTTGATGAACATGGGGGCTACATTATGTTTAATTTCTTGTAGAATTCTTAATATGTTGTATAGAAAAGCTAGAGTTATGGAAAATGCATGGTTAGTACAAAATGAGAATGAGTTAAAGGTTAAAGTTGAAAAGTGTTTAGTCGAAGCTAAGATCAAGTTGCTTGAATTCATAATAGTAATGGATTTTTATGAAGCACTGATAAGGTCATATGATATGATTAGATTGTAAAGCATAAATATAAGGTTGAATACTATCTAAAAAAGGTTAAGGTGTCAAGATAATTTTGTAAATTAAACATAAATTCAAGGGGAGAAAAGAGAGTTGAAGCTTAGGTAGATTTATGTAATGCAACTCAAAAAGGCTTAGAGGAAAGGGTGTCAACCATTTATTGTTAAAATAAATGATATGGAGTAATTTAAATAACCATCCATCAAAGAGTATCTTTTTTTTAGTAATTTTTAGGATGTATTTTCAGAGAAATTTTTAGGATTACCACCCAAACATAAGTTTGATTTATTTATTGATATCATACTTGAATTGAAACTACAATGTAAAGAATTATATAGGATGACAACCACTGAATTGGTTGAGTTAAAATCTCAACTTTAGGAATTGTTATCAAAATAGTTGATTTGACCAAGTGTGTCACCATGGGGTGCACTAGTAATATTCATCAACAAGAAGGATGGTACTCTTTGCCTATGTATTGATTATAGAATGTTAAACAAAGTGACAGTTAAGAACATATATATGATACCTTGTATTGATGATATTTTTTATCAGATGCAAGTGGTAACAATATTTTCTAAGATTGATCTTAGAGTAGGGTATCATCAACTAAGGGTCACAAATGAATATGTCCTAAAAACAATGTTTAGAACTTGATATGGGCACTATGATTTCACAGTGTTACCTTTTGGGTTGACAAATACTCTTACATCATTTATGAATCTCGTGAATAGTGTGTTTAACTATTATCTAGATCACTTTGTTTTTGTTTTTATGGATCACATCTTCATATATTTTAAGGATGAGAAAGAACATATTTAACATCTAGAGTTGGTTATGTAATGTTTTAAAAAGCACAAGTTATACGACAAGTTATCCAAGTGTACATTTTTTAAAAATGAAGTGTAGTATTTAGGACACATAATCTCCATAGAAGGAATATCAGTAGACCTAATGAAGATAAGATTCATAATGAAGTGATCAGTGCATAAGAATATGCATGAGGTAAGGAATTTTATGGGATTAGTAGGCTATTATAGAAAATTCATTCTAAATTTTTTAAAGATAGATAATCCAATTACCTCTTTTTAGTGAAAGAATCATAGTTTTGTTAAGTTAGATAAGTGTGAGAAAGCCTTTCAAAATTTGAAAAGAAGGCTTACATCAGCACCAATACTAAGAGTTCTTGATCCTAATGTTTAGTTCTCAATAATCATGGATGCATTTGGGGAGGGATTTAGAGGAGTTCTTATGCAAGATGGTTCAATTGTAGCATATGAGTCCAAAAAAATGATGCCATATGAGGTGAATTATGCACCTCATGATCTAAAAATTTCTACAATAGTGCATGCCTTGCAAGTTTAGAGGCATTATCTATTAGGGAAATCATTTGAGCTTAAAACTAATAATTTGGGCCTATAGTACATCGTCACCCAATCAAACCTAGATGCTCGTTAGAGATGTTGGTTAGAATTTTTATCTAATTATGATTTTAATATTAATTATATCAAAGGTAAGGAGAACAAAGTTGTTAATGCTCTAAGTTTTAAGAGGTACATAACAACTTTGGCTACTATCAAGAGTACTTTTCATGATCATGTAATCAAATTCTCATCAAGAGATGAATTTTATGATCAAGTCAAGGAAGTATTAATTGAGAATCTTCATAATCTTAGGTATAAAGGATTCAAGATATAAAGTGATTTTTTTAAGGTATAATGGTAGAATGTATGTACCTAATAAAGAGAATATGATGAGTATAGTGCTAAATGAACTACACAATGCCCCATATTCAGTACATCTAGGTGTTACCAAGCTCATGGTTGAGTTGAGGCCACTCTATTTTTAGAAAGGTATCAAGTAGGATGTATAAAAATTTGTGTCTCATTATTTGGAGTGTCAGTGTGTGAAAGATAAATATGTGAATCCAATATGATTTTTATATTATTATTCTATCTCAGAATGCAAGTGGTAAGTGATTAGTATGGACTTTGTCTAAGGGTTTCCATTATCATAAAAATAACATGATATGATCTTAGTTTTAGTTTTTAAACTAACCAAGATATCCCACTTCATACTAATAAACTTGATATATGATGCACTTATGCTTACAAAAAGATTCATGAAAGAGGTGTATTAGCTACATGGATTTATAGAGAAGATCATTTTGGATCAATATCTGAGAATGACTTCTAGATTTTGGTTGATTTTGAATTTAACTCTAGGTATGCAGTTGAATTTAGCACTTCTTATCACCTATAAATGAATGGAAAAATAGAAAGAGTTAATTAGGTGTTAGAAGATCTCCTTTGTATGTATTGCATGGATCAATAATACAAGTAGAAGTAGTACCTTCCATCGAGTGAATTTTCTTACAATAACTCATACCAATCCACTTTGAAAATGGCTTTGTTTGAGACATCATATGGAAGGAGGTGTAGGACTCCAATCAATTGAGACATGTTAGAGGATAGGGTAGTCTTTGGACTTGAGATACTCATGAAAATAGAAGAGAAAGTTAGAATAATCAGTAAGAAGTTAACTGAGGCTAATAATAGATATAAATTTTATGTTGATTTGAAAAGAATAGAAAGGTAGTTTTTTGTAGGTGATAAAGTGTTCTTATGAGTTAAACCTTAAAAAATCTTTATTAAGTTTAGAAATTCTACTAAACTTTTACCTAGATATATAGGAGCCTTTGAGGTTATGAAAGTGATCAATCTTGTAGCGTATAGGCTTGCATTACCACCATCTCTAGCTCTTTTACATAATGTCTTTCATGTGCCCTATCTTAACAAGTATGTTGTTGATCCTTCACTTGTATTGGATTGGAATGCTTTACAAGTACTGGATCTTAGGATCATCATAGTGGACCCAATCAAAATAATTGACACTCATAAATTTAGTTGTGTAATAGAGAGGTGTCAAAGTATAAGGTCTAGTAGGACCAATATTATGAGGATAGTGTTACTTAGAAGGACTATGATGAGTTTTTCAAGGTGTTTCTACATTTGTTTACTTGATGCATTGTTGGATATAGTTTTATTTTTTTGCTGAATAATGTTTATATTTAAGAACTTGTGTTTGAATAAATGTCATCAGGATTATGACCGACTTTGAGAGGGAATGATGTTATATCTTTATTTTTATCTAACCTGGATAACCTATTTGATCCATTGATTATTATGATTTTTAGTTGATTGATTACTATTTAATTAAGCTTTATGTCATATGTTGATTATAGGACAGTTATATGTTACTTAGATTATATAATTAAATTACTATGAGTTAGTTGTACTTTTATATTATGTACATTAAGATCATGTTGTTAGTTTATATAATAATATTTCATAGATATAATTATGTTTTAGGTTAACTACCCTCATTGTTATGAGGTGAATGTAGAATAGATCCATCCCTCAGAGTGTGATAGAGGGAGAGCATCATCAAAGAGGGTCACATAGATAGAGATATTGGGGGATGACAAAGGAAAAGCTAGATACCCACACACACACACACACCATATTAGAATAATATGTTTTGTGATTATTGCTTGTTTTATGATAGTTGTAGTATTTAATTTGCATTATCTACATTTAGATGACTGTTAGTAAACTTTTGTTGTGATCTTGTTATGGTTTGATGCTTACATTAATTTGAATACATGATTTCATTTATGATTGTAGTACATAGGTAATTTTGTTGTATGATTATGTTATTTTATGCTTATTGAGATGTTATATTTACTATTATCTATGGATTTACTAGAATGTCTTCAAAATGTCTTAATTCATTGGCTGGTTTAAATGATATTTAGTAAAAATCATTATTTTGATTTAAAGTCAATATGTATAAGAGGTAGTCAATGACATTAGTAATAACCTATGTAAAGGTAATGTTAACCACACCATCATTGTGTTTGATTTATGGTTATAATTTATTATAGTCTACTACTTTGTTTTTATACTTTTCACATTGTCATTCCTAGTCATAATGTTTGATAACACTTATTAAGTTTATGCTAATAGTTATTTTTAAAATGCTATGGATCTAACCTTAGCTAGAGGGTCGAATGCATTGGCATTAGTCTTATGATTTTATAGACTTGTTGGTTTATCAACATCATTGGAAATGATAGTGTTAATGGAGTTTTGTAAAGTCAATGCACGGGTAATTAGTGAGTCAATAAACATGCATATATTTAAGGATTAAAATAATTATTGATTAGTTGTTTCGGGAACACTAGAGATAATTAGGGATTTTTGTTTGTCTCTGACTTGATTTAAGAATAATTTGGCAAACCAATTTATGGATTTTGGGGTTTTTGCATGGTGGAAATGATGGTAGACTACGAGTCCTGTTAGCCTCAGTCGCATGCAGAGAATGAGTGGGAAATATTGGTTGATAAGGAGGGGAATGTTTAGGTGAGGGAATGATAATAAAGAGGTAGAAGGGAGGTAAAAGGGGGATGGATAAAAAGGAATAATAATGGTGAGTAGAGAGAAGGGGTGGAGAATTATTTTAGAGCAAAAAAAACAAAATTGGAAGATACAGTAAGGTTGGTGGTGTAATTTCATTTCATGGTTATCTAAACATAAAAAAATTGTGTATTTTTTTTTATGAAAATGGGTTCTAAAATTTATTCTATTATTTTGATAAGAGTTAGGCATTGTGGACAGCATGGCCATCCATAGAACCCAAACTTTATGTCTGAAACCATAAGCTCTTATAATGGACTATGTTTTTTTGTGTTTGAAACCTTGAGTTCTTATAACGAACTATGTATAACTTATGTGTGAAAACCTAAGCTCTTATAATGGACTGTGTTATGATTGTTTTTTAGAATCTTTGTTTGAAATAAGGTTAAGTTTTTGAATGGAAAGCAAGTTTTTAAGCATTGTTCTGTTTGAGGATAATTCTATGTGTTTGACTCGTTAATCCCTTATATAAGTTTAGTAAATCAATAAGTATATGTGCATATATATATATATATATATATATATATATATATATATATATATATATATATATATATATATATATACCCTACAAAAGTATTGGGGTATATAAACATACCAATATATCTTTACCAAGGTGTATATACTATTTTGTAAATGGGAAATCATCTTTGTATAAGGACTTTAATGGTGTAATTTGCTTACTTTTAATCCCCAAATAATTGACCTAGTCAAACATAGGGTTGTGTAAGATATATTTACTTTTAAGATGAAAGTTTACATTTGTCAAGTTTGATAATTATTAGACTTTTAAGATTTGACTGTCTATTAAAAATGATTCCACCCATTTAGGAAGAGGATTAACAAATAATTTATGCATAAATATATGGAAAGTATATATATATGAAACATATATATATATATATATATATATATATATATATATATATATATATATACACAGATGTATACAATTAAGCAATGCCCATTTGATTGAGTGATCATTTAGAATAACTATGAAATTGGGTTATCAAGCTTGTAGTCTGTGAAGGTTAACTTCCTTTGTATAACGATTCTAAAGGATTTTGTAGGTACTCTTCTTGTGATAGATAGTTGATCGAGTTAGACTAGTGGTTGTGCATGTGATATGATTCAAGGTATATATTAATAATTGACTATGCATGCATATTTATATAAAGTGGTTATGTTACTCTAGTTGTGTATTGACCTAGTAATCATTGTGTTCAGCTATAAACGAGTTTTACAATTGTGATGTAGGTATGGACATTTAGTTGTGTGTAAGTTATCTTATTGTGAAGTAAAAAATAGTTTTTGGTTGTGATTTGAATGTATTGTTATGTTGATCTCTTAAGATTGAGTTTAAACTTTAACATAGTATACACTGATTTATAAATCAATGGGGAAATGAATTCATAAATTTGTAAGATAGAGGGATTTTGTGAATAGAAATCTTCACGTTTGATTTAATCATACAATTCTTGAGTAGGTTCACCAAGCATAGTTGGTTTTATTCTTAGGATAAAAGATATACATTCTTAAGTTTAGCCAATATACTATTTTTATAAATGTGTATATTATTAAAGGATAAAATATGTATATATACATATATATAGTATATATTTGTATGAATGAGATGTGTGCATATAAATGTGGTATACATTTAAGAGTGTTGATTGAGTTATAAATCCATGATGTAAGTATACCATGAATATATGCATATAACTCACTTAATGTACAAGTTATCATGGAAGTTGCATTATTATTCTATGTGAGTTTAAGGTCTTAAATATAAGGTATTTAATTAAGTAGTACCTTTGAAGATGTTTACAACTGGTTTTTTGTTATTTGATAAATATTTATACTTGGAATTAAGTTGTGTTAAATACACTCTTGGCATGTGAATTTTAAGTTTTAAATTAATGTTATTACTTTTTGAGATTTAGTAACTTGTAGTCTAAAGTATGGAATATACTTGGATGGCATGTTTTAATGAGGATTGTTCTTATTTTGTTTATTATTTATGTATTTAATAATATGATTTGAGATTCATTACTAGACTAAATGTATGTATTTAATTATTTATGTGTTTAACATGTTTTATATCTACTAATAGGAAATAATTTGATTGAATCTATTGGTTATGTTTTACTTAACCAAATCTTGCATTTATGGAACTAAATAAGTAGTGAGATAGATTTCACCAACTTAGCATAATAATTGAAAGATGAGGGTAATCTGATCAAGTGGTGTATATGAATTTGACTAATCCTAGAGATCAATAACTATTTAAAAACTTTGGCCAACAAAATATTTTAGTTAAACATTGCCATTTCATGTATGTTATATAGATTACATGTTTGTGTGATGTCATGTTATAATATAATTTTTTTATGGTACACATCATGTATTAGTTATATTACAACACATAGGTACTAACTTGTCTCTCTAGATTTTTGCATCATCACTATTTACCTATCTATGAAGTAAGGGCTATTCCCTAGTTGGGAGATTGTGTGGAGAATCGATGGTCTATGGTTGGTGTGAAAAAGCAGTTAGATGATGTTCTACCTCCCCACAACAGTACTTCATTAAAGACTACACTTAAGATTACCATATGGTACTTGAGTTTGTTGAGACTCATGATTCTTAGAGCTTTATGTCTTGCATTATATTTATGATTGTGACACTTTTATTGTTAAAACTATATTATTTATTCATCTTTACATTGATAATAGTGGCTATAATATTGTATCAGTCATGGCTGAAATTGTGTAATTACCTCTTAGAATAAATGTAGTTTAATTGGGTTAATCATAATTATGCTTGTTTTGATTAATTATGGATCACTAGTTAGATTTCTCATGGTAAAATCTAATGAATGAATATGTGTAATTAATTTTTAAAAATACTCTATTCTAGTAAAATCTAGTGGGGTTGTTACAACCATATAGTCATAATAAGGTTCAAGGGATTCAAATTAGCCCTAATTGCCTCAATTATTGAAAATTTTGACTTTCATTCATTTTATTATTCAATTGCAGTTGGTTAAACATTAAATCACATCTTATATAGTTACAATATGATTCATGGGCTTAATTTATTTTAATTCACATCAAAATATTGACTGTCTTATGTATGGCAGTGTATATATTGATACACACCACATTTATAAAAAAAATTATAAAACTAAAAAAAAGACATTTCACTTTTACATCCCTTGTGGCATATAGTTCATTTTTAGGGACAATAGCTAGTTACCTATAAGGACTATAAAAACATTATATGTATTTTTGTGTATGTTTTTATTGATCACAAATCATATGAAACTAATACATTGCATGTTTCTAGTGATCACAAATGACATTAAATAAATACATATATAAGTGTGTACACATTTACAATGCATACATAATTTTATTTTGTAAAATTGAAAAAATATTCCTAAAGGCTTAGAAAAGGCTTGGATTCTCGAACCTAAGAATTGGACCTACACACACAGTCAAATTTGTGTTTTTAACTAAAAACAAAAAAATCCAATTTCCAACATGATAAACACTATGAATTTCTTAAAACTATTACTATATATATATATATATATATATATAGTTGTGACATATAGTGGCATATAAAAGACACACTTAGCAATCAATATAGATGGAAACTTTGAAATAGTCAGAATATATATATATATATATATATATATATATATATATATATATATATATATATATATATATATATTCTGACTATTTCAAAGTTTCCATCTATATTGATTGCTAAGTGTGTCTTTTATATGCCACTATATGTCACAACTATACATGTCTATATTTGTTTATGTATCTCTTTTTCATTCATACAAATGTAAAAAAATATTATATGGTTGCAAACTAAGCTTAATTATATATACACATTAAAAAACTATTTTTTTTTGGTAGTTGGGGGGCACACAGTCAGTTATCTTTTTTTTATATCATTTTTCAAGGTCTTTTTACTTATAAAATTGTGTGTGTGGCGGGGAGGGGGGGGAGTGGACGGGGAGCGGGAGGGGTATGTGGATGGATATCTATTTTTTATTATTTTTCAAGGTCTCTTTACTTTTAAAAATAATAAAAAAATAAATATTCAATATAAAATTTAATTTTACAAGTAAAGAGACCTTAAAAAAATGATAGCCAACCATGCACCCCCAAATATGTGTGTGTGTGAGAGAGAGTTCTCAAATTAGATGATGTAATCTAACTTTCCACCAAAGGGTTTTAAAAAATACTAAACAACACTAAAAAATGAAGGGTCACATAAGCAACTATCTATTCTGTTTTTCTGAAAAAATAGGAGTTCCTCTTCAATCAGATGTTTGATTTACTTATACTAGACCATTTAAAAAAAATAGTAGTTTAAAAACTAGACTCGAAATGCTACAATTCATGTTTTTATCTTAAAAATTATAGTGTAACCATCTTAAGTAATCTATAAAATTTAATCCTTCTAAATTTTCAAGAAAAAAGTCCACTCAAGACACTTTTTTGGTACCCGTATGAGAGCTTGTGAAGAATTACATAATGCAATGTATGTTGTAAATGATAGTGATCAAGTTTTATAAGTCATAAAGTGTAGTGTCATGCCTTGAGAACATATCTTAATAACTATGGGAGTCCCCCTCAAAGCAATTATTGTATTATGGACTTGCTTATTTTTTTATCATTTCATGGTGAATAGTTATTGAAAACTTTATATGTTGGGAAACATATGTGAATACATGTGTGTGTGTGGGGAGGGGGGGTCACACGAGGGTGTGAGTGAGAGGCACAGGTTTATGAGATCATGTGTGTATGTACACCTTATTAATTTGAGTGATCTTAGATTTATATCACTTATTTACATAAAATGATGTTGTGTCATTTATTTTCTATTTGTAATGATGATTTACATAATGAACTATTTTTTCTATTAATGTTATTTTATTATTGATATTATATATTAAATATTGTCATAACAAAGAAGTACCATGATGCATCTAGTCTATGTAGATGACAAGGATGATAAGAAAGGTAATAGCATGGTACCAATGATGAGATGTATTGGTAAGGGTTTGCATATTATCCATCATGTTGGTAATTAAGTCAACCCAACAAAGTGGTAGCAACAAAGTCTACATGAAAGCGAATTCAAATAACATCTGACACACTGTGGTCAATTGGAATTACCTTAAATTTTTTATTCTTAAATTAAATGGAACATTTCATGTTTATAAGCATGGGTAAAAAAAGGAAAATTGTCCATATATAAATAAGACATGGCAAGTGGAAACAATAAAAAATAAAACATAGCGAACAATGGTCACCATGATGAAAAGAGTCTAAAAAATATGTTAAAGACACCCAAATATATAGTTTGTTTAAATTTAATGGTGACAATTCTTCCTTTTATCATTAGATAGACTTGAGTGAACCACAAGCTAAAATTCACAATGACAATATGTAGAAATTAAATGGTAAAGAAAGGCTAGGCATGCCACTTTAAATGTGAAGGTAGACTTTTGGTGCAAGAAAAGACTTCAAAATTAATAAGAAATGTTAGCCTTAAAAAAATCACATAGCCATTTAGCTTGGGGTTACTGATCAATTTGAGAAAAAGAGGAAAGAAAGAGTTAGGAACTGAGATTCCTAATGTAGACCATGTAGTTACTAACTATGTCACAATTTGCCTAAGGTAATCCTTATTATTAGTTTTATGAACCATTTCTCTTTATTTTGTGGAAGGATGTTGCTAAACTTAATCATATCTGGATCTTATTTTATTATTTCAATTTCCCTTATTTTAGACATTTAATTTTATACATTTACCCTTTTGTCCATTATGTGGCTTTATTCAATGATCTGTAGATCTTATTTATTTGTGACAAAATTTCCTCTATGGTTATTTGCACTTCATGACATAATTAGATTGTTTGATCTATTTTCACATTATTCTTATCATTGAATTATGTTTTCAATCCATTGTGAATTCCTTTGGGTGGGTTAAAATAATGATAAAAATAAATCTTTACATTTGGAAGTACGTTCGTATCCATTAGAACTATTTATACATTGTTACATAGCTTGAGGCCTTTGCCAAGGTGCTAGGAGAGGTGGTTAAGTCTCACGGCTTATGTTTTAGGGATTTTTACTCTACTAGGGTTTTTTTAACTTCATTATACACAAGCTTACTTCTTAATTAAGCATGTTATTACATACAATGTAAGAACGCTAGAATCTCAAGCAGTTGTGGGTTTATGGATCTCGTTTCAATATGACATTTTTTAGATATTTTTTAATGCTTTATTAATTTTTTTTGCTTGTTATATTTGTCTATGATTGAATTAAACATTTTTATTGGTTTTATTTTAGGTTGCTCATTGTGAATAAAATGGAACACTTCATGTTTATAAGAATGGATTAAAAAATGGAAAATTGTCCATATATGAATAAGATGTGGCAAGCATAAATAATAAATAAATAAAATAATAAATCATAACAAAAAATGGCCACTATGATGAAAAGAGTCTTAAAATATATATTAAGGACACCCAAATCCATATGTGGTTGAAAGTTAATGGTGAAAATTCTACCTTTTATCATTAGATAGACTTGAGTGAATCACAAGCCAAAATTCATAGTGATAGTCAGTATAAATTAAATGGTAAAGAAAGGCTAGGCATGTTGCTTTAAAAGCGAAGGCAAACTTTTGGTGAAAGAAAGGACTACAAAATTAATAAGAAATGTTGGCCTTAAAAAAAGCACACAACTACTTAGCTTGGGTTACTGATCAAATTGAGAAAAAGAGGAAAGAAAGAGTGGGAACTAATATTCATAGTGTAGACCGTGTCGTTACTATGTCTTAGATTGCTTAAGGTAATCCTTAATTATTCCTTTTTTGAACCATTTCCATTTTCTTTTGTTGAAGGATGTGTCTGAACTTAATGATCTTTGGATCTTATTTCACTATAGAAATTTCCCTTGTTTTGGACATTTACATTTTATGCCCTTTCCCTTTTTTCAAGGATGTGGATTTATTCGATGATCTATTTTTATTATTTATTTGTGATAAATTTTCCTTGTGATTATTTGCATTTCATGATAGAAATTGGATTGTTTGATCTATTTTCAAGTTATTCTTCTCTTTGATAATGTTTTCGATCCTTTATGATTTACTTTGGGTGGGTTATAATAAGGAGAATAATAATGATTTACATCTAGAAGTATGTTTAATCCATTGAAATTATTTGTACATTTTTACGTAGCTTGAGGCTTATGTCAAGTGGTTGGGAGAGGTGGTTAAGTCTTGATCCTTATGTTTCAGGGATTTTTACTCTGCCAGGGGGTCTTTAATTTCATTATATGCAAACTTACTTCTTAATTAAGCATGCGATTACATGCCATGTGACAACGCTAGAATATAAAGAATTTTTGGGTTTAGGGATCTTGTTTCAATGTGATACATTTTTCTAGGTTATTTTTAAGGCTTTACTAAACTTTTTTGCCTTGTTATATCTATTTATGATTGACTTAAAAACCTTCTTATTGGATTTATTTTATGTTGCTCCTTGTGAATTACATGGAATAATTCATGCTTGTAAACATGAGAAAAAAACCCTTGTGAATTAAATGGAACACTTCATGCTTATAAACATGGGCAAAAAATGAAAAATTCTCCATATATGAATAAGACATGGCAATCGAAAACAGTAAATAAATAGAATAATAAAGTACAACAAACAATTCTCACCATGATGAAAAGAGTTTGAAAAATGTATTAAGGATACCAAAATCCATAGGTGTTTGAAATTTAAGTTAATGGTGAAAATTATGCCTTCTATCATTAGAAAGACTTGAGTGAACCACAATCTGAAATTTATACTGACAGATTGTAGAAATTAAATGTTAAAGAAAGGGTAGGGATGTCACTTTAAATTTGAAGGAAGACTTTTGGTAAAAGAAAGGACTACAAAAATAATAAGAAATGTTATCCTTAAAAAAAGCACGCATCCACTTGGCTTGAGGTTACTGATCAGATTGAGAAAAAGAAGAAAGAAAGATTTGAGAAAAGAGATTTGCAATGTAGACCGTGTAGTTACTACCTATGTCACAACTTTCCCAAGGTAATCCTTATTATTACTTTTGTGAACCATTTCCCTTTTCTTTTGTGAAAGGATGTCATTGAAATTAATGATCTTTGGGTCTTATTTTATTATTGAAATTTACCTTATTTTTTATGTTTGCATTTTATGTCTTTTCCCTTTTTTCAAGGATGTGGCTTTATTCAATGATTTGTGGATCTTATTTATTTATGATAAATTTTCCTCTTTGGTTATTTTCATTTCATGAAAAAAATAATATTGTTTGATATATTTTCACATTATTCTTCTCCTTAAATTATGTCTTCCATCATATGTGATTTAATTTGAATGGGTTAGAATAATGATAAGAATATAGCTTTGCATCTGGAAGTACGTTCACATCCATCAAAAATATTTCTACATTATTACATAGCTTGAGGCATCCATCAGGGTGTTGGGAGATGTGGTTAAGTATTAGGGCTTATGTTTTAGGGGTTTTTAATCCACCATGGGTTTTTTAAATTCATTATACACAAGCTTACTTCTTAACTAAGCATGTGATTACATGTCATGTGATGGCACTAGAATCTTAAACAAGTGTGGGTTTAGGGATCTCATTTCAATGTGATATCTTTTTTTAGCTTATTTTTAAGGCTTTATAAAACAATTGCCTTGTTATATTTGTCTATGATTGACTTGACAACCTTCTTATTAGTTTTATTTTATGTTGTTCCTTGTGATTTTCACCTTGAGCTTACTAATGTTAATTAACAAAACTTTTTTTGACCTCTTCCCTTTAACTCATTGGTTACAATTGAATCCTAGTAAGGAGTGAATAAAAATCAATGTGATCTTTATTAAGGATAAAATATTGGATTGACATCTAGTGGGTTATTCAATGAGTAACTAAATAGAGCAGTCAAAATATTCATCATCACCCTATTGTGGACATGTGCAATCGTCATGAGGGTGGTTGGGGGGAATATCACACCAAATCATCTCCTCATCTGATATCCCGTATAATCATGTGAAGATCAATGAATGAGTAAGTAAATTTATGATCTCATAATGCATGTGTTCTAAATTTTATGTTGCATAGTGGTAGAGTTAAATTTTTTAGTTTACCATGCTATGTTATTTAATTTTAGACCATATGAAATCTAGTATGTTTAAGAGAAGAGAATAATAACATGTAATTCATTTAAATACTAGAAGTCACAATGATGGATGTTTCATAATGTTGGAAATGAAATATTCATAAGTAGAAATAAGTTGATTTATTGGGAATACGAATAAATGAATCCATAGTGATAGTTATAGTCACACCTTATACTTGTTTCATGTGCTTAATGAAATAGTTTCCCTATCCTTGTGAATGATAAATCTAGTTGTGATTTTACAAACTAAACACATTATAAAATTTCACATTACACTAACAATAATGTTCATTATTATCCATACAAGATATTTATTCAATGCATTCGGAATGTCTTATTCAATAATAGGATTAAAATATATAGATTGAATACCTACTTTAATGAAGGATTCAATTATTATCCTAAATACTTCAAATCACTCAACTTCTCCCACAAGACTCTCTCACAACCTTATCTCTTATCCCAAATATCTCTCATAACACTAATCAACATGAGTTGTTCTCATAACTCACATTAAAAATATATATAATTACATTATTAACTCACCCAAACAAACATATAATGTGAGAACTAAATATAATATTAAGAACATTCTTCCCCTTAGTAAGAATATGGGGAAAACATTGTCTTGTACTGTAACATGTTGCCTCTTCAAGTTCATGATCTGGATAGTTTTCTTAGGATAACTAGCAACCTCAAGTGATGGTTTTATAATTGTTAACCAACAACCAAAATAAGATGATTTTACAAGTGGCTAACCAATAAGCTAAGCATGTGACATTGGGGGCGCAAAAGGGGGTCTTAAGTGGACTTTTTTTCCTAAAAACTAAGAAACCTCAACTTGTACAAATTATTTGAGACACCTAAATGAAAGATTTGAAGATGTCATAGGAACATGAATTTAGAATTTTAATTCTAGTTTCTAAAATACTAATATTTTTTTGAAATGGTCAAGTATAAGTAGGTCAAACATCAAAAATTTGAAGAGGTAGTACTATTTTTTATAAAATCAAAGTAGATAGCTTTCTGTGTGGCCCATCATTTTTTGAGCATTGTTTATTTTTTTAAACCCTTTGCTATAAAGTTATATTAGATCATCTAGTTTGAAATCTATATTTATTTTAAATTAATTAATAAAAATCTATTTTTTACTAATTTCACAAGTTAATAAACCTTGAAATATGATCAATAATTTATAACAAACCATGCGGCCCCCTAACTACCTTAAAAATAATGAAAATTAGATTTTTTTTAATGTGTATAGAATTAGATCTAGTTTGTAACCATTTAATGTTTTTTAGATTTGAATCAATGAATGAAAAGTTACATAAAAAATAGATATGTATGTATACGACATATAGTGCTAAAAAGACATACTTAGAAATAAATATAGATAACAACCTTAAAATAATAAAAATATAAAAAAAAAAAATCTTTCAAAAGAGGAAAGTGTAGTTGATGTTGCAGTAATATTTTTTTAAAAAAATCAATCAAATTCATACTGTTTGGGATGGATAAAGTTGTATTTTGTTTTATTAATAAAAAATATGCATTTGGATATGTGTTTGCAGGTCCATGCCTTAGGCTTGGGAATCCAAGCCATTCGTGAGACTTCAGGCATGTGTTTAAATTTTGAAGTATACAAACCATGTACATAAAAAAACCACATACATGGAATAATGTGAATTTCATATGCATGGAAAATGAAGCAATGTGAACCTACTTTTCCTAGTATAAATGTTGTTTTATTAGGACTAAAATGATTGGTTTAGAGTTTTAAGACTTTATGATTTATGGTTTAGGGTTAAAGGCTCAGGGTTTAGGGATTATGGCATATGGTTTATGTTTTAGGATATATAAGGTCCAATAGCGAAGGAAATTGGGGTAAAATTGATCTCTTTGAACCTATTTGTGACTACAGAATATGGTTTTGGCCTTACATCATCATAGATTGAACCAATTAGTCAATTAGGCCAATAAGTGACATAATTTGGGCTAAATTGTGCCCTTTGAATCTAATTCTTACTCTAAATAATGTTAGTTGGGGCTAAATGGATTGGTTTAGGGTTTAAAATTTAGGGCATAAGGTTTAGGGTTTAAGGTATAGGGTGCAAGGTTTAGGGTTTAATTATGAAGGAAATTGACAATAATTTGAGTTGTTTAAACCAATTTATGACTATAGAATGTGATATTGGGTATAATTATCCCCAAAACCATCATAAATTGAGCCAATCAATCAATTGGGCCAATAAGTAATGTGATTTGTGCTAAATTGAGTCCTAGATGAACATAACTATTACTCTAAAATATGTTAAGTGGGGTTAAATTGATTGGTTTAAAGTTTAGGGTTTACTATTTAGGTTTATTGTTTAGCATCTTGATCTTAGGGTATATAGACATGGTTTAGGTTTTAGGGTATAAGGTCAAATCACAAACACAATCAAGGCCAAATTGAGCTCCTTTGACTTATTTATGACTATAAAATGTGATTTTGGGCTCAATTGACCCCCACATCATCATAGATTGATCTAATTAGTTAAGTGGGGAAATGAGTGATTTAATTTAGGATAAATTGAGTCATGTGAACCTAATTATTACTCTAAAAGATGTTAATTGAGTCTAAATTAATTAGTTTAGGGTTTAATACTTAGGGTTCAGGGTCTGATTGTAAAAATAATTGAGGATAATTTGAGCTATTTGAACCTATTTGTGACCATAAAATGTATTTTTGGGTTTGATTAGTCCCCTATGTAATCACACATTGAGATAATTAGTTATTTAGGGTAGTTAGTAGTGTGATTTGGACTAAATTGAGCCATGTGAACCTAATTTGTAGTCTAAATTCAATGGTAATTAGGGAACAAATGGTTGGTTTAGGGTTTTAAGAGTTTATGATTTAGGGTTTAAGGTTTTTATATGCTAAGGGTTTATAGATTAGGGTTTATAGTTTAGGGTATAAGGTTTAGGGTTAGGGTTTGGGGTATAAGGTTTAGGATTTATGGCTTAGGGTTTACAATTTAGGGTTTAGGGTTTAAGGTTTAAGGTTTAGGGTTTAAATGTAAAGCTAAATGAGGATAATTTGAGTTTACTAAACCTATTTATGAGCACAAAATATATTTTTAGGTTAGATTAGCTCCCATGTCATCATAGATTGAGTAAATTAGTCAATTGGGCCAGTTAGTGGTGCAATTTAGACTAAATTTATTCCTAAAAACTTAATTATTAGTCTAAATGATGGTAATCAAGGCTTAAATGATTGGTTTAGGGTTTTAAGAGTTTACAATTGATGGTTTAGGGTTTATAGAGTTTAGGGTTTAGTTATTAGGGTTCAAGGTTTAGGATACATAGGGTATAGGGTTTAGGGATTAAGGCTTAGGGTTTAGGGCTTATGATATAGGATTTAGGGTTTATGGTTTAGGGCTTAGGGTTTAAAGGTTTAAGGTATAAGGTATTATAGGGTTTAGGGTCCAATCATGAAGGTAATTGAGGATAATTTGAGTTGTTTAAACCTATTTATGAGCACATGATGTGTTTTTGAGTTTGATTAGCCTTAGATGTAATCATAAATAGAGTGAATTAGTTAAGTAGGGTAGTTAGTGGTGTGATTTGGGCTAAATTTATCCCCATGAACTTAATTCTTAATCTAAATGATGGAAATTGGGGCTCAAATGATTAGTTTAGGATTTTACTTGAGTTTACAATATAGGGTTTAGGGTTTCTAGAGATTATATTTTAGGGAATATGGATTAAGGAACTTAGTGGATTTAGGGTTTAGGGCTTAGTGCTTAGGGTTTATAATTTAGGGTTTAGGGTTTAGGGCTTAGGGTTTAAGTTTTATGATGTAGGTGTAGGGTTTAAGGTCTAACCATAAAGGTAATTGAGGATAATTTGAGTTATTTGAACCTATTTTTAAACATAAATTATGTTTTTGGGTTTCACTAGCCCCCATGTCATCATAAATTAAGCAGATTAGTTAATTGGGGTAGTTAGTGGTGTGATTTGGGCCAAATTTATCCCTATGAACTTGATTCTTAGTCTAAATAATGGTAATTAGGGCTCAAATGATTAGTTTAGGGTTTTAAGAGTTAATAATTTAATGTTTAGGGTGTTTAGGGATTCATTTTTAAGGTTTAGGGTTTAAAGTACATGGTTTGAGGCTTAGGGTTTACAATTTAGAGTTTAGGGTTTAAAGTTTATGGTATAGGGTGTAGGGTTTAGGGTCCAAACATGAAGGTAATTAAGTATAATTTGTGTTTCTTGAACCTATTTATGAGAACAAATTAAGTTTTTGGGTTTAATTAGTCCTAGATGTCATCACATATGGAGTGAATTAGTCAATTGGGGAAGTTATTGGTGTGTTTTGGGCCAAATTTATCCCTTTAAACCTAAATCTTAATCTAAATGATGGTAATTGGTGTTTAAATGATTGTTTTAGGGTTTTACTTAAGTTTACAATTTATGGTTTAGGGATTATGGGGCTTCGTGTTTACGGATTAGGAATTAAGGAACTTAGTGTATATAGGGTATAGGGTTTAAGACTTAGGGTGATGGCTTAGGGTTTATAATTTAAAGTATATGGTTTAGGTTTTAAGGTTTATGGTATAGGGTGTAGGGTTTAGGGTCCAACTACGAAGGCAATTGAGGACAATTTGAGTTTCTTGAACCTATTTGTGAGCATAAATTGTGTTTTTAGGTTCCATTAGCCCCCATGTCATCATAAATCAAGAAAATTAGTCAATTAGGGCAATTAATATTTTATTTAAGCCAAATTTATACCTATAAACCTAATTCTTAGTCTAAATAATGGTAATTAGGGCTAAAATGATTGGTTTAGGGTTTTAAGAGTTAATAATTTATGGTTTAGGGTTTTTAGGGATTCAAGTTTAGGGATTTGGGTTTAGGGTTTAAGGTTTAGGTTTTAGGGATTATGGTTTAAGGTTTAGGTTTTAAGGTTTAGGGTGTAGTGTTAAGGGTTTAGGTTTATGGATGTTTTTGCATGCACTTAATACTATGTATGTGGTTGTGATATTACTAGAAAAATGAAAAACATGTATGATCAACATCATTTTTTTTACAATGAAGTTTTTATCCCATATGTACTTTACTTTGTTTCATTTAATACATACTGTAGGTCTACTTTTTACTATTTTGATCACTGACCCCACCCTCAAAAGTAGAAAACTTTGTGTACCCATGGTTGACTAAAGAGTACAATCCTAGTTTTTAATGATTTGATCTTTATCCCCGCTTGGTACTTCACATCAAACAAGTCTATTTTTTAATAGTTTTATTTTTTTCCCCATCCTCAATGGGTGATGGATTTCATAATAGAAATAATTTAAAGAACAAAATTCCAGAGGAATTATAAATGTAGAGAGAAAATCAAAAGTAACGAATGCAAAAAGCTTTATGCACGTAAGTATACTATCCCTATCAAATTGATTGTAACAAATAATAATGAAATGAACAATGACAGCATACCAAATTCTAAAAATACAATTTTTAATTTTGATAGTATACCAAATTATAATGCAAGTCCACATTCAAATTTTAAGGTTTTTAATTTTGGTGATGATGATAGTATGTATGATGATGTAAACTTCATGAAAACACTGATTGGTAAAAGTAAAAATCAAGAAAACAATATGAGAACATCATCAAATGAAGAAACCAATAATGAAAAAACATATATATAGAAACACCAAACCAATCAAAATTGCCATAAAGAGCACCTCCTAGGATTTTGAAAAAGAAGACCCATGTATTTGATTTAAATTAATGAAACTATTTTTAAACTAATGCTTAAAAAATGTTGGAGTGCCATATGAGAAGAAAATCTAAAAAAAAATTGGGACTTGCACTTTGAAAAATTAAATGAAACTCAAAGATGCCAATTATTTGTTACATTGATGAATGTGCATAGGATGATACCTACAATGCACACCCTAAGGCTAATAACATCTAATATTGATGGTGTAAACAATGCAACTATTGAAATTTTTATAATGTCTACCATCAAGTAGGTGTGAATAAATTCACCAAAACTGGTAACATTGCCCAACACATTATTACAACTTCTTTGGTAAGTTGTCAAACAAAGAATAACCAATTGATTAGACAAACAAGTCAAGCACTGCACATTAATAGAAAAACTCTAATGAAATCAATTGAGAGATGTACAAAACTTGATATTTCTGATAACAATGACTTGTAAGCATTTTATAGTAGACTCTCACGAAGTGATGAGGTTATAGTTGATGCCCTAAAAGATTTACTTGCAAAATTTTGAAAAGATAACACAAGGGCAATGCCTAATATTATAAAGTAGTGAAAAGAAGAGTTGGTTCTCATAACTGTGAACCACATCCTAAACATTTTTTAGATATTAATCAAACACAATTGTACTCTAATTTGTCAAAAGAGATCCATATATTTATATTAGTCAAAAATATTTTGAAATGACAAAACCCTTATATATATAAATCAATTACACACACACTACTTGTTGTATGCAACATGTTAAATTTTCATTGCATTATGATAGTTTTCATCATGTTCATTATACTTTTCATACTAACAATATTTTACTAGAGTGTGGAGTGGAAACCCCTGCAAAATCAGCAAGGGAATTCATTTCATCTATTTTTTGTGAAAGATGAGATAGATAATTTTTGTATAACATGGCATGATTGGACGAAACTTGAAATATTTGTGGTGGATAAATACATATTACCAAATTTATGGATAAATTCATGGAATAAATTGTATATGAGTATAAAGGTACACACACACAGCTTGATATCTAGATGAACAATTCAAGTTAAGTAATGACACATTCTCACTTGGTACTATTATTTTAGTAGTTGACTTTGTAGATAATTACACATTCTAACCACAAAGAGACGTTTAGTCACAATACTACAATTCAATACATGTTTCTTTTTTTATGCATATAGCATTCATGCATTCACTTGACAATATAGAGCATAATAAAAAAAAATTAAGGGAGTACCACTTTTATGTTAGCGATGATTGAACACAGTATTCAAAGTATGTGCAAGGTTATTTTCAAATATTTAATTGAAAGTTGAATGAAAGAAACATTAATTTCAATCAACATTATATTTGATCAGATAATTTTATGTCATAATTT
The DNA here is from genome assembly GCA_037957365.1 of Torreya grandis. Classification (NCBI taxonomy): domain Eukaryota; kingdom Viridiplantae; phylum Streptophyta; class Pinopsida; order Cupressales; family Taxaceae; genus Torreya; species Torreya grandis. The sequence continues at coordinate 2,101,403 of JARHVA010000508.1, forward strand.
AAGAATGCACTAGTTGAGCAGGATGCATTTGACCACTTGTGTACAACATATTTGTAATTTCACTAAAGCAAAGCATATAAAAGGGGATCATGATGGTACATGAGCATGTGTCAAAAGATAAATTTGAAGAGAGGAGTTGAATTTGGAAGAGGTCATTGATTTGATAGATGTAAAAAAAATAGTTGAATAGTGTAATGAAAATATGGGTCATGACACTCAATAAAAGTCCATTGTTCATATATATTTTGGGTTGATGAAGGATGAACAATTGATAATGTATGAAGATTATATGATCGTAAAAAAATTGAATAAGTTACACTCATTTCTTATCTTAAACGTAGGTTCTTAGATGGTTCATATGAGGCACATGACATGTTTTTGTTCGACATGCATTGACTTTGTTTGGAATGAGTGTGAGTCACAAGAATGGAGTTATAGGCCTCTAGTTCAAATTGACACTTATCAGGTTCCACCAGCATTACAACTTAAAAATTTGACATCATCACATGAATTTGACCCAATATTTAATCTATTGAAACCAAGTGTCCATATATTTAACATGTGTTTCATACATGTATTGAATTAGGCAAATATATTAGCAGATCAAGTTATTAAATAATATTTTATTTTGTGATGCAAGGCATGTTTATGCATTTATTGTAGATGAGGATAATGAGGAGATAGATTACTACTTGTGCCTATGTATAGAGAAAAAATATAAATTGACTTCTGTGGTCATAGATGGAGAAAACATTCACTATCCCATTAAGTATGTGGTAGTTACTGGAACTTGGCTTCGATGCTATCCTATCAAAAATTCAAATGTATGATTGTTTGAAGACTATGAAGTACATAGAAAGATACTCCACTATTAAAATTTGGTTCTTGAAATAAATGTTTAATTACACAATTATCGAGATAGGCCATTAAAAATGATTCTATAGAAGGTCTGTTAATCTGATCATAAAGTTATTATTATGACTATAAAGAATATAGTCAATCTTAGTGGTTCCTTAAATTGAACTCCCAAGGTATGTTGACTTTCCAAATGCAAATGTGTTTACTTTTAACAAATTTTATTTGTTTCTTATGTATTACATACAAATTTTAATTTAATTACATATTAACATAATTTTTAAAGGTTAGTGGTACCAAATTAGCTTCTACCTTCATGTGGTTGGCATCGTTAGGAGATAATTCCATATTCTCAAAGCTAGGAGAAGCTTTCAGTTCATGTAGATGATTGACTATTTTACCTTATCTAAGAAAATGTCATCTTGAGATTTATGGGGTCAATAAATAACTAAACCTAAGTTTAGGCATCACTTATGATTGATAGATTTCAAACCAAAGTTGGAGGAGGCTTAGAAGAACATAAAATGAAGGAAAAACTTAGTTGGTGGGATTGATGAATAGTGTGTAAGGAGGATGCAAGGGTGTTTGTGTAGTTTTCAATCAATAAATAAATAAAATCAGGTTTCCATATTCTTTTTCATGATTTTATAGGTGTGATTAAACCATAGTTGATAAGTTCTTGACATGTTATTGTATACATATCATTGTTTATGAAGTGAAAAGTTTGAACCAACATGGTTGTTGATGGTTTATAAGGTGTATCAAACTTTTAACCCACATTTAAAATATATTTAAATAAATATCTATGTTTTGGTGTGATTATTAGGTGTATTGGGACTCATATCAATGTTTGTCAACTTTGTTTGATCTCATTCCTTGTTGTTATCATGTTCCAAGCTCTAGAAACCCTAAAAACAAAGCTCTGAGAACCTAGATTTAAACAACCCTTAAAGTCTAAGCAAATATGTACAATATCAACCATTGATCATGAAATAGAAAATTTGGAGAACCTCAAAATGGAAATTTTGAATTTTGAATCAGGCCTTGAAACATTATTTTGCTCATTTTATGCATTTTTATGTTTGTTTCCCTATGACATGATAGCCTAGGGTTTTTTCACAAAAAGTTAAATATTTTTTAATTTATTTAGTGTAATTATTTCAAACTTAATAGGAAAGTATAATAATTTTAAAAAAATGAGATATTTCTTTCAGTTTATGGATATAGCTTATGGTTTTTAATTTATGCTTGTTCAAAGTTTGCCTAAAAAATATATTTTTTGCCTTATAGGGAAATATCATCTTAAGGCTAGAATGGGTGCTCCATATCCTAATCAGACATACTCAAATTCTAAGAATGTAGTTATATATTTTAATCTATAACCATTGACATGGTGGCAATGCCAGATTTTAACCACAAGGCCCCAGATATAGAGATATCCAACTACGACTTGCATCTTAATAATGTTTCTTGTCAATGTTGCTCAAGGGCAGAATTATTAAAAAAATGGTATTCACATGGATTCCAAGGTCATGGCAGTGGGAACGTCTATAAATTTCACATCCTAAGGTGTTTAAAGTGATTGATTTTGAAGTGGAGGTCCCAAAAGTAGAAATGTTTATTGGAGGTAAAGAACATGTCTCTTAACTACATAAAAGTTGCATTTTATGACTGATCACTGAATTCTATGCCATGATTTCATCGATATTTTTCAATCTGAGGGATTTGGGGTAAAATTATAATACTTTGACATGCATGTGAATATTTTTTTAGTTCATGGATATGACTTATGATTTCTATTTTATGTCTGTCCAAAGTTTACTTAAAAACAACAATTTTACCATATAGAGAAATGTCACCTTGAGGCTGAAACAAGTGCTCGATCTCCTAATAAAGCATACTAGGATGATAATAATGTAGTATTATAGGTTAATCATCAATCTTGATGTGATGGTGATGCTATTTTTCAGTCATGAGGCCCCAAAGATAGAGATATCCAACTATGGTTTGCATATTACATTTAAGAAAATGTCATCTTGAGGATGAAATGGGTGTTCCACTCCTAACTAGGTGTAATCAAATGCCAATAATGTGGTCCTAGAGGTTAATCACCACCCCTTATGTGGTGGTGATAATTTTTAGTAATGAGGCCCGAAAGATAGAGATATCCAACTATGGCTTGTATCTTGCATATAGGAAAATATCATATTAAGGCCAAAATGGGTGTTTTGTTTGTTAACCAGGCATACTCCGATGCCAAGAATGTGGTCCTAAAAGTTAATAACCACCCCCAATATGGTGGTAATTCCAATTTTTAGTCACAAGGCCCCAAAGATAGAGATCTCCAACTGTGTCTTGCATCTTATATTTAGGGAAATGTCAACTTGAGACCAAAATGGGTGCTCTATCTCCTAACTAGGCATACTTTGATGCAAAAAAAGCAATAATAGAGGTAAATAACCACCCCCAATGTTGTGTCAATTCTATTTTTAAGCCAAGAGACCTCAAAAATAGATAACTCTAACTATGACTTGTATCTTGACAATGTTTGTTGTCAATGTTCCTTGAGGCTATAATTATTGTGAAAAAGGGTATTTGTGTGGATTATGAGGCCATGGTAGTGGGAACATGTGTAAATTACAAATCTTGAGGTGTTGAAGTGATGGATTTCTAAGCAAAAGTCCTTGAAGTAAAAATGGCTATTGTAAGCCAAAAACTTGTCTCTTAACTACATAAAAGTTGCATTTTAGGACTGATCACTAAATCCTATGCCACTAGTTTTTTAATGTTTTAAAATATGAGGTCTTTAGATTGAAAGTAGAAAACTTTGATATAAATGTGACAGTTCTTTCAATTGGTGGATACAACTTACAATTTTTTTAATACATTTATCCAAAGTTTACCTTAAAAACAAAAAAAAATATTATAGGGAAATGTCATCTCGAAACGTGTGGTCCCTATCTTAATAAAGCATAATCAGATGCCAAAAATGTGGTACTAGAGGTTAATCACCACCCTAGATGTGGTGGTAATACTAGTTTTTAGTCATGAGACCTCAGAGATAGATATCTCCATATGCAGCTTGTATCTTACATCTAGGGAAATATCATCTTGAGGTTAGAACGGGTGCTCTATCTCCTAACTGGGTGTACTCAGATATTATAAATGTGGTCCTAAAGGTTGATTTCCACTCTCAACATGGTGGATATGATATTTTTCAGTCATGAGGTTGTGGAGATAGAGATCACCAACTACTGCTCACATTTTACATCTGGAGAAATGTCATCTTGGGGCTAAAATGAATGCTTTGTCTCCTAATTGGGCACACTCAAATGCCCATAACATGGTCTTAGAGGTTAATCTCCACCCACAACATGGTGGTGATGCCATCTTTTATCTATGAGGCCCTAGAGATAGATATCTCCAACTACAGCTTGTATCTTGACAATGTTTCTTATCAATGTTGCTCGAGGCTATAATTATTAAAAATGTATTCACATGGATTACACGGTCATGGCAGTGGGAATGTGTATAAATTACACATCTTGAGGTGTTTTAAGTGATGGATTTTGAATCATAGGTCTTAGAATTAGAAAGGTCTATTGGAGGCAAAAAAACATGTCTCTTAACTACATAAAAGTTATATTTTAGGACTATTTTATTATTTTCAGAATATTAAAATTTTATTCCTAATTAAATAAACAAGTTTGAGCAATGTAAATCAGTGAATAATATATAATAATTAAGATACTAATTTGTATAAATATATTTATATTTTATCTTTTCTAAATATAACAAGACGTGAGAGAAAATAGAACTTAGCTTATTTTGAATGATCCAGACTGAAACAAGGACTGATACTGGAGGATCAGAACTAATAAATAGTTGGGAATGAGATTTTGAGGTTCATTTTTAGATTGGATAGGAGCACAAAAAGTGGGACACATTGTTGTCTAGCATTGTAGTCCTTTTTTATCACTGTTGTCCTGAGGTTGAAAGCTTTTTGAGTTCTATTTGACAAGTTTGTGTTACCTTGTCTGTGAAATTTTGAGTCCTGAAAGTCTACAGAGCTCATTGTGTATCTATTTTAAATCTTTAAATCCTTAGGACCTATCTATGCTTTAACTTGAATAAAAACTTGGGGAAAGAAGAAAGGGGGTTAGTGTGTAAAGGATACACTGGACGCACTTCACACCCCATGTGTTGGCACACTACCTACATACCAATACTCTAAAGAGGGATCAAACTAATATATTTATCCCATCGAAGTGTTTAGTGTATTTGTGTATGATTAATTCAACTAAATTAAAAATTGGATGTAATTTGGATAGCTAGAGACTAGTGTGAATGTTTGAATAGGCTTAAAATGATCTTGGAAGGTTGTACACAGAGAATAAGGAAGAGTGCTTGAGTGTACTTTGTTGTATTCTTGCTTCTTTCCTGTAAATGAGTGCCAACCCTTATAAATAGATTTTGAATGGATTTTTATAGGGTAATTAATGAGCATGGGTTAAATGAATTCACATGAGGCCAAAAAAAAAAGGATAATGATCCAAAATAATGTGACCGTTAAGACCAATCTTGAACTTAGACAACAATGCCAAAATCAGGACACACTAGGTTTTAGTGTTCCTGTCCAAGTTGGTTGTTACTATCCTAAGGTAATGAGGTTTGGGAGGATGGATATGGGCCTAAAAGGGTTGTCTAGGCCTGAAAGGGTTAAGTTTGGAAGGTTGGGAATGACTGGGAATCAGTGAAAGAATAGCCTAGAAGGGTTGTGTGAGCAAGAATACGGACGTATGGATCGGGTGCCATTAGCCAAGCTTAAGTCATCTAATTTTGCATTTTACATGAATACATTCCCCCCCCCCCCTTATTCTAGTGATGCAAGAAAATGAAATATTACAATTAAAGAAAGTAAAAAGCATACCTAAACTTACTTGTTAAGGGACAAACTCATGAAGTTGTGTGATGTTGGATGTGCATAGAGAGCATGCTGTGAAGTGTGAATCTACAAATACAAACATAATTTAGATCAGTTCTTACAAGATACATTATATCTAAAATAAGAATGTACAAAATCTAAGTAAGAGAGAGAGAGAGAGGAAGAGAAAATAATGAATACACCTCACTGGGTATGCGAACCAATACAAAACTTATTGTGATGTTGGATTGTGTTGGATGATGTTGAGTGTGTGTTATATCAAGAGTAATATCATTAATGGATTTGAGTGCTCAATTCCCTAGAATGTGGCTCAATAATGAAAATGTTGGCCCTTTGGCTCCATCATTGTCAACTAAATGAAGTTAATGGATCATGCATGTATTGATTGATGTCTAGACTGTGTATCTAATCCCTCTGAGTAGGTGGCTCAAGAATACAAAGGTTGGCCCTTTGACTTCATTATTTCCCCATGAAGTGAAGCCATGAAGTGATACCAATATAGAATAGATGTTATATGAGATGGCTCATGGAGCCCATAGATGTTCTATAAATCTGACAATGTGGCATGGATAGCCTAAATATATACTTCACAAGATGGAGGTTAGGCTTGTATGAAAGCTAGTTCAAAACTGATGTACTAAGCTTATGTGAAAACCAACTTAAAAACTCAGGAGCTCAGGTACTCAAAAATTTAAACTTGTATGAAATTTCAACTTAAAAGTGATGTCAACCACCTATAGATGGAGTAAGACACACAACTACTGAGAATGCCTGGAATAAACTAAACTCAGAAACAAAATAATATCAATGTGCCACGCATATTAAGCCCAATCACTGATGTCTAAAATATGAATTTTGATCTATAAGTTATGCCAACTACCTAATTTAAACTGAAAAAGAGAACCATCATGTTACGCATGATAACCCCCTATATTTAGATTGTTTGATAAAATTGCACTGAAACTATTGATTTTGACTAATCTAGAAGTGCAAAAATTGTCCCTAAACTAAACTTTTTGCCTATTTCTAGAAAACTTGAGTGTTTTTTTTCCTGGGTAGGAAATCCAAAATGTGGACACCCATGTGTTTGGCTCTTCTATCCATTTTTTGTGATACTATCTTGTGTAAAAATTGGTTGTTGATCTAGAACTATCACTATTTTTTTGCTCTATTCTGATCGGTTTGACCTATGGATTCCATATTGAGTGATCTGAATGTTGTTATTTTAATTTTTATAAGCTTTGATATCTATGATAAAACCCCTATTTGATGCCCCCTCTTTTGAGGGTAGGAATGATGAACCTATAATGACTGCCCTCAGAAGAAAAGAGTCTTGCAAGTGTGTTAAAATATATAGATATATGATATAGCATTGATATTTGACAAGATATTGTTAGATATAGAAATATTTGTATTGATAAATTGTTATATCAATAGGAGTAGTCCTAGATAAATATAACAATGTGAGAGCATGAGTAATGTACTAAATTGGAACTAGAAATGTTAGATATTAGTTGTTATTAGTTGGTTTGTTAGTTTTTAGTTGGAGGGATGGAGCATGATGTCTATCATGGCATCCAAGAAAGAAAGGGAAATGCATGATATGGATCATGGCATTGTACACATTGAGAAGCAAACAAGTAATCAATAAAATAAGTAAGAATCAAGAAGCATACAGGGATGGCCAAGGGGCCATGCAAACAAGGGACATGGGCACTTATAACTCAAACTAAAAATCAAGCATACAAGGCATGTTCAAATGCCACATACACATACAAGTGAAACAAGTAAAGTTGGCATAAGGGCCATAGGCACATGGAAAAGTATAAACAAAGGACATTAGTAAATGTCCTAAGGCACACACATGAATATAAGTGAATAACATTGAAAATTTTCTTAAGGTGCAAGTGAAAAATAAGAAGGAACTGGAAATGCAATCACACAAGCTACACTAAGCAAGAGGAAAAATCATGTAATAACTAGAAAGATAGAAGCACATCTAACTAATCAAAGCAAATGTAAAAGTATGCAAAAATATGTGTAGTACAAGACTAGGTATATGCTAAGAGATACACAAGTGTTAGATACTAATTAAATGTCGATATAGTAATCTATGTAATCTAGTAAGGAACGTACATCAACATGATAACTCAGAGTGTGTAGTGTAGGAATGACATAACTTGAATGGTGTAGTCATATACAAGATGCCCCCAGTGGGTGTGTATATCGATGTGTGCCTTGAATGTTGAAGTAGGAGTTCCCCCTCAGTGGGTAGAATGAAGCAATCAAGTAATTGGATGTTACTGCACATGCTTAGAGAAGATCAAGTGAAGCATGGTAATATAAAAAATCGACATACAATATCATGAAATAGCAAATATAAGTCCTAACATGATAGTAGTAATGTAAAGCATGGATGATGCATACAATTGAAATGTTTTTAGTATTTTTGATATATTTGAATGTTTTTGTATTTTGATATAAGCTATGTATAATCAATGCATAAGAGATTATGTACAATCAATGTTTGAAAAGGAAATTATGTACAAGAAATGTGTAAAAATAACATACTATACATGGAATTTGTGTAGATGTATAATGTTCATTGTATTTTTGAGTTTCTTTCCTTCAAGTGAGGCTAGATGGTACACTTTAGGGCTAAGCTTGTCAGTAATGATGTAGGGACCTAGCCAATATTTGGTTTGAATTTGCCTTTGATTTCTTCTTTGGCATTGACATTGCAAAGGTTTTCTTTGAGAACAAGATCATTAATTTTGAATTCTCTGATGTGAACTCACTTATTGTAGGTTCATTGTATATGTTGTTGGTAGATTTTGAGGTGTTTTATAGCTTAAATACATTATGGTCTAACCATTTGAGCTGGTGTAGATGCTTTTATCGATATTGGGCATTATTGAGAATACCTTTAAACGAGACATGAAAGGATGGAATTTCTAATTCTAATGGTAGAACTACTTCTATGCCATAAATGAGTGAATAAGGAGTAGCCCTCATGGGAATACTAATACTTGTGTGATAGGCCTATAGTGCAAAAACTAGTTGATTGTGCCAATCATCACCAAATTTGGTTACTATTTTGCTCAAAATGTTGTTAATTATTTTGAAAGTGGCTTTTGCTTAACCGTTTCCTTGTGGGTAGTATGGAGTGGAGAATGTGTGTTAATTTTTATATTTGGTACAAAAAAAAAAATAGTTTTATTCTTGAATGATGTTCCATTATCAGAAATGATAACTACAAATAGGCTGAAGTGCAAAATAATATGGGTCATGATAAATCTACAAATGTCTTCGCCTATGGTAGATTGAAGTGGAACTGCTTCTACCCATTTGGTAAAGTATTCTATGGCTGTGATTATGAAATTATGTCCATAGATGGATTTGGGGTTGATTTTTCCAATGAGATCAAATCCCCATAATATGAACAGCCATGGAGAGATGATAGGTTATAATTATTATGACAGTGCATGTTGTAGATTACTATGTCATTGACATTTATCACATAGCTTCACATATTATAAACATTCATCTTCCATGGTAGGCCAGTAGTACCTATGTCGAAAGAGTTTGTATGACATGGCTTTTCTACTGAAATGACCACCACACTCACTATCATGTATTTGAGCTAGAGAAACTTTAGCTTCTATCAAGGTTAAGCACCGTAGTAAGTGTCCATCAAAGGATCATTTGAAAAGGTCTCTGCCAATGATTACATAATTAAGTGCTTGCTTTTGTAACTTATGTTTGTCATTCCAAGAGAAAGTGTCTAGTGTAATAGATTTGTTGAGAAAGTAGTAAATGTCAATGAACCATTTTGGGGTTGCAGAGCTTCATGTAGTAGCTAAGACAGAAAGAGAGATCAAATCTGCATTAGATATTGATGTTGATTGTAATCATTTAATTGTAAAAATTGTTGGATCATTGTTGATATCAATGAAAATTAGAGATGCAACACTAGCCATTCTATCTACATGTTTGTTATCTTTTGGGGGAATGCTCTCAATGGAAAAATAATCAAAATATGATGATAGACATTTTACCATGGTGTAGTATGGGATAAGGTGTTCTTTTATTTGATAAACATCAGAGACTTGATTGAACATAAGTTGGGAATAACCAAAGATTTGAATAGATTTGATTTGGAGGGATTGTGTGGCAAATATTCCTAAGATAAGTGCTTCATATTCTATTGTATTATTGGAGCATGAGAAACTTAATCAGTATGCTATAAGAATTGTATGGCTGGAAGGATTGACAAAGACAATCCCTACCCTTGCACCAAATGTGCATCAAGAGCCATCAAAGAACATGGTCCAGGTATCCAAATGAGCAAAATATGTAGTGAAATCATCTCTAAATGTGTCATTTAAAAGGTTGGTATCTAATAGTGGTGTTGCCGCCAAATGGTCTGCAATGATTTGGCCCTTTATCAATTTTTGGAGGACTATTTTTAAGCCAAATTTTGTTAATAACATAACCCATTTTACACTGCGGCCAAAAAGATGTGGTTGTAATGAAATTACTTCAAAAATAAACTATAATAGTATAAATATATCCAAATATGACTAAAATATATCTAAATATTTGATAATAGACAAGCCACTTCGAGGGGGCAACCTCCACAAGCTTCAATAAGAGCAGAATTCACAATATGATGATAAATAATTACCCTCTACCTCTTATATATAGTCTATCTAGGCCATGGTTACTCCATAGGCCGACCTACTAACCAAATGAATGCATAGAGAAATGTGATATAACATCAAAGAGGGATAAGTAAGCCATAAGTCGGCTATTCCTATCCTCATACATGCAATAGGTTAAGGCCGTAGCATGCCCTTCCCCTTCAAATCAATGTTGTCCTCAACATTGAACAACTTTGGATGTTGTTGCAAAAAATCTTCACCTTCCCAAGTTGCATCTTCACTACTCAGGTTCTTCCACTTGATCAGATATTCCCTAATCTCTCTAGTTCTCAACCTCTTAGTATGAGTTTGGAGGATCTTCTCTAGTTCCAAAATGACTCATCCTTCTTCATCTAGTTCTGGGAGTTATGTCTGGGATGAGCTGTCTGTCCAATGACCTTCTTCAAACATGAAACATGAAATACTAGGTGTATGTGAGATGAATGAGGTAACTTAAGCTTATAATCCACACTTCCAATTTTTTGCAGCACCTGATAAGGGCCATAATACTTAGGAGCAAGTTTGTTGTCCTTTTTCTTTTGCTTCAAGGACATTTGCTTATAAGGCTGCAAACAAATAAATACCCAGTCACCCACCTCAAAAGTTCTCTTACTACGATGTTGACCTGCTTGTTGCTTCATCTTATTTTGTACTAAGGCCAAATTCTCTCTCAAACTAGCCAAAACCTCTTATTGATGCTGAATGTGCTCCTCCACATTTCAAACCTGGGTTTACACCTTTAATGAAGAAGTGATCGAAGGTGGATGGTAACCATGTAGTGCTAGGAATGGAGACATTTTGGAAGAGGTATTTAAATATGTGTTATACCACCATTCTGCAAGTGGTAGCCATTAAACCCAATATTCTTGTGTATCTGATAAAAAACAACAGAGATACCCCTCTAAACATTTGTTAACCACTTCTATTTGTCCATCAGATTGGGGGTAGTAAGATGAGATATGAGCTAGTTGAGTACCCAAATAGGAAAATAGTTCAGTCCACAAATTACTAGTGAAAATAGGATCACGATCACTTATAATTATTTTGGGGGTTCCATGTAATTTGAGAACTGCTTCTAGAAAAATAACTGCTATTGTACTTGCTGAAAATGGGTGTGAGAGAGCACAAAAATGGGAATATTTTGTAAGCCTATCCACAATGACCAAGATAACATTCTTACCTTCAGAACAAGGTAATCCTGTGATGAAATCCATGGAAACATCCTCCCACCTTTGACTAGGAAATTCTAATGGTTGTAACAGACTTGGGGTCTTAATTGTCTCACCTTTATTCTATTGGCATATCAAGCATTCTGCCACAAACTTTTGTACATCTCCCTTGAGTCCTTCCAAAAATAATTCTTTCTTAATTCTGTGATATGTTTTCAAGAACCCTGAGTGTCCCCCAATTGGAGATGCATACAACTCTGCCAGAATCTTATGCTTAAACTCAAAATTTTTGCACAAGTATAACCTACCCTTATACCATAGGACATTACCTTTCCATTCAAATTTGTTAGAGGCTAAAGTACCTTGCTAGAGATTTTGAATCAGAACCTGTGTATCCTTGTCTTGCTCTCATTTTAATCTGGCTTCATCCACCCAATCTGCTTGCAATATAGATATTGCACAAAGTAATGCTTTTGTGGATGTATCTCATCTAAATAGTGCATTGGATACTACTTTATCTTTACCCTTCTTATAGATGATTTCAAAATCATAACCTAGCATTTTGGTTACCCACTTTTGTTGTTCCTCAGATGATAATCTTTGCTCCAAAAAGTATTTTAGACTATCATGATCAGTTTTCACCTTAAAATGTCTACCCATCAGATAGGGCCTCCATTGTTTAATTACATTAAGAATAGCCATCATTTATTTCTCATAAATAGGTTTTTATAAATTCATACATTTGAATTGATGACTCTCAAATGCAATGGGTCTTCCTTCCTGCATTAGTACCACTCCCAACCCAGATCTAGAAGCATCACATTCAACAGTGAATGTCTTTGAGAAGCCTGGAGTAGCCAAACCTGGAGTGGTGCACATAGCTACTTTTAGTTTCTCAAATGCTTTGGTGGTGATAGCATTCCAATGGAAGGCATCCTTATTTAGCAATGCAATGAGTGAAGCTGCTATGCTACCATAACCTTTCACAAATCTTTGGTAGTAACCTGTTAGTCCTAGGAACACTTTGAGGTTTTTGAGAGTTTTTGGCATGGTCCATTCCATCATAGCTTTGATATTTAGGGGATCAAATTTGACACCTTCATAGGAAACAATGTGACCTAAGTACTCTACCTCTTTTACTCCAAAAGCACATTTGGATGGCTTTGCATAAAGCTGATGCTTCTCCAAAACTATCAACATTTGTTTCACATGTTGCAGATGTGCTTCCCATGTCTGACTATAAATCAATATGTCATCAAAGAAAACCAACACAAACTTCCTTAAAAAAGGCCTAAGAATAGTGTTCATCAAGCTCTAAAAAGTAGATGGTACATTTGTAAGACCAAAAGGCATTACCAAAAACTCATAATGGACCTCATGCATTCTAAAAGCAATTTTATCAACATCTTCATCCTTGATTCTAATTTGATGGTACCCTGAGCGAAGGTCTAATTTTGTGAAATAATTAACACCATACAACTCATCAAGTAAATCATCAGTTACTGGAATAAGAAACTTATCTTTGATGGTGTACTTGTTGAGTTCTCTATAATCTGGGCACATCCTCCATGTGTCATCCTTCTTTCACACCATGACCACTGGTGATGAATATGCACTTTGGCTATGCCTAATGATCTCCGCCTCCAGCATCTCATGGACCATTTTTTGGATTTCACTCTTTTGTGCATATGGATATCTATATGGTCTAATATTTGGTGGTTGACTCCCTGGAAGTAGTTGAATGGTATGATCATGTTCTCTTATTGGTGGTAGTCCTTTTGGCATGGCCCCAAAAATAGATGGGTGGTCATCAAGAATCATTTGAAGATCAATATGTGTAGATGCTTGTGTGGGTTAAACTTTTATGGAGCATAATCATGCAATAATTCCCTCTACCCCCTTTTTTAGTATCTTGGTCATCTGATGTGAACTAACCAATTGTGGAGATTTTGCCTGTAATCCATATAGTTCAATTTTCCTACCTTCAGAATGAAAGTGCATGAATAGTTCCTGGAAGTTCATCTCAATGGTACCCAAGGTTGTGAGCCATTGGACTCCCAAAACAATGTCTGTGTTACCCATGGGAATAGAAAACGTAGGATAATCGAGATTGTACTCACCCATAGTAAGCTTAATACTATGGCATTTTGGTGTTGGGTAGATGAAACAGTTCAATTGAGTGGCCAACTTATGGTTGATGAAGTTATGTGTGCTCTCTGAATCAATCAACACTGTCACCTTTTGTTTCTTGAGGAAACCCACCACCTTAAGAGTTTTTGGAGTGCTAATACCTACAAGTGCATGATAAGAGATTGTAGGTTGGGAATTTTTAGGTACCTCCTCTATCTCTTCCTCATCATCATTGGAGGCATCATCTTCTTCTTCATCTTCATTGGATCCCTCAATGTAGAATAACTTCTTCTTAGCACATCTATGTCCTTTGCTCCACTTACTGTCACAACCGAAACATAATATTTTTGCATGCTTCTCTTCAATTTGTTGTGGAGTCAATCTGGTAGGTGGAGGAAATGTTGGTGTCGATATGCTATGATCTTTGAAGTGAGTGAATAGCTGCTTCTTATTGGCTATGAATTTTTTCTCAGCTCTGCATGCCATGATAATAGAATCTAAAATCTTAAGTGGATTAAACATGCATACCTCATGTTGAACATGGTCCTTGAGTCCACCCAAAAATAGGTCATTCATGTTCTCCTCAGAAATTGTCTGCACCCATAAGGATAGGTTCTAAAAATGATGAATATAATCCTTGACGGAGCCAGTCTGTCACAATTTTGCTAGTTGGCTGAAGTAATTCTCTGTCACACTATTGCCATAGTGTAATTGCAACTCCTTTGTAAAAATTGATCAAGTAAGCATTGAGTCTTCTATTGTAAGAGGATATTGGAGGTTGTCCCCTCAAAGAGACATTGTGGAGTTATTCATTCCTAAAAGAGTATTATATGGTGTTTCCCTACCTTAAGGGTATTTCTACATATAGTGAATATCAATCCACCTGTAAGGATAGGTTCTAAAAATGATGAATATAATCCTTGACGGAGCTAGTCTATCACAATTTTGCTAGTTGGATGAAGTAATTCTCTGTCACACTATTGCGATAGTGTAATTTTAACTCTGTAAAAACTGACCAATTGACATTGAGAGTCTTCTTTTTCTTTTGAACACACAACCATCGATACCAAATGAATTGATTAGGTTCAAGATACAAGGATGATATGGTAACCTTCTATCCACCTAGGATATGATGTAGATCAAAAAAATTCTCCATTTGGTTGATCCAATTGAGTGGATATTTTCCATCAAATTTGCACATATCCACCTTTGGTAACAGGTTCCTCTGTGGCACTGTAGTTAGATTTGAAGTAGACTAGTTGGGAGAACCACCCTAGTGGGGTTGTATAATAGCATTAGCTAGATGATTTGATTGATTATTTTTCAAAGTCATTATGATATCTACCAAACTATCTTGTATGGATTTCATATTAAATTGTATGCCTTGCACCTCACTCTAAATGCCTTGCACACTATAGTCAAGTTGGCTCACTTTATGATCTATGTCAGAGAACCCTGGTATAAAGAGTCTAGTACATACCCCTTCTAACTCCATCTCTTCCTTGTTAAGAGTTTTACCTAGAGTTTCAGCACCCTTTCTTCGGCTCCGAGTTTGTGGACCTGCCATAAAAGGGCTTTATGATGTCGACCCTGATTGGCACTTTTTGACCCAACCTTGACCAAGCGATTTTGGAATTATGTCGACCTCAAATAAAAACATACCAAGAACATACCATAGCTAATTTTTTCTAAGATTTCCAAAAATGTAAATAACTCTAAAAAATTCTTTGAATTGCGCACTATAGAGCAATTTTATTAAAAACACTAAAATAGAGATAAATTTTGTAAAACAGATCCAAATAATCTTAAATTTTAATGGAATCTTAATTTAATTATTTTGCACCTCCAATAAAAAAATTTCAGAGAATTTCTCAACCATTTTTTAGATATAGCCAAATTTAGAAAATTAGGTTTTCGCCCACAAGATTGCCCAAATCACAGCTCTGATACTACTTGTAATGAAATTACTTCAACAATAAATTAGAATAGAAGAAATATATCTAAATATGACTGAAATATATCAGAATATATGATAACATACAAGCCACTTCGAGGGGTAAACCTCCACAAGCTTCAATAAGATTAAAATTCACAATATGATGATAAACAATTACCCTCTACCTCCTATATATAGTCTATCTAGGCCATGATTACTCCATAGGCTGACCTACTAACCAAATGAATGCATAGATAAATGTGATATAGTGTCAAAGAGGGATAAGTAAGCCACAAGTTGGCTATTCATATCCTCATACATGCGATAGGTTAGGGCCGTAGCAGTGGTTTGGCTAGTAAGAATTTTAAAGGGTCTACTTTTGTGATCACTTGAGTCTCATTATTTACTATGTAATGTCATAGTATTTGTGTGGCAAACACTAATGTTAGACATAATTTTTTTATTAGAGAAGATTTTTTTTCATAATCAACCAATGTGTGACTGATGTAATAAACTATGCATTCAATATTTTGATCATCATTTTATGCTAAGACTGTTCCTAATGCATGATCTATTGCTGAGATATAAAGTAAGAAAGGCTTGTCTGGGATAGGTGGTACTAAAATGGGTGGATTAAGAAGATATTGCTTGATTGTGTCAAAGTTTTTTTGACAGGCTTGGTCCCAAATAAACTTTGTATCTTTTTTTATTAATTGAGTAAAGATTGAGTTTTATCAGCGAGTTGGGTTATGAAATGGTAGATTGCTTGGATTTTGCCTTGGAGGGATTGGAGTTGTTTTATGTTGGTAGGAGGTGGCATATCGATAATAGTTTTGACTTTCTTAAGATCAACTTCTATGCCATGCTGAGATATAATGAAAACTAAGATTTTTCATGATGTAACTTTAAACACACATTTCTTTAGGTTTAATCGAACATCGTATTGCTTGAGTAATGTAAAAAACTTTTGTAAATCAGTAGCGTGATGTTGTTATTGTTTGGATTTAGCTAGTATAGCATCAACATAATCCTTGATAGTATAGTGAATTAAGTCATGAAAAATGTGTGTCATAATATGTTGATATGTGGCTTCAGTTTTCTTTAATCTGAAAGGCATGACAATGTTACAAAATGTACCCCATGGTGTTGTAAAAGATGTTTTTTCTTGATCTTCTTCAGCAATTTTGATTTGATTATAACCAACAAAACCATCCATAAATGATAGTATTTCATATCTGACTGTAGAATCTACTATCATGTCAATATTTGGTAAAGGAAAATCATCTTTGGGACATGCTTTATTTAAATCTCATGAATCAGAACAATATCAAATTTGTCTGTTAGGTTTGACTACAAGAACTATATTGAAAATCCATTTAGGATGTGCTACTAGGTGAATGAAACTATCATCTAAGAGGCATTGGATTTCATCTTTGACTAAGAGAGCCACCTTAGAATGCATTTTTTGAATTTTTTGTCTAACTGGTTTAACATTGGGGTATAAAGGAATCCAATGGACTACTATAGATGTGCCAATTCCTAACATATCTAAATATGACCAAGCAAAGAGTTTTGGAATTTTTTTTAAAGCTTGACAGATATCAACATCCTCTTCCTTTCATAGGGTAGCAACTAATAAGATAATGGGGGATCCTTATTAGTTCCAAAATTGAAATTTACTATTTCTTTGTTAATTAATGTGGAATGATCGAGCGTATATCGATTTATAAGGATAGTATCCTCTGAGTCAACTAGTATATCACGGTAGGAGTCTATACTTTTTCCAAAGTATGTGTGGGCATTTGTGTGGTTTGTAAATCTATTTTTATGGTAACAGGATGGGAGGTCCTCATATGTGCCAAGAAATTGTAAGAGGGATTCATCATTAGAGAATTCATCTAGTGTAAACATGTTGGGTGAAGCTGTGTTGTCAATAATATCAAGGTAAATCAATGATAATGTATAAGTATGATTAACTGTATTGTCAGTGTGTGCAATCGATGGATAAAATTTTATGAGTTGTGAAGGGTGGGAGAGGATTTATCATGATTAAGGTGAAACTAATATCCTAGGCCCTAAAATTTATGTTGTGTGGATGCCTCGATAGGATTGACTATTCCTTGTTCATGCTGTCCAAGTCCTTTACCTTGATAGCCCATCTTATTAAGATATTTGAGTACAAAGCATGAAGTGAATTGGTGATGTGGTGCTGGTGTTATGATAGAATTTAGAATTGTCTGATTTTGTGTATGGTTTGAGGGTGCATTGTGAGTGACGGGTTGTGTAGGTATACTACCTAGATTAAAGTGTAGAATATAATTATATGGAGATTCAACCACTTGACAATATTTAAAAGGTTCGTTATCTATTGGGCACATATATATGTAACCTTTGTGATTAAATTTTAGACAAGCATGGAGTGTGGAAGGGACTACATGCATATTGTGAATCCAAGGCTAACCAAGTAATAAATTATAATTAAGGTCATTTGGCATGACTTAGCAAGTGGTTGGTAGTGTCTTTCACCCTAGGGTAAGATTGAGTGTTATTTGACCCATTAATTTTTGTAGTAGGTTGTCAAAACCTCTGATGTTAATATCAGAATGGTCTAGATCTTGAGTTTGTATGTTAAGATATTTAAGAAAAGATATGTTGCAAATGTTAAGTCTTGAACCATTATTGACTAATACTCTTTTAACTCCCACATCATTAATTTGTAATTGAATATACAAAGGTAGATGTCATTCAATGATGTGTTGCGGGGGTAAATCCTCTTTTTCAAAAGAGATGTGCTCTTCAGTCCATTGCATTGTATTAATGATGGATGCAACATATGATGGTTTAGCAGAAATAAGAATTCTAGTATTGTGAAGGGATACATATAATACATCTTTGTAAATATCTGATCACCAAAGGAGCTTGAGAACAAAAACTATATCTGAAGGGGAACTAGCCTAAGTAGTAAAGCTATGGCCCTGGGTATAATCACCCTGCCTATCTTCATAAACTTGGGTGATAGTGTGGACCACATGATCTACGATAGGATAAATCTGGTAGTAGGTGTAGGATAAGAGCTAGATATAACAATTTTGAAGGAAGGAGGGATGGATATAACTGCTAGTATTTATTGGCATCTAGTAATGATAGGGATATACGCAAAAATAGCCAATGAGTTATATGCATTGAGGCAAAAATCATGAATATGGAGTGAAATGCATGTAATTTGAGTGATTATTTATGCAAAGATATACTTATAAAGAGTATGCCATAGGCAAGATAGTAAGTAAGAGATAGAAAATGTGAAATTGTGCATGAATGCATAGAAAATTTTGATATGCAACATAACATTTTTTATTTGTTGAGCATAATGAATCTAGAGACTTTTCCATATGACAAATAGAGAGTAAAGGATAGAGATCATGGTTTTATGTCTATATGCATAAAGAGCTTTGAGTTTTAACATAACATTGCTAACATGTTGAGCATAATAAACTTGAATATTGTTCCATAAGAGAGATAGAGAGTATGTAAAAGGCATATGGAAATCTTGTGTAAATTGAGCAATAAATGTTGTAATATCAGTCCTTAGTATGAAAATTAAGCATGAACAACTCAAAATAAAAATTTGTACTAACATATGATAAAATTCATCATTCATGTACATGATAAGACCTATTATGGTTTCCTTATTATTTTCTAGAAATGTAAGAAAAGTTTGTAAATTCAAGAGCATCAATTTTTTTGCAATTTGGCTAGGGATGTAAGGTGATACCTCAAAAAGCAGAGGAGCTAGTATATGCAACTAGGGATTTTGAATGAATTTTAAAAATTAGTGCAATAAGTATTAAAAAATTTGAGAAAATTTGTAAAATTTTGCTTGAAAAATGTAGGAAAAATAAAAAAATATTTTTAAAATTAGCAATATATTTTTCATAGTGTGTGAAAAGTGTTGGTATGCAAAAAGGACCTAGTGTGTGCAAACTAGGGTTTTAACAAATTATGTGATATTTTTGTAATTATTTATAGATTTATGATTTTTAAATTCAATAAAAATCAAGAAATTATGACAAAAAATCAAAAATAATTATCCCTAGGGTTTCTAAGGTTTTAATACAAAATTAGAAGTCGGGTTCACCAAATATTTTATTGTTTTCAAAATATTAAAATTTTATTCCTAATTAAATAAACAAGTTTGAACAATATAAATCAGTGAATAATATGCATAAATTAAGATTTTTAATTTGTATAAATATATTTGTTTTTTGTTTTTTCTAAATATAGCAAGAAGTGAGAGAAAATAAAACTTAGCTTATTTTGAATGATCCAGACTGAGATAGGGGTTAATACTAGAGGAGAAAGACTAGGAAATAGTTAGGAACAAGATCTTGAGATTCATTTCTAGATTGGATAGGAGTGTCAAAAGTGGGACATCCTACTATCTGACATTGTAGTCCTTTTTTTGTGCTATTGTCTTGAGGCTGAAATCTTTCTGGGTTCTATTCGGTAGGCCTATGTTACCCTATCTATGAAATTTTTAGTCCTATAAGCATGTGGATCTCTTTTTGCATCTATTTTAAATATTCAAAACCCTAGGACCTCTCTGTGCTTGAACTTGAATAGAAACTTGCGGAAAGAAGAGAAGGGGTTAGTGTGTAAAGGATACACTAGACGCACGTCACACCCTGTGTGTGGGCATGTTAGCTATATACCGATACTCCAAAGAAGGATCAAACTAATATAGTGCTTGGTGAAATTATGTATGATGAATGCAATTAGATGCAAAATTGGATATACTTTGGATGGCTAGAGACTAGTTTGAATTCTTGAATAGGCTTGAAATGATATTGGAAGGTTGTATGTAGAGAATAGGGAAGAGTGCTTGAGTGTACTTGCTTGTATTCTTGCTTCTTTCTTGTAAATGAGTGCCAACCCTTCTAAATGGACTTTGAATGGCCTTTTATAGGGTAAGTAACGATCATGGGTTAAATGAACTCACATGAGAATGATAATAAAAATGATAAATATCTAAAAGAATCTGATCATTAAGACCAATTTTGAACTTGGACAACAACACTAAAATCAAGACACCTTGGGTTTCAGATCTCCTATCCAAGTTGGGCATTGTTATCCTAAGGGAATGAGGCATGAAAGGATGGATCTAGGCTTGAAAGGGTTAAGTTCAAAATGTTGGGGATGATTGGGAATCAATGAAATAATAGCCTAAAAGGGTTGTGTGAGCAAGAAGGACCTATGGATTGGGTGTCATTAGCCAAGCTTAAGTCATCCAATTTTGCATTTTACATGACTATAAGGACTAATCACTTAATCATATGCCATGAGTTTGTCAAAGATTTGAAATCTGAGAGATTTGAGGTGTAATTAAAATAATTTTATAGACATGTGACTATTATTTTAGCTCATGGATATGAATTATGGGTTTTGTTTTATGCCTGCCCAAAGTTTGCCTAAAAATAATAATTTTTTCTTATAGGGAAACATTGTCTTGAGGATGGAATGGGTGATCTATGTCCTGACTAGGTATATATAGATGCCAAAATATTTTACTAGGGGTTAATAAGCACCTATGACACAGTTGATATGCCTTTTTCATTTACAAGGCCTTGATGATAGAGATCTCCAATTACGGCTTTCATCTTGCATTTAGGGAAATGTCATCTTGAGGTTGGATGGGTGCTCCATCTCCTAATCGAGCATACTCAAATGCCAATAATACATTATTAAAGGTTAATATCCACTCCCAATGTGGTGGTGGTGCCATTTTTTAGTCACTAGGCTCTAAAAATACAGATCTCCAACTACAACTTGCATTTTGACAACATTTCATGTTAATATTGTTTGAGGCTAAAATTATTACAAAAAAGAGTATTTGTGTGGATTCTGATGTCGTAGTGGTGGGAACATTTGTAAATTACACCTTTTATATAAACTTCCCAAAATTTTGAAGATATTTCATTAGTTAAAAATTGATATGTAGGACTTTTGTGCTTAAAACCTTGTTCTAGGGTTTCTCAAAAAACATAAAAACTCGAGAGCTTCTTAAAGTGATAGTTCATATAGTCTAACAACTCTGACATTTCTAACACCTATGATAGGATCTCAAAGACCTTATCTCACTTCTAAAATCCTTCATCCAAACTCATGAAACCTTTTACATTTTCTACAAATGATTGTAACCAATTGTAGGTGTCTATAAATAAGGTTTTTGAAGGTTTCAAACACAAGGACTTTGAGTCAAGGAAAAAATCACTTAAAGTTTAATTGAATATAATTCATACATGCAATAACAACATGAAAATAATGATTCAAGAAACTATGTTTTCACATACACAAACACCTATTTTACATTTGCAAACTTGAAGATTAGACTACGATCATCAAAATTTTTCCTTCTTATCAACTTATTTGCCTCCTCTTTAGCTAGGTCGATGATTATAAATTAGATTAAGGATTATCCAAGCTTATAATGCTTTAAGTTTGCTCAAGATTCTTATTATCCACCAAAACGTAGTAAACTAACTTCATGTGATTTATCTTATAGTTATATTTACTTTTTTATAACATCTAAGATGGATATGACTTTAAAAACTCTATAAGACTTCTTACTATGTTGAAAACTCCTAAGAGACCTATGGAAACTCATAATGACTCGTAGACCATTATAATTATCCATATATTTATAAATACAACATTGGAAAATTCAAATTTAAACTTTTGAAGGGAAAACTAATTCAAGACCTCGAACTTACCTAGATTGAATTTTAAGACCTGGACAAGGTATTTTTAATGGATTAAAATACATTTCAAGACTATCAAGACCCTATACCAACCTAACCAAGTAAAATCTTGCATTTTGGTAGTGATGCACCTATATCATACTCTTAAACACAGTCCTCTATAAATGAGGTTTTAGGGTTCCTTAAATGATTTATTGGGATGTTATAGACCATTTACAATAGTGAGAAACCAATTCCTTTTATTGGTTTCTCAAGGATTAAACTCAATGGAAATGTTTCTCTTTTAGGTCTCTACAGGCCTAATATGTCTCTTTCAAAGGGCCTTGCTTTAATCCAATCACCAAATGACTTGGATCACTTTACTAAAGTGTTTTATAGTGATCATGTAATACTAATAGACCTTCACATTGAGTTTGATTCCAAATAACAAAGGCAAACAATCATTTTTTCTCTTTTTTGAGCCTTCTCGATAATCACCTAAAGGCATACTAGAACATGTTAGAGTATATTCTCATGCTTGCTAGGTTCTATAGATAGTTTTTCATCTTTTTCCTATTTTTGTTCTTGGTATATTTATTCCACAGTGGTTAGTTAGGCTTACTTCTTGTATTTCCTTGCTTACTCATGCAAGGTCTCTCCATTGTACTAAGAATGTACTTTTATATATATTCTATGATTTTCCTTGTCTTTATATTTCATCTTTTGTAAGCTTATTGTGATGTTCTTGTTATCAATGCTTTAGATTTTTGACTTAGAATGATCTTACTCTCATTCCTTTTATGGTATCATATCTTGAAAGAGCTGCAGCCATTCGTTGATAAGTTGTTATCCAGTTATTTTACCATGGCCTGTCAACTCAAGGAATTATCAATTTTTTTCTACATTTGTCCATGCAATGGAGATGCCCATTTGAAGAGTAATCTTCCCATTGACTTTGGTAAACTGGTTATATCTATTTTGGAAACATTTCTACCTATTTTTGACTTGGGTGTCATTCCACATTAATCAATTATGTTTGCAGGTCTACATGGATTTCTTCTTCTTTGTATCAAACTTGTCAATCATTCTTATTATACTTCCAGACGTCACCTCACTTTTTATCTTAATATCACCTTTGTGAGGTTTGGGAAGATGATAATACAATTGAGTAGTCTATGGGCAATGAGAATGGAACCATGAAATGATCCTAACACCCAGATCTAGCATCTCAATGTATTTGCCCATAATTTTTAGGGAAAATAAACACAAATTTTTTTCATTGTCTTTGTATCAAACTCGTTCACCATTTTACACTCTTTTTCAAGAATTTTGGAGGTCTATATTGGAAGAAGGATGATTTGGTAGAGATATGGAGTTCTACATTGGAAGGAGGAAGATTTGGCAGAGGAGATCATAGGCCTATGTTGGAGTTGTGTGGGAGGTTTATGCCAACCTTTTATGACACTTTAACATACATGGATCCTTTTATAGAATTGGAGACTTGATCCAGCATTGTGGTGATTTCTCAGGCCTAATCCAACATTGTGGCGCTTTAACATACCTCCTGATTGGCATCTCCTTATTATCAGTCCTAGAGATTTCTTGGTAGTACCTACTTAGGGATCATACACTTGCTAGGTGATAAAGACAAATTATTCCTTTATATCTCATCTAAATACATTGTAATCTAATTTTTTTATCCTCTTAACACAACTATTTTATTCATTATTTGTTTTGAAATAATTGTTTTTTTCCTTGAGAGAAAGTATCTTTCGCTTACAAGTGCATAGGGGTCACTGACAAATTATTTTTTTCACTTTTATTGGTTTGATATGTCTAGGGTGAAATTACATTTCTAATGAGTGTTTGGAAGGCTAGGTTCATTGCCATTTTGGTAATGAAAATTAGCTTGTAGTGTAATTGTTATTAATTTTAACCCATTGATAGTAAATTAGTGAAGTCTATAACTTTTGAATCGTAACTCAAAATCGAGTTCAATTATTTTCAACAATGTATGCTTTTTATATATATCCATTGGTGTCATATATTTTTAAAACACACTACTTTTATAAAGTGCCAAATTATAGGGGTGTTCAATACAAATCTTTTGCGGGGGGGGGGGGTTGTTTCGGTGTCAATAAGTGCACCACTTTGCATTGTTTTTCTCTTTGGTGATTTACTAGCATGGCTTATTATTTTGGTTTAGATCAATGTGAATATTTAACTACATGTAATTATCATTCATGGAGATGTATAATGGAAACAATCATTAAATACAAATTATTATGGTTCATAATGAATGAAGTTCAACCATAGTTTACAAGAGAGTATGAAAAATTTCAACACCAATGCAAATTTAATGAGTGTATGGGTTTGATAGGGGATTATGTGAGTAATAGTATTTTGTTTCATTTTGATGGATGTGACTCTTTGTTCAAAACATAGGTTAAACTAAAGGGTTTATTCAGAAAATTAGATCACATGAGATCCATGCAGCTTGAAGTTGAGATTACTTCTCTTAGTCTTGAAGATTTTCCCTCTATTGTAGATTATCTAATTAAATATAAGCACTTATTGACATAATTAAAGGGAAATGAACAAGATAATAAATATGAAGAGTGTGTGTACCTAGTTCTATCCAAGTTGAAAAGTTCATTTCAAATATTTGTTTCTACCTTTTTTTCTGGCATGGATGCCTTAGGTGTCACATTCAAAATGCTTGATTTTGAGTTATTTTATGAACAAATTACTAAAAAATAATCCAAATTATCTCACCTTGAGTCTTCCACCTCTCAAAAAGCATTAGTAGCATCTAATCCTAAGAGTAAGTTAAAATCAAAGAGTAAATCTAAGAACACTCCTCCATATCAAAATGCACCTAAACCCAATAACTCTAAACCAATCATCTTCTAAATTCAAGAATAAGTCTAGCCTTTCATGCTCTTTTTATGGTGAGACTGATCATGAAGAATCTATGTGTTTTAAGAGAATGCAAGCCCTAGAGGATGCAATCAAAAAACATAAGATTTTTAACTCCACTTAATCTAATGAACATGGCAAACCACTTAATGTTATTGCTAGATCTCAGTCACCTATTTCAGATAGTTGGGTTATAGATTTTGGTGCTTCTTACCACAAGACTTCTTCTAAAGAGTCTTTTTTATCTCTTGGTTTGAGTTTTACTTCTAATGTTGAGGTTGAAGATTCTTCTTGTATTTATGTTAATGGAAAGAGTAATATAGAACTTGACGGTAGCTACATCAATGATGCACTATATGTCCCTAACATCACTAAATTTTTTTTTTAATTTCTTAGATTTGTCAATTTAATCAAGGTAAGATAGTGACTTTCACACCATAGGGGGTTAAAGTTTGAGTATTGATAAAACCTAATACACTTATTTCACATGGTGTTGTTGATAATAGTTCTTGACTTTATTATTTTGAGGGTTATGATGATACTCCTCCTATAGGGACATGTTTGGTTTCTCATGCAGATTCTGAGAGTGAAATAAATATTTGAAGGAGTTGATCACTCATGGTATGGTTAATGGTCTTCCTACAGTTTCATGTCTTGATGAAGTCTACCCTAGTTTTGTATGAGGTAAAGAACACCAAGATCAATTTCCTAAGGGTATGTCCAAGAGAGCCTCTCACCACTTGAACTTGTGCACAATGATTTGATAGTCTTCCCTACTCTTTCTCTCAATAGAGCTAAGTGTGCACTTATTTTTATTGATAATTTCTTGAGGCATACTTGAGTTTATTTTCTCAATTACAAGAGTGATATTTTTTCATACTTCAAAGTATTTAAGACTTTGGTTGAGAAATAGTCTTATAGTTGCATTAAAAAGTTTCATATTGATAATGGGGGTATTACTTCAGTAGAGAGTTCTCTAATTTTTTAATAGCTCATGATATTGTTCACCAACATTGTGTTCCAAATACTGCACAACATTATGGCTTAGCAAAATATAAGAACCAAACTATGAATGAGATGGCTAACTAAATGATGCATTCATAGAATTTGCCTCCCATCTATTGGGTAGAAGCATTTAATTTTATGAATTACATTCAGAATCACACACCACATAGAGCAGTTGAGAATGACTCTAGAGGAGGCTTGGTCTGGTACCAACCCTGATGTTTCATTTTTAAAAGTCTTTGAGATCCATGTTTGAGATTTTGTACCAAAGAATAAAATGAAAGCCTTGGATAAGAAGAGCAAACCCTTGATATTTGTAGGGTATTATGAGGACACGAGATTTTATCATCTTTTAGATCTCAATACTCATGATGCTCTTTTTCAAAAACATGTTCAATTTGATTAGTGCTTCACTTCTCATGATTATTTTTCCATGCCTTCCTCTTCTTCTTTTGATGATTCATCACCTCCTATTGGGGATTCCTTATTTGAAAAGCTAGTTAAGGAGGCCCTTGAGGAGGTTATGGATGTTGAGGATCTTATTCCCACTGATGTTATCACTATGCTTATGTGGGCTTGTACTATAATTTTTAAGGTAGCATCTTTTATAGGATCTTCCACCCACTAGACATAAGCATGTACATTCTACAGGTACTAGACTTTTATGGCAAGCATTCTCTGGAGATCCATAGTCTTTTTCATAGGCTCATGGGATACAAGTGTGGGATGATGTGATGACATATGAGTATTCTTTGATGAAGAATCATACTTGCAATTTGGTCTCTCTTCCTAAGGGAATAAAGTTGGTTAGGTGAAAATGGATATACCACACCAAACATGCAACTGATGGGTCCATTGAAAAGTATAAGGCACATTTTATTGCAAAGGTTTTTTGCAAGTTGAAGGTATTGATTAATCTAAGAATTTTACACCTATTACCAAAATGGATTATGTGCACCTTGTACTTTCTCTTGTTGCATCACAGGGTTGGCTAGTGTACCAAATGGATGTTAAGAGTGCCTTATTACATAGAGATTTATATGAGGAAATCTACATGGAGATTTTCATGAGTAAATCTACATGGAACATCTTGTTGGGTTTGTTCATGATTCTTCTCTTGTTTGTCAACATTGGAGGTCTCTTTATGGTCTTAAACAAATCCCTCAAGCTTGGTATGAGAAGATAGATTATTTTATTCTCTTTACTATCTTTATTCACTAACATTCAGATACCACATTATATAAATCATGTTAGAGAGGATATTATTATATTTTTATTGTATGTTGATGATCTACTTCACACGGGTAGCCCCTATTCTCATATTTAGACTATTTAGTAGGCTCTTTTAACATAGTTTGATATGATAGGTCTTAGTATTTTAAATTTTCCCCTTAGTTTCTAAATTTATTAATCAGATTAGGGATTTACTTGAGTTATCATAAGTACACCCTTAATCTTCTTCAACATTTTTTCATGGTTGATTGCAAGCCAAGTCCCTCTCCTTTCCAGTCTGGAGTCACTCTCACTACTACTTGTACTACTCCTCTTTGTGATCCTACATTATATAGGTAGATGGTTGGGAGTCTTATGTATCTGATCTGTACTCACTCTGATATTTCATTTGTAGTTGGAATTGTATTTAAGTTTGCACATGATTCTCATGAGAGTCATTGATAGGCTACCAAGAGGGTTTTATGATATCTATAAGGCACTAACTATTTTGGATTACACTACACTAGGGGTTCTACTCGTTTGGATAACTAATTCAAATTGGGTAGATTATCTTAATGATAGGCATTCCACTTATGGATACATCTTTTGTCTTAGTTCTTCTCTAGTTGATTGGACATGTAAGAATCAATAGGCTATTACACTTTCATCCACAGAAGTTGAATACAAGGAAATAGTTATAACGAGTTAACAAGTTCTTTGGATTCATTGGTTATTAATAGAGTTTGGATTCATGTAAGATTAACCTACTATAATTTGGTGTGATAATCAGAGTGTAATTCACATATCTCACAACCCAATTGAGCACCAAAAAACCAAACACATTGAGATACACATGCACTTCATTTGACAACACATTCAATATGGAATTATTTACTTAGAGTACATTTTGACTTAACAATATGTTGTTGACATATTTAATAAGCCTTTTACATCACCTCATTTCTTTGAGTTACATGGCATGATTGAAGTTTTAAAATTTTTCATTGAGATGTGTTTGTGAAGACATTTTCTTTCTTCATTTCATGGATATATATTGTATATGCGTACCTAATCAGACCTTGTTTTCGAGACTCATATTGTGAATATGTCACTTTAATTTATTTTGATATTATTAGTCTATAGATTCACTTGATAGGGGTTTTGGAGTATATTCTCATGCTTGCTAGGTTCTATAGATAGTTTTTAATCTTTTTCTTAGTTTTGTCTTTTATGGATTTATCGCACATTGGTTAGTTAGGTTTGCTTCTTTTATTTCATTGCCTACTTATGCAAGGTATCTCAATTGTACTAAGAAATTAATTATATGCATATTTTATGATTTTATTGTATTTTTATTTCATCTTTTACAAACTTATTATGATGTTCTTGTTATCAATGCTTCAAATTTATGGTTTGGAATGATCTTGCTCTCATTCCTTTTAGAACACAATTAGTTATAAATAGCATTTTAAGAATCCTTTCAACCAATGAATGATTGTATTAGCTCCCAAACAACTTTTTATCAATTACTCATAAAGTTTTAAGGATTTTCATTTGTTAAAATTTGAATTTTGGGGATTTTTATGCTAAAAACCTTGTTCTAGGGTTTCTCATAAAACTCAAAACCCAAAATCTACTAAACGATTGTTCATAAAATTTGGAGACTTTATAATATTTATAGCACCTTTTAAAAGGTCTTAATAACCTTCTCTAACCTTCCAAATATTACAACCTAGCTCATGTAACTTTTCTCACATGCTACAGGTGTTTGTGAAGGACTATATGTGTGTAAAAGTAGAGTTTTGGTAGGTTTCACTAGTGAGAACTTGGAATAAAGATAAAAATCACTTAAAATTGAGTTATATATCATTCATTAATATAAAAAATATATGATTACAATAATTCAAGCAACCAAAATCCTTTTATTTGCAATAAAATCACACTTTTTTAATACATAAACCTGTGTTTTGCATTGGCAAAATGTCAACAACATAGTCATGAAATTTTTGACCCTTTATGCTTACTTTGGCCTTGACATTCATTAATCCTTGGTTGGTTTAAATATTATATAATGGAGGAAGACAAATCTAAGCTTAGAATGACCTAATTTGGTCCGTCATTCTCACTCAACCACTTGTCCTTAAGATAGTAAATGTCCAATTTTGAGTAATCTTTTAGTTACATTAACTTTTTTTGGTTTTTGGGATAAACACCATTGAATAAACCTTGGAAGACACCCTAGACACATTTTAGGACCAAGGAAACTCAGCATGACACATGCATAATTGCAATTTTTTCACATATTTATAGAAAATACATTCAAAAATTCAAATTTTGTTTTTGATGGGAAAACTTACCAAAACATCTAACTGGCCTATACATGGACTTCTAGGACCTTTATAAAGTCATTTATTGATTACTTTGATTGCATAAGATTTTATGAACTATTGACATCACCATTTCATCATAATTTCAATGGTGTTCATGCATCACATACTTTTCAACAATATTCAATAGATTGTAAGGTATATTTTTAATGCTCAACAAAAGTTTAAAGCATACAATAATGTGAACATGTAATTTAATATTTAATAAATTAAAATAAAATATAAAATATGAAATAAATGAGAATATTTAAAAATAAAAATGTTGAAAAATATATGTATATAATATATCCATAAAATCTATATAAAGGCGTACAAAATGTGAACAATTGATGCAATATCTTGGATCAATGGTGTATGTGCATATAATACTAGAAACAAATATACATCAAGCCATATAATCATACAAAAAAATGTCATAAGACATGATCTTAATCATTGAAATGTATTTCTCTATTTTCCTTGCTTGTATAAGCCTCTCATTGCGATGCCTTGCTCACAACTAGAGGTGTCGGATCTGGATGACTATGAGTCATTCTCTACTCAAAACTCACTTGTAGCTCTAACTATTCATATGTAAATATTTTTCAAAAACTTTACATGCACTCAAAAAAGATACTTAAAAAATTATCAAGTTAAATTTTTATTATGATACAAAAATTAGTCACAGGGGCACTTGCCATAAGCTAGCAATCACGATCAATTTGGTATTGACTCTCAATAGGGTTAATGATAGGTTCATGCTAGTGAACAAGAGTGTGAAATAGATTAGCAATAGGAGTTGGTGATGTGATCATTGTAACATAAAGGATGGGTCCTCACAAACGTGTGTGTGTGTGTGATATATATATATATATATATATATATATATACAAAGTAGACATTTAAATTTAGCTCATAAACATTTAATTCAACTGACTAAATCACTGGAATATAATATAAAAAATTACAAATTAATTTGTCAACTATATCATGCCACACTTACTAATCATTTCAACAGGACCAAAAGATATCATTGGAGGACTCTACATAGACAATTGTTTTGTACGTCAATTATTTTCATAAGTATAAAGGATAATTATAAAACACACATCCATATTTACACTTAAACATTAAAATAACTCTCATATTGACACTTAAACATTACAATAACTCTCATATACCTCAGTGAGTTGTTATGCAGATGAAATCGTAGCATTAATACCTAAATTTTCTCCCTCCTGAATAGATGGTGGATTCTAGCATGGTCATCAACTTAACAAACAAAATATCATTATTAGTCAATTCACCATACACACACACACACACACACACACACACACACACACACACACAAAGTGTGTGAGTAAGACTAGAGTTACAGATGCCAAAGAGGCCTAATTGAATCAAAATTGATCATAGTTAGTAAATGCAAGTAGGTTATTTGCATCAATAATATTAAATAATCTTTAAAAATCACACCTGTATAGATTTATAAATTCATAGTAGCAGTAACACACATGGTCCTGTAATGTCCAACATCATGTTATAACATAAAAAATTCATATACATTATTGAGCTTTTTATATGAAAAATAATTAAATAACTTTTAAATTGTACAAATATTTAAAATTTAATAAGTCTAACAATTTTTTCAACAAGTAAAATATTAAATCTACCTGGGAAGTTATAACTAAAGTGTCTAAATCAAATCAAATGTAGATGGATAAAACATAGTGAGGTTAATATCATCTAGACCCATGCAAATACCACCATGAGTGGGTTGTATGATATCCTCCTATTCCTTAGACCCAGTGCATATAACATCACATGATACACAATAGTGAGTTTGTTAGGAAGTAGCGCTAGACGAAGCCTCTCCATGTCTACCCTTGTCAGTAGGAGTATGAGAAATCTAGTTTGTATGTTGAATGAGGGTGTTAGTAAGCATATTAAGTGCATGAAAAGTAGCAATATCTAAAATTTCCTTGACTATAGAGGGTAGGGTCTCAAAAATATGTGGTTTGTCTATACGTACTCTTGCAGGCTAATTAAGGGCATGATGTGCACCTAGCCTATCCTCACAGAGCCTTTTCCTATACCAAATAACTCATAGAAATTGAAATAGTTTATAACTTTATTTAGAAAAAAATCACAATACAATTTTCTCAAAGAATACATCAGAACCTCATTATTGTTACAAGGTGGGTGATCAAAGCCCATCCACCATTGGTCCCCAAAATTTTATTTGATCAAATCTTGAGTCCACCAATGAATTGGAATATATTTAGCTATCACATCTAATGGCACACCAATTTTTACATCAATGAATAAGACACAAATTTAGATTTTATCTTTCATAGCGGCTACAAATAATTTGTTTAAATAGTATGCCATGCATCTATTTTTATACTCATCCCACATATCAATTGGACTTGTTAATGAGTCAAATTCACCTAATAATATTTGTAATATATTTGATATAGAAAGTCAATGAAGGTTGTTTTCATGGAGATCCCTTAATGTCCTAATCAGATTCTCAATTTCTATCCTATTTTCAATGATATGGATTGTTAAATCCTCTTGACTACCATAGAGGGCTTGAGGAACTACAAGAGGCCTAAGAGGGTTTTGAGGGGAGGAGAGATAGGAAGGTTTTACGAGGGAGGAGGGAAAGGAGGGTTTTGTGGGTGAGAAGGGATGTGAGGGTTTTTTGGGTTAGGAGGGATAGGAGGGTTAGGTTTTTGTTCAACGTCATTTGCCTCTACATGTGTTAAAAAATAAAAAATAAAAACAATTTAAAAAAATGCAATAAAAATAACTAATTTTGTTTTTAAATGCACTAAAATGTGTTTGCATACCTCTCTTTTGGCATAAAATTATCAAATTTGGATTGCCTTGGTCTCACTCAAGAACATATTTAATTTTACTATCACTTACATGTAGTTTGCGTCGATGCCAAATGAATTATATCAATGATTTTTATTTGGTTGTTGTAAAATTGTGTACACAACTCTAGCTCAATATGTCATAAAACTATGTACATATTTTTAATTACCGTATACATGAAATTTATTTCATGAAATTATGTTTTTTTTTTGACATCCCATATTCATGCACTTACCTAACAACCATACCACCAAATGATGGTTTCCCAAGTGATTATTAAGGACTTAGATTACACCCTAGCTGAAAGTATAAGTGTTCAATTCCTACTCTCAAATTTGGTCCAACATGGGAATGACCCTAGGCTATGGGTTACCTAAACTTGGGTCAAACCTCTAGGATTTTTAATAAGGTTAGCTCCTCAGATATAACAATATAGTCCCTATTACTAAACCTGTGCTATTGGGGTGAAAATGGGGAATAAATACAATGAATAAAATCTATACTAAATGTGGTGATGCACCAAATGTTCTAAGATCCACTTTCAATTTGGACTCTTCTATGACTACTAATGAATCCAATCAAGACAAGGGTCGGTTGGAATCTATGACAAGGTTACAAGCATGAGTGTTTTGTATGAAGGATGAAAAGAGACTTACAACTTGAAGGATAGGAAGAGATAGGTTTATATGAGACACTATGGAATTATGACACTTCAAGAGGTAAATCACTGGATAACACTTCACACAACCTGCAAGAAACCAATAGAATTGAAGCAAGGTACATTAAGAATACACATATGATGAATAGAAACATACACTCTGCACATTAAACTTCAATAACATACACTTAGAATTCAACCAAAATCTAAAAATGTCTTATATTGCTTCAAAAGATTGTTACAAAGTGAATTTGACAGAGCTTCGCTATCTCTAGGCCCTTGAATATTTTTTATCAAGGGTTCAAGGCAAGTATTTATATGAAGAAAATATGAGGGATAGAGAATAAAATTGTACTAGGGAAGCCATTTATGAGCTCGATCTTGTTTAGAACAATAATAGCCACCATTTTCCTCAAGCTTGCTCCTACATTAAATTCACTTCTCTTTTCTGGTGTGGTCAGGGTAAGTTATGGGGAGCCATCCCTATTAGTACATGGGCCTTTCCAAGCTTTTATGTGTTGTTATCCTTTATTTCTAGGGTGAGGTCTTTTGTGTGCTTGAGGGCGGGGGGGGGGAAATGGGGGGGGCGGGGAGAGAGGGCGGTGGCAACATGCCCAAGTTTGGTTTTAGCTGCTATTTGTCATGGGCATGGATGAGTCCAAGGATGACAAGCCTTTTCATTAATGCATGGATCTACCCCAACTACATATGTTGAAAACTGATCTGATGTAGATGAAAACCAATCTAATTAATTGATTTTCCCATATTTTTAAATTGTCAGAGTTATGTTGAAAGTATGGCCTCACTTATTCATTTAAATCATCAATCCTTTACTTATATTAGGCTTTGGAGACTTAATTTTTGTCCTTATAGAGCTTTAATGATGATGCTTGGTCTTTACTATTATCTTGGTTTAACCCAGGTTGAGCTTTGAGCTCAATTTCTATGTTCCCATTAGCTTGAGTCAAACTCAAGCTTGATTCCATTATTTATTTAATTTGGGTCAAGTCGGTCTTGGCTTATTCAACATGCCCCAAGTCAGTCTTCACTCATTGGTTATTGGCAATCTAACTCAGCTCATTGACTCACTAACCTCATCTTGCTTCATCAATTTATCTATACACAGATGTATATGAGCCATCAACATTCTACCTAACCCATGCACTTTTGACACTTATCCTAAACTTATTCACCCTTGAGATTTCCTAACCATTTTGACTCTATCTCATTTTGTCCAATCTTGATGAGTGATTAATCATGAGCCCTTGATTTAGTTTTTAATTATCAATTCTATCTCTGTTGGTGCCACTTATCAATCCTGCATTGATTCTTAATATATTTCTAGTCTATCAGTTCACATGCTTATGCCACATGTCAACTTATCACACTCTCTGACTGCTTGACCCATCTCATTCCATTGGATCAAGATGTATGATTGAGCAAGGATCATTGATATCATTGAGACCCACAGTTTGAAACTTAATGGCTAATTCATGATCTTAAATTTGATGATCTACAAGATGTCAAATGATATTCATGTTACTGTCAATGATGATTATGTGATCATCAAATTTAAGCTCAAAAGGACTTACTTTTTTTAGCTTAAACTTGATGTTAGCATGAACATCTCATTTCATAGGTTCAACTTTGGAAGCTTCCAAATTGAACCAAAAAATCTCATGTAGATTCAAAAAAGTTTGAGGATGATCATAGCATGTAGAACTACAATTGTGCATGTTCCACTGTTCATGCGAGGCTTTCTAATTAAAGATAAAAAAATTCATAAGTCGACTAGTCTATTTACTCTTGCATGACGTCCTGGTGATGGTCTAGTCCCTTAAAGCTTCTTCTTGATGCCTTTGTTTGAATATTCAAGGCTCAAATGGGTCCTAGGGATTGAGAAAACCTACCTAAGACTTTGAAGTGCTTTGACCATCATGAGGACCTGCTCCTTTAAAATTTGACAAACTACCCTTTAAGTAAACTTAAAGTGTTTCAAAAGCTTTACAAGCTGAGGATGATCTTAATACCACTTATTCCATCCAAAACTTGGTTCATCAGTTCATTCATTTGACCATTTCATTCAATAGAAACTCTACCCAGCTAATCCAGTCCATGATTGACCTTCATAAAATTCACTATAGTTGAGAAATCTTTGTATGTTGGCCAAAATGGCCAACATTTTGATGATTCTACTGGCTTGACCAGCCTATTGGTCATGGAACCTAAAACTTGACCAATATCATTCATGATGGTTAGACAAATAAAGCATTATTTATAGAAAGACCCTATCTATCTATTTGAAACACATTGAAGTGATGAGGTGCACGTGAACAAAAAGAAAGAAACAAACTACCAACCAACTACTTGAAATAGTAGGAAAATAGCAAACAAAACAATGTGCAAAGGCACTTGGAAGAAAAAAGAGATCGATCTACCTATATACAAAGATTATGATACAAAATTAGTATCAAAATTTGAGATACCTCCCATTGATAGGGATAGAAAGCTTGTCTCCACTCAACCTAGCAAGATCAAAGGCATTTCCCTCCTTGCAACTCATGATGATAAAAGGTCCACTCTAAAGACTGTCAAATTTGGAGTACTTTCCTAGTTTTACACGGTCCTCATCCCATTTGAGGACTATATCACCTTGCTGAAATGTCCTTGAGGAAGCTCTCTTATCAAATGACTTTTTCACTTTATGTTTATTGGACCACATAATATGCATAACAACGTCCCTTGTCTCCTCTAGCTGCCTCAACTCATTCAACCTTACCTATATAGCATATCCTTTGGAAGCTCAAGTTGATGTGAAAGCTCTAGTGCAAGAAGCTCAAAAGATATAGGAAGTCTGTCCTCTTTCCCATAGATCAGAAGGTATGGGGAGTGTCTTGTATAAATTTTAGGCATCACTCTATCTACTCATAAGGTAGTCCTTAGTCTAGTATGCCACTCCCTTTGACTATCCTCCATGGTTCTCTTGATAATCTTTAGCAAGTTCTTATTTGTGGACTCTGCTAGTCCATTTCCCTGTGGGTAATAGTTGGAAGATGTTTTAAGATAAATCCCATGTGAAATATCCCACTCACATACCTTGTTACTACTGAAAGCCAATGCATTATAAGAAATGATCGTGGAAGGCACACCAAACCCAATCACAAGGCTATCATAGAAGTCTAAAATAAAGACTTCATTGGCCTCCTTAAAGAAAATTGCTTTAACCCACATTGTAAGTTAGAATGTAATTGTAATGATCCATTTATTTCCTTTAATTGAAGGTGGGTGTATCATCTTTATGAATTCTAACCCCCATTGCATGAATGGTTTTTCTACTTGAATTGGCTACAAGGGAAGGGCAACTAGTCTCTACTTGCCAATAAACATTGCACATTTTGGGCATTTCCTTACCCAATAGTGAGCATATCTAAACATTGTGGGCCAAAAGTACCCATCTCTAATGATTTTGAAGGTTATGGTCTTGGCAGCAAAGTGCCCACTAGTTGGAGCATCATGGAATTACTCAAGTAGCTTGTCAATTTGGCATGACTCTACACACCTCAAAAACATGCCTCATATGTCCTTGAAAATTACCCCATCTATTAAGACATAAGGTATAGTTTTCAACCTAAAGTGCCTTCTTTTTAATTTATCTATCCCCATAGGATGTTGTCCCATTTTAAGAAACTTAATTATATCTTGTGTCCAACTGGAGAGTGTGTCATCTACAGCTCCCTCTTGGTTATCATGGACTATCAACACTTGGTATTTGTCCTTTTTTACTCTTGATACAAGGTTCTTGCATAACCCTCTACCCCTTATAAGCTTTGTAACTCTAACCTTAATGTCATACTCCATGAATTTTGTTATCCATCCAACTCTTTTTTCATTGAGATCTCTATTGAGTATGAACTCTTTGATACTTGTATGCACTACCATGAGTATGATCTTGTTATTAGAGATCATGTGCAAGTACATGTTTTTATACAAAGCTATACCTTCCCTCATAATCTTCTAAGGCCTAAATGAATAAAGTAATATGATACTCTAGACCTTGTTCATTCTATTGCATCAACATGGTAGAGATTGCATCTAATGTAGAGAAATCATACAGGTAAAATTCTTTGTTAAAATTAGGATTAGAAAGTATAGGGGCATGAGAGATGTCCTCTTTGATGGCCTCAAAGCTCTTATTACTTTATTTGGTCCTTGTAAACTCTTTGCACTTTCTTATCATGTGAGTAAGAGGCTTGAACATCTCTACAAACCGTGGGATAAATCTTCTTATAAAATTAATATTTCCTTAAAAACTTTGCAGACCCTTCTTGTGCTTGGGTAGGGGTAAGGATAAGATAGACTCAAATCTTTTAGGGTCTATGGAAAGACCATCCTTGGACACTACATGACCTAATAATCTACCCTCATACACACCAAATAAATATTTTTAGGATTTAAAGACACACCAAACTCTCTACACCTTTTAAAAACCAACCTCAAATGAACAATGTGGTTAGTTGGGTCCTTTGAGAAAACAGTGATATCATCTGGGTAGATGAGCACCATGTCATTGATCAATCCCTTAAATTCAACATCCATTGCCCTTTGAAAAGTTTCCCCAACATTGGATATTCCATAGGGCATCTTCATATATGCATAAGTTCTCCACTTAGTGGTGAAGGCAGTCTTATGCCTATCTTCTTCCTTGACCATAATTTGATTATAGCCAAAGTAGCCATCAAGCAAAGAGAACCTCTGAGAACCTACTACCTTTTGAATAATTTGATTTATGGAGGGCAATGGGTAATGGTCTTTTAGAGACAATTTATTGAGGCCCCTAAAGTCAACACACAAATATATTTACCCATTCTTCTTCCTTATTGAAACAAGGTTTGCCACCCATGAGGAATGTTTAATGGGAAATATGATATTTGATTCAATTAGCTTAAATAGCTCCCTCCTCATCAAATCCTCAACCTTTGGATTGATATGCCTTTGCCTCTGCATGACTGGTCTTACATTGGTCTCTAATTCAATGGTATGTTGTGCATGTTTGGGGTCAAAACATTTCAAATCCTTATATTCCCATGAAAATACATAAGAGAACTCTTAGCATAAGGCAATAAATGTAGCTCTTTTTCTATTATGTTAACCTTTTCCAAATTCAATAATTTTTCCTTGAAGATCTCTATCCTTTGATAATGTTCTTCTTTGGCTGAGATACGTGTCTTGCCTTTTCTTACTTGGTCATCCTCATTGAAGATGCTTTCTAAGGTCACAAGTCCTTTAGGTAGCTTGTTGGATCTTAGCTATACTATCTGGTCATCATAATGATGTTGGAACCTATTTTGATTTTGATGGTAGAACTCTACTTCATGCATCATAAAACATATAATTTGTTCATCATTATCAAACACTTACCAACTTACTTCATTGTCAGGTACAGGTAGCCTACATATGACTTTGACTTTGCCTAAACTCTAGTTGCCCTTGAATCCCTCTACAATTTCATACTGAGCTCTAATGGTTGCAAGCCTATCTACATGTTAATTTGTCTCTCTTTGTATGGATTGTATATTAAATGCTAAGAAGTCTTCCATGAGATCCCATACACGGTGCTTGTAGGCTTTCAAATGATGGTTATTGACAGTAGTTATGCCTCTCACTTATTGTATCACAAGCTCACTATCACCCTTGACTTGAAGAAGTTTGACATCTCTTCTTTTCACCTTTTGCAAACCATGCAAAAGGGCTTCATACTTAGTTGTGTTTGAAGTGAAACTAAATTGGAACCTTGTAAATGAATAGTATTTATGATCCTAGGGTGAAACCAACATGACACCATCTCCACTTCCATTTTTTAACCTTGAGCCATCAAATAATAAGGTCCATATACCATCTTCTTCTTGAGTAGTGCTAGTTAAGGAAGGTATTGTAGACCCTTCTTCATGCATATAGTACACTCCTAATTTTGTTTCTTCAAGATTGCTAAATCGGTCAAATCCATGGTCGTCAACTACCCATTCATCTAGATATAGGTATTAAATGCCATCAAGATGATCATGAGGCTCTTGTTCACTGACATTTTCATCTTCCTCAAATATGATACAGTTGACATTTGCAAGATTAGGCATATAAGGCTCTAGATAGAACCTGGAGATGGGTTCAGACCTAATAGTGACCTTAGTCCCATATATGGTCCCTAAAACCATATATGACTAGTCAGAGGACAAATAACCCCCACTCTTTGTAGTAAAGTCAATAAATACGCATAGGGAAAAATATGGGGGTAGGTCCACTACCATTACATCTTGAGTGATGACACAATTAGGGCAGGCTACCAATGTGATCTTAAGATCTTTCACTATACCTATTGTTTTAGTGGGAGAACCATCCAACTAGAGAATGCCTTTCTAATTGGGTATATATTTAAGCCCAAGCTTATCTATTATGGATTAAGGCATAACCGAAGTCAAAGCACCTGAATCTATCATATAATTATGTACTAAATAATCTTCTATGATGGTTGACAAATATAAAGGAGGGGGCTTGACAACTTTGGGAGGATGAAAAATATTATGAACTTGACTTTGATTAGGGAATTGGTTAGAAACCTATTTAGGAATGGGTTGGTTAGTGTTTTCTAAAAAAATGTTGACCTTTCCAGCTGCATTATTTATATGAAAAGACTTAGCAAGTTATTTCTAAAGAGAATCTTTCTATCTTAGAATAGATAGAGTATCATACATAGACATTGCGACATTAGCCCTTTTCATATGATCTACAATATTGAAAGGAAAATTGGTACCTTTGGCCTGTACCTTAGAAGTAGAAGCATCATTTTTCACTTGTGTGATAGGGGAACAAAATGAGACCTTTGCTATTGTCGATGTTGTTGAGGTACTTTTTGAGTTTCCAAAACATTAGCAGCTACATCTGAAGTGGTTGGCTATTGATTGATTTTTAGAGGCATTAAAAAAGCTTTAGGCTGCTCCAAATTGTCCTCCAACATTATCCTCTTAGACTTAATATGAGTTATAACTGATTCATGTAGTTTTTGATTAGTCTGCACCATGTTTACCACCACATGGTCAAACATATGTTCCCCTTCTTGAAATTTCATGCACATGGTGTCAATTGGTGGTAAACCAATGCTTTCTTGTTGTTGAATTTGAGCTTCTGATGATGTCATGGTAGGTACATTACCTTGGTTCATTAGAGGGGCTTGTGGTGGAGGAGGCATGGTGTCATGGCCTAAGAATGAAGGAATTTGCTGCCAACCAGGGCCCTGATACATCTCTGCATTTGTAACCATTACCATCTCATTAGACTATTCCCTTGATTACCATTGACCTTCTTGTACAAGATTGTTTTGTGTGAGGACCAAGGCTCTGGGGCTACTTGCAGCTATAGGGTTGTAGCTATTATGAGGTTTATCTTGAGTAAGTTGGCCTTGAGTTTGTTGGATTGACAAGGGGGTATATTATAGGATTGAGTAGGGTATTGGGTTTGGAATGGACCCTGGTATGAATATGGCCTAAATGAGGTCTGTTGTTGTCTCTCTAGAGCCACTAGCTTGTTATTTTGTGCCTTCAACAAGCTCATAATCCTTGTAAATTTATCCTCTTGGCCATCATCAGGCTACGTTTGGTTGCTTGGAGTGGGTAGTGGAGAAATGGTAGGTAAGGTTGGCTGAAGTTTAGGAAAGAGTGGCATGAGTTTCCCTACTTTTATCAAATAGTTTTCTACTCTTATAGCTGTCTCATAAGCCCTAGGTAGAGTTGTTCCACCCATAGATTCGATTGTTAGGGTATGGAGCTAAAAGCTTCACCTAATGAGCGAGTGCAGGAGTTGTAGGCATTACACAGTCACCAGCGTCAGTCAGGATGACCGACGTCAGTCAAGAGCAGACTAGGATCGGTTGACATTGGCAGGTTCAAGCAGGCAGGAACCGATGTCAGTTACCTGTGGCATCCAGAATTTTATTTCTATGTGTGAATAAATTGTTTGCATGTTAAAGAATGAACTGTTGGTTGTTAAGCCCGCATTTCTATTTTGAATAGGACTGTAGTTAGAGCCTTGTTTAGGAGGTGCATCTATCAGTTGTAAGTGCATGCTCATGTTTCCTTATTGTATATATAGGATTAGATCTTCATAGCTTATGAGCAGAAGAGGACAATACTGTAGAAGTAGAATACAGATTGTATATCAATCCAGATTATGGAGTTGATTGTAATTGAGAGAGAGGACTCTTGAGGGAAATAGATCTAAGAAGAGATCTATACATCTGAGAGAGGTGTGGAAGAAAAGAAGTTTCTTCAATTGTAATTCCTTTTGTAAAGAGTTGAATACAAGTTTTCAGGGTGGTTTCTTTTATCTCTTATTTCTTGTTAATTCTGATTCTAGTTACTTATCTATCTGATATAATTTTGTGTTTATTGCTTTCATATTGTAATCATATTGTTGATTGATCCCCAACAAGTGGTATCAGAGCTTTGGTTCACTAATAGGTGGTTCAGATCTGGTTAGTGTGTATTGATTACAGGTTACTCACAGAGGTTTCTATTTGAGTGGGAGAAGCAATGGCAGAAAAAAGTAAACTAAGAATGGAGAAGTTCAATGGCAAGAACTATCAATTATGGAGAATGCAGATAGAAGATTATCTGTATCAAAAATATCTATACTTACCATTAGGAGGGACTGCAAAGTAGCCCAAAGACATGGATGATGAAGAATGAGAAGTTCTTGATAGAAAAGCTCTTGGATCAATAAGATTGAGTCTAGCATCTACTGTGATATCTAATTTATCACAAGCAAAGTCTACGGTAGAGTTAATGACTACTTTAGCAAATTTATATGAAAAACCCTTAGCTTCAAATAAGGTATATCTTATGAAGCAGTTATTTAATTTGCAGATGCAAGAAGGTGGATTTGTATCTAACCATCTAAATGATTTCCATGCAATTGTAAATCAATTAAATTCAATCAAAATAGTGTTTGATGATGAAATTAAAGCTCTATTAAT
The DNA here is from genome assembly GCA_037957365.1 of Torreya grandis. Lineage (NCBI taxonomy): Eukaryota > Viridiplantae > Streptophyta > Pinopsida > Cupressales > Taxaceae > Torreya > Torreya grandis. The sequence goes on from JARHVA010000508.1 coordinate 2,143,943, forward strand.
CTTATGTTCTTTACCTGAAAGCTGGCACAGCTTGGTAATGGCAGTTAGTAATACTGTTTCTACTTCAAATATTTTAAAAGTAGATGATGTGGTTAGTGTAATCTTGAATAAAAAAATTTGCAGAAAAAGCATAAAAGAGACATCAGGGAACGCTTTAAGTTTTGAAAGCAAGGGAAGACAAAAAGAGAAGAGCAAGAAAAGGAGATCAAGATCTAAATCAAAGATGAGAGGTAGATCTAAATCAAAGATGAGAGGTAGATCTAAATCTAGAAATGGCAGGAAGCCACAATGCTAGAATTGTGGAAAGATAGGGCACATAAACAAAAATTGCTGGTCAAAGCCTAAAGAAGATAGACAGCAGAATGATAAAGAAGAAGCAAAGGTGACAGGTATTATTGCATAAGATGCTCTTATATTCTCTTTGCATAATAATATAGAATCTTGAGTTTTAAATTCTGGTGCATCTTTCCATGCAACCCCCAATAGAGAATATTTTAGTGACTATGTCCATGAAGATTTTGAAATAGTTTATTTAGGGGATGATGAGCCTTGTAAAATTATTGGCAAAGGTAAAGTGCAGTTGAAAATATAGAATAGCAACACATGGGTGTTGAGAGATGTCATGCATGTTCCTAGCTTGAAAAAAAAATTGATTTCTGTAGAAAAGTTAGGGGATGAGGGTTGTACAGTAACTCTCACAGCTGAATCTTGAAAGGTTACCAAGGGTGCACTTATATTGGCCAGAGGTAAGAGAGTAGGGACTCTCTATTTATATAATTGTATTACTGACAATTCTCCTTCTGTATTATCTACTTCAGATGTAGATGCAAAGTTATGGCACCAAAGGCTTGGCCACATGAGTGAGAAGGGAATGACAATTCTTAAGTCAAAAGGTATGTTTTTAGATTTGAAAAGGATAGATCTAGATTTTTGTGAAGACTGTATTTTTAGAAAATAGAAGAGAGTGAGTTTTCTCAAGACTGGGTCAACAAAGAAGAAGCACAAATTGCAGCTTGTTCACACAGATGTGTGGGGACCAGCCTAAGTTGCTTCTATTAGAGGATCACAGTACTATGTTTTCTTCACAGATGATGCTACAAGAAAGGTATGGATCTATTGTATTAAGAAAAAATCTGATATTTTTCATACGTTTAAGATTTAGAAAGCTATGGTTGAGAATGAAACAAGAAAGAAATTGAAGTGCCTGAGATCTGACAATGGTGATGAGTTTTGTAGCCACAAATTCAATTGGTATTGTTATATGCATGGGATCTGCAGGCAAAGGACTATTCCAAGAACACCTCAGCAAAATAGAGTTGGTAAAAGGATGAACCGAACAATCATGGAGCGTGTAAGGTGTATGAGATTGCATGTTGGATTGCCCTTAGAGTTTTGGGCAGAAGCCGTAGATACTGCAGTGTACTTGATTAACAGAGGACCCTCTACAGCGGTGGATGGTGGAATTCTGGAAGAGGCATGGACAGGTAAAAAGGTAGATCTATCATTTTTCAAAGTTTTTGGTCGTGAAGCCTTTGTGCACATTGATAAGGAAAATAGAAAGAAGTTGGATGCTAAGTCTATGAGGTGCACATTTATTGGCTATAGCTCTGATGAGTTTGGATTCAGGTTTTGGAATCTAGGAACTAACAAGATAATTACGAGCTGTGATGTTGTTTTTAATGAAAAAGTGATGTATAGTGATCAGCTCAAGAAGCTGAATCAACCTGAGCAGAGCAATGGAGAATTGGATGAGGTGAAGGTCCAAAATGAGCTCGCGGGAAAGAAAAATCACAGAAAAAAAACACAGAGACTGACGTCGGTCAGGTAGGAACCAACATCGATTGTACAGAGACTGATGATGGCCATACAGGAACTGACGTCAGCCACTCATAAACTGATGTCGGTCAGGCAGAATTGATGACAGTTAGTTACAGGCCTGGAAGTGATCGAGGTCGGTCACTGTCAGAGAATTTGGGCAGACAAGGTGTTGTAAATGAGTCTCAAACGCCCAACAGGAGGTCAGAAAGGGTAAATAAACCTCTAATTTGATATTTCCCTTCATTATTCTATTTATTGCTTACTGATGGTGGAGAACCAGAGAGTTTTGATGAAGCAATACAGGTGGAATCCAAGAGTCAGTGGGAGCTAGGCATGAATGAGGAAATTGATTCCTTGAGAGAGAACCAAACATGGGATTTGGTTGAGTTGTCAGCAGGAAAGAAGACACTGAAGAACAGATGGATCTATAGATTGAAAGAAGGTGAGAATGGACAGATGAGATATAAGGCTAGGTTAGTAGTGAAAGGATTTGCATAGAAACCAGGTATTGACTTTGGTGAGATTTTTTCTCCTATTGTTAAAATGACTTCTATACAGACTGTACTATCTTTAATTGCTATTGAGAATTTGCATCTTGAGCAACTTGATGTTAAGACATCATTTCTTCATGAAGATTTAGATGAAAAAATATATATGGATCAGCCAAAAAGATATGAGGTCAAAGGTAAGGAGAAGCTAGTGTGCAGATTGAAGAAAAGCTTGTATGGCCTCAAGTAAGCTCCAAGGCAATGGTATCTGAGATTTGACAGGTTTATGATTGAGCATGGCTACAGTAGATGTCAATCTGACCATTGTGTGTATTTCAAGAGATTAGATAATGGTAGATATATTATTCTATTATTGTATATAGATGATATGTTAGTTGCAGGATCACACATGCAGGATATCTCTGAGCTAAAAGTGAAATTAGCTCACACATTTGCCATGAAGGATTTGGGAGCTGCAAAAAAAATTCTTGGCATGAGTATTAAGAGAGACAAAAAAAATCACAGGTTGATTTTGTTTCAAGAGGATTATGTGAACAAGGTGTTGAAATGGTTCAATATGCAGGATGCAAAACCGGTAAGCACACCTATGGCTGGACATTTCAAGTTAAGTAAAGAACAGTGTCCTAATTCACATGATGAGGTAGAGTACATGAAAAAAGTTCTATATGCTTCCACAGTAGGAAGTTTAATATATGCAATGGTTTGTATTAGGCCTGATATTGCCCAAGCAGTGAGAGTTATAAGTACGTATATGGCCACTCCAAGAAAAGAACACTGGAAAGTAGTTCAGTGGATCTTTAGATATCTGAAAGGAACCAGCAGTAGGCACTTGTGTTATGGCAGTTCAAATACTTCTCTACATGGTTATGTAGATTCAGATATGGTAGGTGATTTGGATGGTAGGAGAAGCACCACAAGATATATTTTCACTATAGGTGGAACGGCGGTTAGCTGGATATCAAAGTTGCAGAAAGTTGTTGCCTTGTCAACTACAAAAGCAGAATATATTGCAGTCACAGAGGCTAGCAAATAGATGATATGGATGACACGGTTCATGGAAGAGCTTGGAAAGGAGCAAGAGAGTTGCAGACTATACAGTGATAGTCAGAGTGTAATTCATTTGGCTAAGAATTTAGCCTTTCATTCAAGAACAAAGCATATACAGCTTATGTACCACTTCATTAGACAGGTATTGGAAGATGGTGAGTTGAAGCTGGAGAAAATCTATACAGATAAGAATCCTGTGGATATGTTAACCAAGCCAGTTCCTAAGGAGAAGTTAAATCTTCATTCAACTTTCATTGGTCTTCATGATTGAGTTGAAGATAGAGGAGCTAGAAGATGTTGTTGTACAGGTACTGGTGCAGTTGTTTATCTCCAAGTGAGAGATTGTTAGTGTATGGAGCTAAAAGCTTCACCTAATGAGTGAGTGCAAGAGTTACAGGCATTACACAGTCACCGGCGTCGGTTAGGATGACTGACGTTGGTCAGGAGTAGACCAGGATCAGCCGACGTCGGCAGGTTCAAGCAGGCAAGAACTGATGTTGGTTACCTGTGGCATCCAAAATTTTATTTCCATGTGTGAACAGATTGTTTGCATGTTAAGGAATGAACTGTTGGTTGTTAAGCCCGCATTTCTATTTTGAGTAGGACTGTAGTTAGAGCCTTGTTTAAGAGGTGCATCTATCAGTTGTAAGTGCATGCTCATGTTTCCTTATTTTATATATAGGATTAGATCTTCATAGCTTATGAGCAGAAGAGGACAATACTGTAGAAGTAAAATATAGATTGTATATCAATCCAGATTGTGGAGTTGATTGTAATTGAGAGAGAGGACTCTTGAGGGAAAGAGATCTATACATCTGAGAGAGGTGTGGAAAAAAAGAAGTTTCTTCAATTGTAATTCTTTCTGTAAAGAGTTGAATACAAGTTTTTAGGGTAGTTTCTTGTATCTCTTGTTTCTTGCTAATTCTGATTCTAGTTACTTATCTATCTGATATAATTTCATGTTTATTGCTTTCATATTGTAATCATATTGTTGATTGATCCCCAACATGCATCATGACTACAATATTTGAATTCAATGCTCTCAAATAGTAAAGGAAAACATAATTAGGCGTGGGATTAATGATGACAGGGATCTTATCCCAAGATTTTTGGAATCTATAGTTGAAATCAATGATAGATTCTTGAGGTGCTCTTATGATTTTGTTTCACAAGTGATACACGGTCACTTCTATCTTCAAATTTTTTACATAAGCACTCACCAAAATCATCCCAAGTATGGACTGAGGTAGGAGTTCAACCTCTATACCATTTCAAGGCTTTGCCTTTCAATGATGTGGCTAGTAGTCTCATGGATACTTTCTTTTGTGTAAAGTGATGTACTACATAAAGGTTTACAATATCAACAATGTGTTCTACAGGAGTGATAGAGTTTTCTCCTATAAAGTAGGGTAGACTATTCAAAGAGGTATCAGAGATGTCATCATATTGTCGAAGGTTAAGAGGGATCCCCCCATTAAAGGGGCCAAAAGCTTGATTTCTCGACAACATTGTGAATGGAATGAGAAATAGTCTTTGCCTAGAATAGAACCTTCTGAACAAAGGTGTAGATTGTGCTATGTGAGGCAAGTACCTTATGTTGTGCCTTCTGAGAGGGGACAAGGATGCTCTTACTCTCCTTCTTGAGGGCATTAGGAGCTCACTAAAATAGAAGTCGATACCCCTTGTAGATGATCTTGTACTTCTTAGCATGTAGGTAAGGGGTTGGCTTTTGTGAGATAGAGGCATTTGGATTCACAAGGTGCTCCTACTAAGTGTTTGCTACACTTGTCAGCCAAAGATAGCACCAACCCTTTAGCCCTTTTCTTTGACTATCCCATCGAGCATGCTAAAAATTGTTAAGGACTCAGATTGCATCCTAATTAAAAGTAGAAGTGTTCAAATCCTACTCTCAAATCTGGTCCAACATGGGAATGACCCTAGGCTATGGGTTACTTGAACTTGGATCAAACCTATAGTATTTTTAATGAGGCTAGCTCCTCATATATAACAATAAAGTCCCTATTAATAAACTTGTGCTATTGGGGTGAAAAAGAGGGAGAAATACAATGAATAAAATGTATACTAAATGTGGTGATGCACCAAATGTTTTAAGATCCACTTTCAGCTTGGACACTTTAATGACTACTAATGAATCCAATCAAGACAAGGGCCAATCAGAATCTATGACAAGTTTGAAAGCATGAGTGTTCTGTATGAAGGCTAAAAAGAGACATGCAATTTGAAGGATAGGTAGAGATAGGTCTATAATAGACACTATGGACTTATGAGACTTCAAGAGAGAAATCACTAGCTAACACTTCACAAACCCTGCAAGAAACCAACAAAATTGAAGCAAAGTACATGAAGAATACACAGATGAAGAATAGAAACATACTTTGCCCATTAAACTTCAATAACATACACTTAGCATTCAACTAGAAATTGAAAATGTCTTATATTGCTTCAAAAGTGTGTTACAAAGTGATTTTAACAGACCTTCACTATCTTCAACCCTCAGGGTTTTTTTTTAATCAAGGGTTCAAGGCAAGTAAAGATGATGGATAGAGAAGAAAACTTTATTGGGGAAGCCATTTATGAGCATGATCTTATTCAAAATAGCCATAGCTGCCATTTTCCTCTAGCTTGTTCCTGCATTAAAGTCACTTCTTCTCTTTTTTGGTGTGGTTAGGTTAAGTTATGGGGAGCTATCCCTATTAGTACTTGGGCCTTTCTAAGATTTTATGTGTTATTATCCTTTATTGCTAGGGTGAGGTTTTTTGTGTGTTTGGGGGCACGCCTAAGTCTAGTTTTAGATGCTATTTGTCATGGGCATGGCAGAGTCTAAGGATGAAAAACATTTACATTAATGCATGGATCTACCCCAACTACATATTTTGAACACTGATCCAGTGTAGATGAAAACCAATCTACTTAATTATTTTTCCCATATTTTTGAATTGTCAAAGTTTTGCTAAATTCATGGCCTCACTTCTTCATTTAAATCATTGATCCTTTACCTATATTAGGCTTTGGGAGAATTAATTTTGTCCTTACAGAGCTTTAATAATGATGCCTAGTCTTTACTATTATCCTAGTTTAACTTGAGTCAAGCTTTGAGATTAGTTTCTATGTTCCCATCAGCTTGAGTCAAACTTGGGCTCAACTTCATTATTTCTTTTTTTTGGGTTGAGTCAGACTTAGCTTCTTCAACATGCCTCAGCTTGATCTTCACTCATTGGTTGTTTGTAATCTGACTCAGCTCATTAACTCACTAACCTCATCTTGCTCCATCAATCTATTTGTGTCCACATTTTTGTGAGTCATCAATCTTCTGCCTAACCCACGTGATTTTGACCCTTGTCCTCAACTTATTCACCCTTGAAATTTGATGACCATTTTTACTCTGTCTCGTTCCATCTAATCTTGATGAGTGATTAAGCATGATCCCTTGATTTAGCTTTGAATTATCAACTCTATCATTGCTGGTGCCACTTGTCAATCCTGCATTGATTCTCAGGATCCTATCCATCTATCAATTCACTTGCTTATGCCATGTGCCAACTTATTTCACTCTCTGACTACTTGACCCATCTCACTCCATTGGATCAATATGTATGATTGAGTGAGGACCATTGATCTCATCAAGACCCACAATTTGAAACCCAATGACTAGTTCATGATCTTAAATTTGATAGTTTACGGGAAGTCAAATGACGTTCATGTGACTATCATTGAAGTTCACATGACCATCAAATTTAAACTCAAAAGGACTTAATTTATTTGAGCTTAAACTTGATGTTAGTATGAACGTCTCATTTCATGGGTTCATCTTTGGAGGCTTCCAACTTGAACCAGAAAAGCTCTCACTAGTTCAAAAGTTATGAGGATGATCCTAGCATGTAGAACTACAATTGTGTGTGATCTGCTGGTCATGCGAGGCTTTCTAAATAAAGATAAAAAATTATGTAATTATACTAGTCTTTTTGTTCTTACATGATGTCTTGGTGATGGTCTGGTCCCTTAAAGCTTATTCTTAACCCCTTTGCTTAAATCATCAAGGCTTGAATGGGTCTTGGGGCTTGATCAAACCTACCTAAGACCTTAAACTGCCTTGACCATCATGAGGACCTATTCCTTCAAAATTTAAAAAACTACCCTTTAAGTAAACTTAAAGTGTTTCAAAAGCTTTACAGGCTGAGGGTGATTTAAGGCCACTTATTCCATCCAAAACTTGGTTCATCTGTTCATTCATTTGACCATTTCATTCAACAGAAACTCTACCCAGCTAATCCAATCCATGCTTGACCTTCAAAAAATTCACTGTAGTCAGGCAAGCTTGGTATGTTGGCCAAAATGGCTAACAATGACTTACCAAGAACCATACTACCAAATGATGGCTTTCCAAGTGGCTTACTAACAACCATCTACCAAATGATGGTTTTACAAGGACAACCAACAACCTAATAATATGATGGTTTTTTAGATACAACCAAAAACTTAAATATCATGATGTTGTAGTAATTTATCAAATCTTATTATTTTTTTATATTAAGTAAAAATACAAAGAAAATATGTTTGTTAATTACATCATATGAACAAGAATACTTCATTTATTCTTATATTCTATCATATCATAGCAAAAAGCAAACACAACTGAAAACATGTCACAACATCATTACATAGCCTCGTCACTTGTCGCTAACAAGAAGATGTTAAAAGTATGTTTTCCTCTATTATCTCCATCCTCCTATAAATCAACACTTAACAATTTTATCTCTGAAGCTTATTTACACAATGTTCTTCCATAATTTTTGACTTAGACATTGGTTTCAACTCATAGTACAGTTAGTTACAATGCATGGATTTTTTTTTTTTTTTAAGACTTATAAATAACCTCATAATACCTATTAAATAACACAAACCAACAATTAAAAAACTCTAACTTTCCTTTTTAATGAGATTTTATTAATCTTTTTATTTATTTATTTTGACCATATAAAAAAACTACTTTGAAAAACTAACCAACTTTGATGCAAACTATATACTCCCTGAAAACAACTTATCAAACCTAAACTATATTAGGCTTAGTGTCAAGAGATTGACACATAATCAAAAGACTTAATAATATAAACAAAAATTAAATTAACCTAAATACACAAACTCTTTTAATCTAAATAGTTCATTTTACATGCATTCCACTATATGAGAATTTCATGTACTCCTTTTTCAAGCTTTTGCCTTTTTTTTTGAAATATTAATGGCCAAAAGCACTGGAGTGAATTCAAATTGAGGACATGGCAAATGGATTGATGCATGAACAATCTACATGGCAAAAGCACCCAAAAAAACAAAACCAAAACCCCAAGAAAAGAAAGAATCAAAGGTTTGAAGGTAGCCAATACGTCAATGGATGAGAAGTCAACTACTTCTAATGTAATCTGAGCTCGAGCTGTGCTAAAGTACTCAACCAATGCTGAACAACTGAAGTAATATTGTAAATATGGTCGAGTCTGATGTAAATGATAGAGAACATGTGAAAATTGTGCCCAACTATAAATATTCTAGAGTAAAGTTCCTCTTATCTAGAGCAATGTGTCCTTCCCAGACAAAGGCTCATCACAATATCTTCTTAGATGCCTACTTTATTTGCCTGCAACAATATTTTCTATTTTGATATACCAAATGAGGGGCAGTTGTTCAAAACAATTATACAGTATAAGCAAAAATAAATCTAATTACACAAAAATCAATGTAGAAGAATTTTCATCACACAGGGCAATACAAAAGATTTTAGGCTACCCCTTTGTCAAATAAAAAACACATTTTTTTCAAATATTCTTTCAAGATACCTGATTTGATATCAAATCATAAATCTATTTGATATTTTACATATTAAACATAGAATAATCTTTCACATTACACTAACAATAATCTTCGTTATTATTCATACAGGTTATTTCTTCAATGCATTCATGATGTATTATTAAATAAGAAAAGTAAAATATATACATTGAATACCTCCTTTATTCAAGGAGTCAACCATTATCCTCAATCCCTCAAATCACTCAACTTCTCTCATAAAACTCTCTCACAACTCTATCTCTTTTCCTAAATATCTCTAACAACACTAATCAATGTGAGTTATTTTCACAACTCACCTTATAAATATATCTAATTATATTATTAACTCACCCAAAAAAATATATAATATGAGAACTAAATATAATATTTCTAACATTAAAATGAGACCAATGACTACTCACAACAAACTACATAAATGTATGACTCTATAATCTAAGAAACTAGTGTATTGTGTTATTCCTTAATCAATTTATGTTGTGAGTGTTTCTAGGATATGGTGAGTGTCTTTATGTTGTAAAATTTCATTTTTAAATTCTCACTCTTCATCGTAGTCCTCCTTATGTGTAACTTAGTCACTTACCTCCTTTGGTCAAGACATGATCTCTATATCCTAGAGCTTCTCTCTGCATTCACATGGCCACTTTGAATGATCACCTTGACTTAGTACGTCAGGGTATGATCTAGTGACTTATATTTATCCCCATCATCATATAAGACCTTCCCTAAAATGCACATGGTTGTGTCATTTGGCACAATCATGTTACACAAAGTAGCACAATGATTTCCCTCAACCTTTTACCCTGTGGCTACTCCATGTGTAAGTCAACGTGTTGGTTTATAAATTATATTTAAAAGTGCAGACTCATTGCCTTTATAAATATGATTAAATGGGAACATAAATTTTTTGGCTTAGTCATGGTGGCCTAACTAATCTTACTGTTGTCACTTATTATTAATAAATTATTCTAATATTTTGACTTATGTATTTTTGATTTGTTGATCACTTTATAAACCCTCAATGATCAATCCACTTGGATAAGATCTTGCCACATGAGTTTTTCCCTCCTAAACAAACTCTTTATGGATTTATTCTACTCCATGACCCCTCGATTATGTGATGATGAAATGTGGACAAACCAGATCCCTTCACCGTGATATTAGTCACACATCATGTTGAACCCCATGTGAATAGCCATTTGGCATTAACAATTGTCATAGCCTCAATGTTTACTTGAGTAGAGGCGACATGGAATGTTGTGAATTTATCGTGTGACTCAAAAATCATGTGTGTTTATATGGACCTACTACATTTATTACATTGAACATGGTGCCAATTGTCCACAAACTTAAAACTAGCTAAACCTAAGTCAACAGATGTTTGGAAATATGAACTATGATTTAATGTGGGAACCGTTATAAGCTTAGGTCATTTAGTTATGGGTGCCACACAATAGTAAATTCACTATTTTAAAATAAGGACTCAACACATTATCAATAAGGGTGAAAGTATATTTTGATGTGGATAAGTGCAACCGTCTCAGTGTCATACTAACAGAATCCACCTTGCGAAGGTTTAAGTCATTCACTATTAGTAGTGAAACAATGCTATAAAATCACATAGTATAATTGTTTGACAAGTGTGCGATTTGCACTATTTTGTACATTGTATATCTTTTTGTATGTATTCAACACCTAAATGCACATCAAGAGTCTGCATAATGCAAAGAGTCTCTCTTTTGTTTGTAGTGAAAAGTTTGAATATGAAGTGACAAAGCATTTATAATCTCTATATATAATGCTTAATTGTATTGTAAAAGGGTTATGAAATATAGAGCTTCGATAATGGTTCTTCTTTATATCTACACTTGTTCCTTTGTGCAATTACATTTTATTTTCTTAATATGTTAATCATTTTAAATATTGAATGTTCTATGTAAAAATTAAGACTATGAATCATGTTAATTCCTATACAATCTTATTCCGGGTTTAACTTTAATTTTCCAAAATAGTTTCCTCGAGTATCTTTTGTATTGTGCTTCACACAAACAATCTCAATTATCATGTTTTCATGGGTTTTCCAAGAACCTCTACTAACAATGGTGTGGTAAGAATGGACTATTGAAACATGTTGAGATGGTTACCTGGACAGAGAGATTTGGAGTGATGGCTAGATAAAATAATTTACAATTTCACAGAAGATGAGTCAAAAAGGATATGAATTTATGCAAGAGAAGTTATGAGTGGGCATATATATGGAGAGATATATGAAATCTTTTGGTGTGAATTGTTTAGGTTTTTAGTTGCATAATTATCAAGAATTAAGTATTATTACTTCAAGTCAAGATAAATAAAGCACTTTGTTTGTATAACACATATGAAATCTAGATATGGAGTGAACATGCACAATAGATCATTGGCTAAAGAGTACCATTGAATAATATACTAAGTTTTTCATGCAAGGTTATATTGCATTCGAATTTGTGCAATATTTATTTGTAAGAGGTATATGAAGAAAGTTTTCTCCTTATCATGCTGAAAATTTTGGTTGTGGAAACGGCCATGGTGCCTATTCCTGCTAACATGGAGTAGTAACTTCATGAGTTTAGGGGTGTGTGTGATAATGAAGAATTGAGAAGAAAAAATTGAACCTGAACCCAAAATATGGAAGACACAGAGAAGAATAATGAAAAGTGAATTTTGGGACTAAAGAGAAACATATGGCAATAGAGAAGATACAATAAACAAAATAATCCTAATGTAGTTGTGAGTAGGAGTAGAGTAGAGAGTTTAGATGATAAATAAAGAATGAGAGATCAAGAGAGGGCCTGAAAGAAGAGCTAGACATTATGGAGAGGATGAAGGTGAGGAAATGAGAGGTTCCAAAAGAAGAGTAGGCACAAATGAGAGGACAAAAATGGACAGAGATTGGAAAATGGAAGTGGAAGAAATGGAAGAGAGTGGGAAGAGAAAAGAGGAGTGATTATATTAGATAGAAGGTAGTTTTATATCATAGTTATAAGTGAGGATATTGTTTGGAGAAGAATGAACAATCTTTTTAATAAGTTATGTTAAGTCCTAAGATTAAAACAGGTTCAAGTTCAAATAAATTAAAAGTCGTGGACATGGATTCATTTCAACGGTACACATCCCTTGCACCTAATTTATCAACAAAGAGAATAAGTGTGGAAGGTGTAAAAGATAATACGTGGTTTGACTCATTTATAGATAAATTTAGAAAATATAACAAAGACACCAAGAAACTATTGAATATGAAGAAATTGGTTGAGACTAGATTTCAGGTCATAGCAAATCTTAAGATGTTAGCAAAGTCTAGTCCATAGTTGCCACTGATTTCAAGTGTAAACACAAAAATCATGGCTCTCAATATAAGAGTTTTTTTCACTTTGACATCATATGGTCTACTGATCCTGAACAATATCTTTTAACCTGTGAAATAAAATGGCAAGTTAACAATGTAACTACACGAATAAATGTGAGCTCATAACAACATTAACAGGGAGAGCTCTAGAGTTCTTATACAAAAGGAATGTTGTCAAATTGAGATTTTATGATATCAAATACTAATTTATGTGAGATTTAAAATGAATAAATGTAAAAATTAGACAATACAAGATATGAAATAAATTCATCAAAAATTTGGAGAGTTTATATGGGACTATGATTGCATGTTCTCTAATGCACTGAATAGAGTACATTTTTTGTTTCAAGATATAAAAAAAGATGCATGGTTTGTGGAGAGTCTAAAACCTTATATTAAATTTTCCATTTCTAAAAACAACTTCAATTTCAAGGTTGATGCTAGATAAATTGCTCTCCATATCGATCATATAGAATATTATGGGGAAAGTCTATAGCCTATTATGAAAGTTGGCACAACATTATTTTTTTATGTAATATGGATGGGATGCATGAAAGTAACAAGCACAAATTATTATTATGGCGTATGAAGTGTAGAAAAGAGTGGCACGATAAAAATGACTATCCAACAGTCAAAACATAATTTTGTGAAATCTATCGAGTAGTAGGACATTCAACTACAAAATGTCATCTCTTACAAAAGTGTACCCAACAATCCCAGAGTTTATAATATAATTTTTGTAAGTCACATAATCATGATCATAAAAATTGTAGGAGTCTCAAAAAATTGAAGGAATACATTACCAATAATGTCTTTGTAATAGTTGCATAACTTATCCTTATTGTGAAACCCGAGATTCCATGCTTGGATGTAGAAATGACCATTGCGACATTGTATCAGTCTTAAGGTTTAACAAGATGAATATTGCAGTCTCTTTAGTACCAAATAGAATGGAATTTTCCATCTCCTCAATATCATCAGTCATGGAACACTATTTCACCTTAACAACTAACAAGATGGAACCCATCTTCTACCCGAGGTTCATATGGGGGATATAATAGTCAATTATGACACCTAGGTGTCACCTCACTAATAAGGATAATATGATGGTAAAAAAAAACAACAAGGCTGGGGTTTTTAGTAGAAACAAGATGGATATATAGGAGATTATTGAGGCAAATACCAATGAGGTAATCATAGACAAAATGAATAACATGGGCATCAACCGATTATCTACTATTTGTGTGGAGAATACAACCACTTCAGATAAAATTTTCCAACTAATCCCTAAAATCAAATGTATTACATTTATTTTAGATTTATGGGACAACACCAAACTAAATATTGTCCAATATTATAAAAATAGAGAAAATAGAACCCTGTGTCAATTTCAATATGGTGAATTCGCACCCAAGGTATCCTACATACACACAAGCAATCACTCGGTGTCAACATGTAGAACAAGGATTACCACCCTTGGAGATGCTACAAGATCCAAAAATTTTAAAGGTGAAACATAAATATTTTGATCTTACAAGAGAAAAGGGTCTAATGTATCAAGACATGCAAATATTCTTAGAACATACAACACTAGCATATGTTTGAGAGTGATGCTAAAGTTATTGACACATAAATGTATGGTTAAATCATGTGCATCATGAGGCAGGTTGAAGCAATTACTACTTTGACAAATCTAATCAAGTTGGTAAGCACTCTACGAAATGAGGATATCTCACAAAACATCACAAATCTCCTACATAATTCGTTAAATTGCACATAGATGGAAACAACACATTGATAAAGTGGTATGGTATGTAAAAACCAAGAAACCATGGGATGTTTATTCCTATATGGATATTGAATTAACAAGATATGAAGCACCAAACATTATATTTGATTTTGGAAGCACAGTAAATACGATCCCTCAGTCCACATGGGAAGCTATTGGATGGTCAACTCTCAGTGATAGTCCACTAACATTAAGTATTAAAGACGATAGGAGGGTATAAACTATTGGTTGACTAGAGGATGTGGAAACCAAATTTTTTGACCTAAGATTGTGATATGATTTCGAAGTAATTGACATGAACACTGATGAAATGCACTACCCTATGTTGATTGGAAAGAAGTGGGATCATAATGGCCAAATGAGAATTAATACAATGCACAATCAATTGGAGGAGCACTAAGGGGATAAAATTATTAGTATACCCCTAAACAAAGCTGAGAACAAGCCATACATCATACTTAAATATCTTGATTCAACCTATGAATACAAAGATAATAGTTGGTTCAAGGTGGGCAAAAAATATAAGCATAATGCACTGTGAGCTATAGCGACTTTGATAAACATAACAACTTTCCTCCAAACCTATGATAACAAAGACACAAGTTCCATAGTTCTAGATAGGAGAATGTAAGTCATCATCTATGATATCACTAACAAGGTTTGAAGTACATTTGACATATCAAGTAAGTGTGACAAACATGGATAACATTGAACCCACTCAGAAAGGTGTTCTACCCTAAATTTGTGTCTTTTCTAAATAGGGATTCAAATACTCATATGCTGAATTGCGTAAGGGGAGATCTTGAGATGAGACAAATGTGAATAGTATTCTCTACAGAGTGACAATTACCTCAATATTTTTCAACTGAGGATTTGGATCAATTTATTTCCATATTAGAGAAATATGTTCCAAATATAGATCAATGAGTCAATGCATTGAAATATGTTTTAAAAAACACCGTTGTGACATGGTGGGCAATACACGTCTAATCAAATACACTAGGAAGATGATTTCAAATTTATGTGAGCTTGATTTCAAATAACACCTATGATCACGAATCAATGGCCATTTTTATTGGAAGGACAGTGTCCTAAAATGCATATTCATGAATGTGTAGATGCGTGGTCTTCCTAGTGTGTAGAACATAGAGATTGGGTGCATGTATTAAAGTATACTTTAGCATCTATTCCAACCATGTGGTACATGCATCATCAAAAGCGCATAAGGGAGACTAAGAATTGGCCACGTGTCCAATAGGTTTTTATTCAAACATTTGTCTTTAAAGATGAAAACCCATTGCCATAGCAAGCCCTTCATAATCTCAAGATCTTATTATGCCATGGATGAGCAAAAGATCTCATTAGTACACAAGACTATGCTTCGTAGGAGGAAGTAGCTAAAGACTCGAATGCAACTCTTTAAAATTACAAGGAAAGTAAACAAAAAGAGTATTTTTTAATAAAACCTTGTAATATAATCATAAATAGTGGGGAACATGTTGAGTGCAATGAAAGTAATGATGACTTGGATTTGAAGTGTTTTTTGGAACCTGAGCAAGATATGGAGGAGTCTAGAGCCAAAATCATAGACCAAACCAAAGATCAACAACTGTGAAATCTTAATATTTAGGGGAAAGGACATAGAACATCACAAGACTCGATTCCAAGTGACTCCAACATAGTATACAAGGATCCATTAAATATTTTTTTAGGGAATATTAGGACATAGTCTAACCTAAAACTTGCGAATATTGGACATAATGAAAATTCAAAAAGACTACAACTACTGTAAGATTATTATGATGTATTTCCAAAAAATGCATAAGTAAAAGGTGTATACCCTTCACTAGGGGAGATGCACATAGAGCTAAAGGATTGCACATGGTCTTTTAAAAATCATCCACATAGATTAAACGTCAACATGAAATTGAAGATAAAGACTGAAGTGGACCAGATGTAAGAAATAGACATTATCTATCCAATGGAGAAAATGGAATAGGTTAGCACAATGGTGGTGCAACCTAAAAAATAGATAAATTAGATTATGTGGGGACTACCATGCATTAAATTATGTTTGAATTAATGATACACTCCCAATCCTATTCACAAATCAATTCTTGGAGTCAGTCATCAAACATGAAGTGTATTCCTTTACATATGGGTCTAGTGTCTACCATCAGATCTTAGTCGCAATTGAATATAAATCTAAAACCATATTTACAATAGAATGAGTCCATTTCACATATAAGGAAATGCCTTTTGGCTTGAATAATGCTCCTATTATGTTTTCCTATGTTGTGGTCAACGCATTTAAAGATTTTATTCATGATTTTTTGGAAGTCTATCTAGATGATTAGATTGTTTTTTCTTTATTCAAGGATCACCTATCTAAGTTGTGGATGATGTTGAATCTTGAAAAGATTTGTTTATTTCATTGAACCTGAAGTAATGTTTGTTCTTTATACCTTTTGGTGTGCCTTTGGGTCATTTAATATGCAATGATGGGATTTTGGTTAACCAAGCCAAAATAGCAATTATTGTAGGTATGCCATCTCCTATTAATATACATAGGTGCAACCATTCCTGGGTCATACAGGATACTACAAGAAATTCATAAAAGGCTATGTAGTTATATATACTGCCATGGGGAAGCTAATGTGAAAATACAACAAGTTTTAATGGACTAATGAGTGCCAAACAATGTTTGTGGATCTAAAGTAGAGGCTGGTAACAATGTCCATATTGGTATTTCCTAACTGGAGAAAACCAATTCATATTCATGTAACTGCTTTAGGAACTATGATAGGAATTGTTTTAGCATAGGTAGGAGATGGAGGATTAGACCATTCCATTCATATCGCAAGCTAAAAACTCTTAGTTACATAAAAAATTATACAACTATAGAATGATAAAACCTAGCAATGATGTTCGCACTCCAAAAGTTTAGACACTACCTTCTATCAACTCCATTTGAATTTTTCATTGATCCTGGGCTCTACAATATATGATAAATAAACCCATGTTAGGAGGGAGTATATCTAGGTGATTGATGTTGTTTCAATAATATCAGTTTAGAATCAATGTGAAGCCTGGTAGAGAAAATTTGGGGCCAGACCATTTGAGTCAAATATGAAATGGAAAGGAACCTGATGAACTCCAAGATGAATCACTAGATGCCCATTTATTTTGAATCTCTATGATTATATAAAACATGGAAGACAATCAATTTCCTTGAATGAGGATTTTTATTATGTGCTATCTGGAAAGGGATAAAAAGTAGTTGATTGTAAGAGCCATTTTATTCGACATAATTAATGGCTTTCTATATAAAATGGGAAAAGATGATGTATTGTGTAAAGTAACTTTAGATCATGAGTAACCACAACATCTCCAAGAGGCACATCAGGGATTTGAAGGTGGACATTTTGTAAGAGAATTCACTGTGAGTAAGATACTATAATATGGCATGTGGTGGGCTACTCTATTTTAGGGTGCACTCTATGTAACAAAACACTGTGACATCTATCAACAGATGGGAAGGCCTAATCATAGAGATGAAATGTCATGAAACCCCATGTTCATTGACCAATGAGTAATTGTTTTTGTAAGACCAATTAATCTGCCTAGCAAACAAAGTCATGCAAGGTACATAATTACTATGATAGATTACTTCACTAAATAGGTAGAAGTTGTTGTGACACCAAGTTATAGTGTTAAGGATGCAACCAAATTTATGTATGAGAATATTATAGGGTATGTGCACGAAGTTGGGGAACAATTCCATGGACATACCCAACAACACACATTATTACATAATATGTATGCATTATTGTCATAACACATACATGTTATGGCTTAGGTTACCCAAGCCATAACGCGTACACATTTTTATATAAGGAACATGTGCGCATTCCTTTATCAATAATAATGAGTACGCGTTATAGAAACATGTATGTATTATAAAAATGTGTATATGTTCTTATAATTAAAAGTAATGTATACGTGTTACCTAAACATTAAAACAAAAAAACCCAAATTTCTCATTTCATGTTCGCTCCTTTGTGTTCACATTTTACTCTTTGGCATTTAGGTTTTGCCCTCTAGCTACCCTCCAGCTCGCATTTTTCCCTCCAACTCATTTGGAAATCATTGATTTTACTCCCACATTCGTGAGATTGACGATTCTGCCATTGAGAAGAGATAAGTTTTTTAGATTAAATCAAATTTTTTTTGTGAATGTTTTGCATAGTTTGATTTGTATTTTTTCTCCAACAGGTCAACATGCTCCACCTAATCCTCCACCCAAGCCTTCGCCCAACCCTCTTAACCCTCTGCCTTACCCTCCGTCTAACCCTCCTATAGTTCACTACATCCCCCAGGTAGTTAGGAGAATATAGTTGCTCACATAGCGAAGAACAAAATTGAAATTGATAAAATAATTAGGATAATGAGGGAGCCCACTTCTATGAACACCCACCGCACCTATTTGGCCAATACCCTAGAGTTATTATTAAGTCAAGTTGACTCGATAAAGAGTCAAATTGATAGATGGAGATCATATAAGGATAGTTTTAGGGCTTATTATGCTGACAAATTATCAGCATATGAGGTGAAAAAGAAAGAAATAACAAAATAACAAATTTGTGCCTTATTTATCCACCAATGTATCAATTCTCATAATGACCAAACATTTATGAATCCATTGATGTCAACACAATTTGATTAAATCTAATTTTTGGGAGTGATGATGGATGGTGTTTGAATATCCACCTTGTAACAACCATGAGGCCCCTTTGTACTTTTTGAGAAAACTCTATTGTGAGTTTGTCCTCAATGAAATTTCAAACTATTTTGACTATGGTGAGATTTACGGCCGAGAAAAAGGCTCTGCATAGGATCGACTAGGTGCACATCATGCACCTAATCGGCCTGTAAGGATTCCTACCTAAAATCCACTTCATCCAAAGATTCCCTCTATGGTGAAGGAGGTTGTGGAGATAGACACTTTGCATGCACTTAGTGCAATTACTGATACACTCATTCATCATATGAGTAGGATTTCATAGACAGATGCTTGAGATACTCCATCTAGTGGCCCTACTCAACCCCACCCATGCATATGGTGTGGTGTTATATGCACTATACCTTTAGATGATGGTGGTGGTGCTTCAAGGGGTTTGGAGGATATGGTCTTGACTGATGAGTTGTTGGCACACACATTTGGTTTGGATATGTTGGAACTCTCTACACACATGCAAATATCTTTTATATAAATTTCATGTTAAATTTTCAATTTATATTTGTAAATTAAAAATGTAAAAATTAATTTAAACATCTAAATTGAATAATATATATGTATTTTTTTGTGTTTCAGTACGAGACGTTTCCTTTGACATCACAATTTCAATTTACTGAGCTATGTAGAGGGCCAACCCCTACTACAACTATTTGTGTCAATATGACACCATATACATTTATAGAGGTAAAATTTAAAGTGAATCTTATATACTCTAGATGTACATTCATACACTTTAATTACATCATTGATAGATTTTGTGTAAGAAAATATATAATTTTGTTGGAATTTTTATTGTTTGATGTATTAACGTGGATTGGCGTAGTGTTAGAAACTCATCCTCCATCTCAACTTTTTTGCTTTTATATTGAATTTCAAACTATGTTTTCAATAACCAAAATAGCGAGTTGAACATTTGCTTGATATCCCATTATATGTAGTTCCCATACTGGGTCAATCCCAATCAGTAGAATTGGATATATATATATATATATATATATATAATTCATTTGATAAAAATTGTTTGGTACAATATATTTGTATCAATTTCCCAATTGAGCATAACATGTCTTCATCAATATACACACCACTCCTTTCTTTTAAATATTGGCCTTATATCCAACCATTTGATTCCTTGTTATCCTAATCACATATAGCAGTTCAATCTCTATGATTGATATCCAAAATGGTCATAACTATCAATTAAATTCCCGTCAATTCCAACCAAGCTTAACAATTTCATCTCTATTTATGGAGTTGTAAATTTAGATGGCATAGCCTCTTCATCCCATTGTACCTATTCAATTCCAATTTCCAACCAGACTCTAAAGATTTATTTATATAGAGAGGCAGGTCAATCTCACTTGAAGATAAACCCTTAATCCTGATGGAGAATAGTGGGTTGATCTATCCCCTATCTATCTCACTCCCATAATATTCACAATCTTTATATTTAATTGGAATTCACTTGATCCCACTTTGCCAATGTTATTGCTTCTTGTGTTTCATAGGATTTCAATAAAAAATAGTCGGTTTGGATTGATAGGAGCTCAATCCCAATTGGGGATAGTCATTTGATCCCATCTGATAAGAGCTAGTATGCCTCTCTCTATTAGTAGAGCTATATAGAGTAGGCCATTAGATCCCATTGGTTAATTGGGAGAGCATTGATTATAAACTATATCTTATATGTATATGGCATAGACCTTGCGACCATATACAAATAGGGAACCTCAACCCCATATAGATACATGGGGTCAAGTAGTTTGTTACCACCACCTACTTAAGGGCCCCAAATACCTACTATATATAGTTGGGGGAGAGCACCTATCTATATCCATGCACTTTCATCACTTGAGTGACATGCTGACTCGATAAGACTATAACACCTTTCATTAAGAGAGTCCCCCTAAAATGAATATCGAGTGTCGACAAGACTATAACACCCTTTGTTGACCTCAACGGACTTTCACTATATACATATATACCTTCCCTTGAAAAAATTGAGGGAAATCTAAGGATATATAATCGACCTAATGTCACCTATAGGGCAACCAAAATCATGCACTTATAAAGAAGACTATCCACTCACTCTTATCTATACAATATTCAGTTCTATTTTTTGTATGTTTCTTTAGATTTTGACAAGACCTGTTTTATAAGGTTCTATACACTCTTAAAAGGCTTGTATATATGTCTCCCATTAAATCAATCTATCACTCTAGGTGTCTTAACCTAATTAAAACTCAGTTTACAAACTTCTCAACAAACACCAATACAGGTTACTTATCTTATCACAATGATTGTTTCTAAGGGTTTTTTAATTACACCAATACTCAATTGGACTAAAAATTAATTAATGTATGTAAGCAAAGTATTTAAGGTGTTAACATGAGCAAAACAAATCAACTTAGATACTATAGCTCATAGGACTGCCCTCAACTATACCAAGTCATTGCCTTAATATAATTAGGCCTAATGACCTTAATCAGGTCAAAATCTGAAATACAACTCAAAAAAGCTATATAAGCATCAAACCCAGTGTATATAGGTGTATCAAGGATGTTTCAACACCTAACTTGCATTCAATGACTCAATCTCACAAAATTAACTCATAAATCCTCCCTCGTTGTCTTGTCATTCTCCCTCATGAAACTAAAATATCTTGCCTTTAGTGTGGTGTTACAAGTCACATGTTGCACATATCCACTTGTCACATTCATGCTTCCCATGACCTCATTAGGTTTTTTCATATCTTATGCAAGACTAAGTTTGTTAGAAACTTATTTAATCAATGAATTGCCCAAGTTATTAATTATTAGGTTGTTTGTTTAGTTGATGACTAGGGTGGACACTCCATCATTGCGAGTCGAGAAGACTCGGGCATTGCTACTACAATGCCATCTGCACAGGCACTCACCGAGGTATGTATATTCACTTATGATTTTGATTTCCCTTTAAAGAGATAAAAACCTTGTATAAGATAATTATCATGAATAATACTTGAGTCACATGTTAATAGAATTATGGATTACGCATCTATCTACTATATACTTGGGCAAATATAACTTATATGCATGAATATATTGTGTATACAGGGATGTCATATGACATTTGATTGTCTAATTCAAAAGACTACTGCAACATCTCTTCATGTTTCTTCATCATTTGATACCCCTGTTCATGCAGTTAAACTTGGCACTGACCCAGAGGAGTCTCAGTGGAAAATTGAGAAGGACCATGACATTGCAGTAAGTGCATGTTTAAATGATTTTTTTATTATGGTTTAAAATGAGTTTCTTAATTTGGTTTCATGTATATTTGTTAATTTTATAATAATTTTTGTATTTGAACAGATTCGGCTATAAGCAAGCTATGAACATAGTACCCACAATCAAACCTTGGATCAATCCAAGGCATTTAGGATATCTCTATCTATAAGCAGGGCATCCTAGGGAGAGTCTTCTTCAAAGAAGGTAAAGAGAGGGACTATTTGATGATTAGGATGTTGTAGATGATGTACTTTTTTGTATACCTATATGGTAATGTACATATTTTTGGCATTGTACATGTGTATATGATGTATTTACCCAACATTAGATACTATGTTGTTATACATGATGCAATTTTTTGTATGCCTATATGGCAATGCATGTATTATTGACATTGTATGCCTATATATGACATTCGTATATGGCATTCTTATTTTGTACATGAATATTTAAGAAAATCAATGAAGTAAATCTTGTTTGAATCACTTGTGTTCAGATTATTATGAATGATTTTTTTTTAAGTATTCTTAAGGATTACAAATGCTATGAGATTGAGAATAACTTGTTAGGATAATGTTGCAAATCAGATTGGTATGACAAAACCTATAGTTAGAAAGATTGACATTTCTTGTTCTTAAGAAGATTTGTTTCTATAAGAATGCAAATGAAATAAGAAGTAAGGGGTGTTGAGCCTATATTTTCATTAATTGAATCCTATATTGGTGATTGAATCAATCTTAGATTCATAGTTGTTAGACACCTAGTCACTTATCTTGGTTCTGAGTCTTGTGCATGGAGTGGGATTAAAGGAAATAGACCCTTATAAGAAACAAAGAATATTAGTGATTGCATTTGAATTATTTTTGTATGCTGATGCAGGGGTATGGAGGAGAAGTATACAAGAACATTATTAGCTGGTTATAAACCTAACCGATCACATTCTCTTGTTATGGTTTGAGTTGAATCTTCTTTCACAAGCTAGCTCCTCTTTTGACTCTTTGGGTTTAATGTCTTCTTACACCTAGTAATTATTCCTTGTAATCTTAGTAGCACCTCCTTGATGGAATTGACTTCTATCTATACATTCACATCTCATCCTTTACCTCATTCCATTCATCTCATTCACAAACTTCTTGTCAATCTCTTTCTAGTTTCTTACTAGGCACATTCTTTGGGTCTCAAGGACAAAATCTTGGTCTATGTTTCAAGAGATTAATTTTTTGTCACATATGGTCTTAGATGATCATAGCATACCTATTATAACCCCCTTCAATTAATCAAGCAATATTTGACTCTTATTCCACACTTTATAGACACAATGTTCTCTCAAGGCTTGTAGCCTTTTTTTATTGTATTTTGCCTTGTATGAAAAAGTTATGATTGATCAAGAGATTATAATGGAATTTATAGGTATCCTCTATCATTTTCCATGTCCATGTCAAATTTTATATCCCAAATCCACCTCTAACTATCACTTCCTTCAATAGCTTAGCCCTATTCCAAACCCTTAGTCCTACAATCCATACACACCCGTAAAATATCAGGTTAAAACCTTTTGATTCACCTTGTACAGGTATAGGGGAGAAAGATTACAAATTTTCATTAAATTCCCATGGTTAAATCTATTGAAAATGCCCAAACCCTAATCTAGGGTTTCCCATACCCTATACAAACCTGAGGGCCTAAAGAATTCCATATCTTGAGACCCACAACATTTTAAAGGACCAAATTGCCTTAAATAGGTCTATTTTTACCTTACATAACTCATATAATCATTGGAAAGCTATTATCAACCCTTTGTTCAAGTGGTCTAGCTTGATTTATGTTAGACTATGCATTCCTTTGTAGACTATGTAGGTTATATTTGAACTATGTCACTTCAAGGGCATTCCAAACTTCACCAAGGGCATCATAAAACATTACTAAACTTTCCAAGTGTAATAAAAATCAATATCATCATAGTCTCTTATCCTTTTGAGCTTTCAAAATGCTTACAACTCACCAATTGACTGCAAAGAGGGGTCTTGATTAAATAGGCATGTGTCTTATTTCATGAAATGATTCTTGTCAAAGATGTTCACTAACTTCTAAGGGTACTTATCCACATTTGAACCCTCTTATTCCCTATCAATGATCATTAAATCAAACCTTATCTCACACCTCAACACATTGTTTATCTTCCTTAGCACCCTAAAAATAGGGTTGGACTACATATATAGGGTTTCATATACAGGGGTGAAAATCCATTGCTTGGAGCACATCTATATATGCAAATTTCATATTCTCTAATGACCGTGACATCCAATTCCACTTGCAAGTGTATTTTCACTATTGTTCTAGAGCATGGAAACACTGACAATAAATGTTGTTAAAGTTAAATTTATAATCCAAAAACTCCATTTTCGGTGCTTATTGGTTGAAAATTGGCACTGCCAACACATCCAAAGGGGCAGATAACATCCAGGACTAGGTTCTTAGCATCCCATATAGCTCGATCGACAAACCCACCACCAATTTTGAGCTCAAGAATGCCCTTCCCAATATAAGAAAGATGTTGATTTTTAGCCTAACTATAGGCATGCATAAAACCAAAACTGTAAGTCTTATGGATGAATCGTAAGATCCCTCCAATGCATGTAAAATCCCTTTAATTTCAATTTGAATCTAGTTTGAACCACCTCTAAGATCAATCCATGGCAAAATTTGCAATAACTGGTCCTAAAATGTAATGTTTTGGCAGTGAAGAAATAACTTATTGACCTTCAACTATAGTTTTTGCCTCCAGGACTG
The DNA here is from genome assembly GCA_037957365.1 of Torreya grandis. Taxonomy (NCBI): domain Eukaryota; kingdom Viridiplantae; phylum Streptophyta; class Pinopsida; order Cupressales; family Taxaceae; genus Torreya; species Torreya grandis. The sequence goes on from JARHVA010000508.1 coordinate 2,169,204, forward strand.
ACAGGTGAAAATCAACCCCTTAGAGCATGTCTATATAGGTAAATTACATATGCTCCAATGATAGTGACATCCAATTCCACTTGCAAGTGCATTTTCACTATTGTTTAGGAATGTCATACCAATGAAAATATGCAAATCAATGAAAAGTGTGTTTGTTTTGTGTGTAACATTGGTATGTAATGCCATTTAAGGTAGTTTTAATGCATTTGGTTTAGCTAGAAGCCATGTAGATCATTCTAAACAAAGACATTTATGTGTTTGGAAGGATACAAGGAAAAATAGACTTATCATGAGCAATTGTTCAAAAGCATGAAAATACCAAATACTTTTAGTAAGCTTCTCTTAGCTTCAAAAATATAAAATTATTTACTAACGGTGCCAACCACATGAAGGTGGAAGCTTATTTGGCACCACTAACCTAAAAAAATATTATTAAGTAATTAAAGATGAAATTTATGCATGTTTTACCTAAAAAATCAAAAACATTTGGTAATATTGATTACATCTACAATTTACAAGTTAGCATAATTGTGCATTTCAATTCAACAAACCACTTAGATATGCTCCAATATTGATAGTATCAAGAATAGCTTCATGGTCTGACTCATGAACTTTCCATAGATTCCTATTTCTTGGCCTCCCATGATATTTTTACAATTGAATATTTGTTGCAAGAACCAAATTTGAATAGTTCAAAAACATTTGGTAAAATTGATTATATCTACATTTTACAAGTCAGAATACCTACACATTTAAATCTAACAAACCATTTAGATCTGCTCTAATCTTGATAGTATCAAGAATAGCTTCGTGGTCTGACAAATGAACTTTTCATAGATCCTTGTTTCTTAGCCTCTCATGATATTTTTACAATTGAATATTTGTTGCAAGAACCAAATTTGAATAGTTAAGTATCTTCCTGTGTGTTTCAAAGTCTTCAAACAACCATACCTTTGAATTTTTTATAGGATATCATCAAAGCCAAGTTCCAGTGACTACCACAGACCTAGTGGGATAATCAATGTTTTTTTCATCTACGACCAGGGAAGTCATTTTTTTCTTTCCATCTACACACTGACATAAGTAGTAATTTATTCTCTTTTTATTATCCTCGTCTATAATAACTACAAAAACATGGCCTGCATCATAAAAAATAATTTTTAATGACACCATGAAGAAATAATACATAAAGATTAATCATCTACCTGATTGCACTAGATCAGATATATCATCAAAGTCATGTGATGATGTCAAATTTGTAAGTTACAATGCTAGTGTAATTTGATATGTGATGATTGAAATTAGAGGTTTGAAACTCCAGCCATCCACCCAGTCTTATGACTCACACTCATTCCAAATAGAGTCCATGCATATAGAACAAGAGCGTGCCAAGTGTCATGTATGAATAATCCAAAAACCTGAATTTGAGCTACAAAATGAGAGGAGCTCACTTGAACCTATTAAAGTCATAAAATCCTCATAGTTTACCAAGTCTTTTTTTGTCATTAACCAAAAATATCTATGAACAATAGAATTTGCTTGAGTAGCATGACATATGTTCTTATTACACCATTCAACCACAATTTTTGTATCAATCAAATTAACAACCTGGTCAAATTTTAACTCCTCCCTTGCAATGACTATTTTTACACAAATTTCAGCACCATCATGCTCTCATTTTCCATGGCTAGCCTCAATGAAACTCTAAATATGTTATACACCAATAGTAACATGCATCATGCTCAACCAATAAAATATATGTGCATTCTTGAATTGCGATGTGCTATTATCTGACCAAATGTAATGTTATTTGAAAGTAATGTTCCTCTAAGTCAACTGTCAATAAAACTTCTCAAAACAACCTTGCACATACTCTATACAATGTGATTAGTCATCAGTGATATAAAAATGGTACTCCCTTAATATTTTTGATCTTCCTTTGTACTATCAGGTGCATGCATGAATATTATATACATGAATATGACAACTTATGTTGAGTTGTAATACTACGATTGAACTTCTATTTGTTATTTGAATATGTAATTCTCTAGTAAAGTTGACTACTAAAACAATAGAATCAAGTGGAAATGTGTCCTTGCTTGGCTTGAAATGTTCATCCAACCATTTAACCCTATGTGTGTGCCTTACATACTCATAAACAATTTTTTCCATGACTTTGACCATAAATTTTGAAATAGGTATCTCTATCATAACAAGCTCACACCTTTTAGATTCTTTGTCATCTTTTACTTAATAAGTCATATTTTTATTTAACCAAACCAACTAATTCATGTCCAATTACACTTGTACACTCCTCATGGATATATTTTTAATTTTGGCAATCCACCCCAACGCTGCAATTTTCATCCAAACATATTTTCTTATAAAAAAATTGTCCATCTGGTATTTCACAAAAAATATTTAGAGTAAATTTTCTGACTGATTTTAGTGAAACTTCTATGCCACACTCCTAAAAAAATTTATTAGTATACAAAGTACAACTAATATGGAAAAAAATATCATAGTGCATTAAAATTCAACATGTTGCCTACAACAACAAGTGTTGCATGTGTGATTTATTTTTACATAAAAATGTTTGGACACCTCAAAAAATCTTTGATTAATAGCAATTTGTGGATATTTTTCTAAAAACATAGAGCACAATTATGTTTGAGTCATATCCAAGAAATGTTTCAGATGTGATTCACAATTATGAGAACCAACTCTTCTTTTCATTATTTTTCTTGTATTGGGTGAAACTCTTGTATTATCTTTACAAAATTGTGCAAGTCTTTCAAAGCATCGGTTATAGCCTTGTCCTTTCATGGAAGTCTACCAAAGAATTCTCAGAGATATTTTGTATTGGATTCATTAAGTCTTTCATGTCTTTCAATTACTTTTATTTATGTTTTTCTATTTATATCAAATCTTCAGCTTGTTTTTGAAATCAATCATTTTTTTCCTATTTCAGCACTTACTGCACAAGTTATCATTATACGTCAGGGAACGTTACAATCTTTGTTGTGTGATTTCGAGCCTACAATATGATATGCATCATGTATATTTTTAACAATTTTATCATTTTTGTCATCCATGTTAGATGTTTTTATTCCTAATGTGTACATTGTAGGTCTCATCTTAAACAATTTCATCAACAAAACAAATAATTGACATCTTTAATTATCATAGTCCAGTTTATGAAAGAAATTATACCAAATCTCTTGCGCCAGTCTTCTTGAATGGTGGTTAGACATTTTGTTACGCATTGATTTCAAAATATTTTCATCAACTTCAATTAAGTACTTGTCTTTTCTATGCACAATTCTTGGAGGTGTTGTTATTGGTGAAATCTATTCAGAGGGTGTTTCAAAATCATTATATATTTTCATGAATTTTTTTTCATTATTTTTTTATTCATTATATGTTTTCATAAAAAAATATTATTGTTAATTTCATCATTATTTGTGTCCATTAAATTTTCTTCATTGTTGGTGGGTAAAGTATCATGCATAGGCTCTTCATCAAAAAAATCAAAAACTTTCAACTTTGAATGTGAATTTCTAACATTATCTAATTTATTATTGCTAATTTCATCATAATTCAATTCATTATTATGAATTTCATCATATTTCAATTCATTATTGTTAGTTTCATCATTATTTAATTAATTATTGTCAATTACCTCATTATCGAAGGTGTTTGGCTCATCAGGGTTAGCGTTTGTACCTTGTCTTGAACAAAATGCTTGCATTCGTACCTTATTTTTTTCTCTCAACTCTTCTGATTACTATAGGGTTTTATTCTTCAACTTCTTCCTCTTCCTTGAATGTGAACCAAAGCCCATTTTGACAAAAGCAACCAAGAAATTACTTCAAAATGCAGGGTCCAAAAAAACTGCAAAAAAAGTACGTAGAGAATATGCAGAGGGCGTAAAAAATGTCTATGGGGACAATAATCTCGATTTGGGATAAAAATAGACATTGAAAAGTAAGTTTTTGTTTTACTTCAAAAAATGTGTATGCATTATAGGAATGTGTACGTGTTACTATAACGCATATGCATTACTATAACACATACGCGTTCATTGAAGTATAGGCATATATTATAAAAACAAACAAAAAGGCTCATATTCAATAAATAAAATCCCTTATAATAATATAATATGATGCAATAAGACTATAATATGATGTAATAAGACTATCAAATATTGCAATAAGGCTATCATATGATGCAATAAGACTCAATATGATGCAATAAGTCTCTCATATGATGCAATAATACTATCATACGATGCAATAAATCTCTAATATGATGCAATAAGCTATCATATGATGTAATAAGGCTCAATATGATGCATAAATCCCCAATATGATGCATAAGTCTCCAATACATAATGCAATAAGACTCTTGATAAGACTATGAAGCAATAAGACTATCATATGATACAATAAGGCTCAATATGTAAGATGAAATGAGCTAATTTTGCCAAAAATCCCATCATATGTCCTTACAAAACTAGGTGAATAACGGGTTCACAAATTGGCACTAATCGCATTCATGAATTTATGCATTTGTGATAAAATCAAGGAACTTAGGGGTTGTGTTTGTTATAAAATTAGGATTTAGGGTTAGGGGTTTAGTGTAATGGGTTTGTACATGTGTATATGTCATGAAATTAGGGTTTAGGGGAACTGTATATATTCAAGTGACAAAATTAGGGTTTACGATCAACATATCATGAAATATGACCTAATTTAGCCCCTTTAATCACATCATAAACTTCAATTTAGGTTTAATGGATTTAAATTAGCCATATTTGTGTTCGTATTTGCATTTTTGATTAAATTAGGGTTGTTTAAGCCATATATGTTGCATAGATTATACAATTGATTGGGCCATAAATTTGGTTTAGGGGCTCAATTTTGCCCAAATCACATCCCTAATTACACCAATTGACTAATTGGTTCAATTCATGATCTAGAATCACAATTAATTGTATCCCAAATCATATATCATGCTCTTATAGTTACATCAAGAAGGGGTTCAAATTGGCTTCACATGCCTCCTCAATTGAATGAATCAACTTTTTGGTTCATTGTATATATACATGATGACATCTAGGGTTAATTTCACTCCAAATCACATCATGTATACAATTTAAAATAGGTTCATACATGGCTTATTTTGACTCTAATTGGGTTTGTACATTTGTATATGTCATGAAATTAGGGTTTAGGGGAACTGTATATATTCAAGTGATAAAATTAGGGTTTACGATCAACATATCATGAAATATGACCTAATTTAGCCCCTTTAATCACATCATAGACTCCAATTTAGGTTCAATGGATTTAAATTAGCCATATTTGTGTTCGTATTTGCATTTTTTATTAAATTAGGGTTGTTTAAGCCATATATGTTGCATAGATTATACAATTGATTGGGCCATAAATTTGGTTTAGGGGCTCAATTTTGCCCAAATCACATCCCTAATTACACCAATTGACTAATTGGTTAAATTCATGATCTAGAATCACAATTAATTGTATCCCAAATCATATATCATGCTCTTATAGTTACATCAAGAAGGGGTTCAAATTGGCTTCACATGCCTCCTCAATTGAATGAATCAACTTTTTGGTTCATTGTATATATACATGATGACATCTAGGGTTAATTTCACTCCAAATCACATCATGTATACAATTTAAAATAGGTTCATACATGGCTTATTTTGACTCTAATTGCCCCTATAATTGAACTTTGTTGCACCATGTGTGTACCTCATATACACAAAAGTGTTAAAGCTATCGTAGATACATCAGGTCCTAGAAGTTTCAGAGTTGACAATGCCTTGGGAGGCCAAATCCAATTACAAATCACCATGTGTACCTCGTACGTGCTTGGAAGTGTTAGACTATTAGAGGTGTCATTCCTAGAAGTGTTAAAGAGTTATCAGATCTTTTTGAGGCATAATCCAATTAGATGTCACCACATGTATCTTGTACACACATATAAGTGTTGGCGATGTAATTGTCAAGTCCTAGAAGCATCAAATTTGTCAGATCCTCAGGACGCCCAATCTAATAAAAAATTTACACATGTAGGTCTAGTACACCTGGACAAGTGTTAGAGTTGTTAGATATGCATATACATTCTAGATCCCAAAAACGTTAGAGATGTTAGCACCCCAAGAGTCCTGATCCAATAAGAGATGGCCATGTGTACTTTTGTACACCAAATGGTCAATTCGAATAACTAAAATTGATAGGCTAGGCCTGGCCTTGTTGTGTCAAGTCATCAAAAGTACTCAATGATCCCATCAACAATAAGAAACACTTGGAAAAATATGAACACATCTCAAATGCCATGAGGGCCAAATCTAGGCATGTGCACGTTGTGTACTTTCTACATTTATTAGTTCACATGAGTGGAACTCGTTATCTTTGATACCTAGACATGTCCCATCACCTCCAACTAATCCAACTAAGGCCTATTCACAAATATCATATATACATATAAGCCAAAAATGTTTAAATATTGACATTGATCCCATCAACTCATGTCTAGTAAATAATTCACATGATGCGAGCCTCTGATAGGCTGGGCCTGGACCTGTTGTGTCAATTCATCAAAATTACTCAATGATCTCATCAGTAATAAGAAACACTTGGAAAAATATGAACACATCTCAGATGCCATTAGGGCCAAATCTAAGCATGTGCACATTGTGCTCTCTACATTTATTAGCTCACATGAGTGGAACTCATGATCTTTGATACCTAGATAGGTCTCATCACCTCCAACCAACCCAACTAAGGCCTATTCACAAATTTATCATACATACATATAATCCAAAAATGTTTAAATATTGGCATCGATCCCATCAACTCATGTCTTACTATACAAAAATTCTCAAGTAAAGCCCTTTAAAGTCCCATCTAAATTGATTGAGCACCGAACGTTATCAGTTTTCTATGTATGTATTCAAATTATTTATATCCATCTACCTTGAATTACCTATAGATCCCAAAATACATTCATATTAATTCCTACACGCAAGAGAACACAATTTAGCAATGGACTCCTCAACCTCAAATCCCAAGCCAGATCAAGAATTTTGAGATACTACTTTCTTGCAGTCTACATCATAAGATTTAAGCTTATTGCAATGAAATATGAACAAGACGATTGAAGATATGTACAAAATATATAATCTTGAAACCTTCGGCGAAGGGGTGCACATTGGTATTCAATGCTGAGCAACCATCTATATGAGGTGAGCAACATCATCCACATGAACAATTAGTGGGTCCCTCTGCTCAGCATCATCCTTGAGGGGAAACAGGTCTTAGATTTAGGGTACATTGTCACCTTTAATGTATCTTGAATAATCTCAATAGAGTTTGAGCTGGGGAAACTTATACATATGTCATACTTGGTCAATGTCAGGTCTATGCCACCCTATATTTCTAAAGCATAGCCATTCCTTAATGGTTTCAAACAAGGTCCCTAGTGTATTTAGATATTTTCTAAGCTATACATTCATCACTACATGGACAACATATTAAAATCACATCATCACTAATGGATACATGTGACCATTTCAAGTTTATTAAGCTCAAAACCACATCTTATACAAAACAAAATGTGTGCCCAACTTGACCAAAATATCAAAATATTTAATAAAAATGTGTACCTTGTACCCATCATCCTACTTTCCTATCTTACCATCCCAATTACATAGTAAGGTATAGAAATCTATAGTATTTATAAGCACCAAGTGTTGTCTATCTTGTTTTTGAGCTTGAAATTGTAGCATCCATGGTGCAGCTAAGACTAGTTCCATGTCTAAGACACACTCTTGAGATGAGGTGGGAATGGATGGAGTGGTTGATGGTTGTCCCTTGTGTGATGGAGGGGCAAATGAAGGAGGTGGATGGAATGGAAGATTAACCATATTTTCATAAGAGATCTTAATTTTAGGCAAAATTTGAACAATGCATTTGAATACATTAGGGGAATCTTGAATAATTGTAAGAATAGAAGACTCTTGTTAGAATTTCAATTGGGACCTCAAAATTCAGGTCTATTGAATTAGATGCACTGAGTGACCTTGGAGGAAACTTAAGGGACTTTATTCATCACATTTTAAGAATGTTTTTGGGACAATCCAAGGCATGATTCATAGGTGTTGGGCTCCATTAGATAACATTCTTGAAATAGATATCTAAGAGATGCATTGTTCACCAAGGGCTCTATTCTTATTTCTATTTACACAAGATTATCTATTCTACATAGTCCAATTCAACGGGTTTGCCATTTAAACAAATTAGTTCAAAATTTATAAATAATTGGGTTTGGTCAAAGATATCAAAGAAACAACAAAAGGGTAAGATATGATTTTAGGCAAGTAGGATAGTATCAATAAGAAACACAAAATTTAAGGGCAAGTAGGATTTTAGGCAAGTAAGGTAGTAAGGTATATCCTTGCCCTACTACAAGAAACATGAAATTTGCTTTTTTGGTGTTATTTAAAAACAATGCATAGGCATTATAAAATGCATTATATAATGTGTACGCATTATGAAACACATACATGTTATGAAACTCATATGCATTATTTGAGTTTGAATTCAAAATTGAGCCTCTAGGCTGAGAAATGGCTTGGATTTCCAAGCCAAAGGCTTCTGATTGTGCATCTATAGCCTAGACTGAGAGTTTTGACAAAAACCAACAAATTTTAACTTCAATCATCCAATACGCTAGCGATTTCAATATCAAAATTCAAAACATTAATACCTTACGATGAGCACATTGTCCTCTTTCCAAATATATATTTTTTATAATTTTTAGGCTATTTTAAAGGTTTAAACTATATTTATTTCTAACTACACCTTTTTTAGGCCACTACATGCCACACATATACATGCCTATTCATGTTTATATAATTTTTTTTTTGTTGATCCAAATGTAAAACAAATTATATGGTAACAAACTAGACCTAACTCTACACACATTCAAAAGAGAAAGATTGTTTTTTTGAGGTAGTTAGGGGGGCTGCATGGTCGGCTATCCATTTTATCAGTTTTCAAGATCTACTTAATTGAAAAATTAATAAAAAAAATATTCATTGAAAAATATATAAAAAAAAATTGTAACACACTTCAATATCTTATCTAAATATTCACCAAAGGGTTTCAAACAATATGTAATGATGCTTAAAAAATGGTGGGTCGCATGACAGTCTATCTACTATGTTTTATTGAAAATAACAAGAGGTCCTCTTCAAATTTTAGATGTTTGACCTATTTATACTTAACCATTTTTCAAAAAAAAAAATTGGAAACTGGACTCGAAATGCTACAATTCATGTTTTTATACCATCTTCAAATTTTGAGTGTAGTCATCTCAAATTATCTACAGAATAGAAAAATCATGTCCACGATTAGGCCCTTTTTTGTCTTCCAAATGTGTGCACTTACCCTATAACCAGATTTAGATGTCTTGTGAAGTTGGTTAGCAATAGAGGAATGCACTTCCTTAATAATACTATCAAGACTATGACGGAGGAGTTTATGATATCACACCACAAAAGCACATCATATCATCTACGAGCCAATGGAAAAGGAGAAACATCAAACAAAGTCCTTGAAAAAATGCTCACAAAAATATGCAATGTGGAAAGAGATGACTTGGAAGATCAATTTTTTGCGATCCTATGGGCATCTACAACAAACTACAAACATGTGATAAGGTTCACCTTGTTTTAACTATTTTATGGATGAGAAGCAATCATGTTAATCAAATATAAAATCACTAGTTTGTGAATTACAATGATCATGCAACTAGGAGATTAGAACTCTTTTCAATCAAGATTGATGGATTTAACTTAGATGGAAGAAACCAAGCAAATATCACAATGGACACAGTAGTCAGCGACCAAATTCAAAAAGCGGGGCATGATCACAATTTGTAATCTAAATAATTTTACCCAAAATAAGTAGTGTTACTCTATGATAGGAGATTTCAGACATTAAAAAACAAGCTATGCATCTGATGGAAAGGACCTTAAATCATTCATGAAGTCTTGAAACAAGGAACAATTGTGTTAAAGGACATTTAAGAAACCATTCTTCCAAGATGTGTAAATGGTTGCAAGATTAAGCCTTACCATCAATAATATCTATCAGATCTCATATAAAAATTAGAGAGGGTGTTGAGTATCACCATGTAGATTAAGATTTTTGTTTAATGTATTATTTTCTTTTTTTTTAAGTATGTAGTGTAGCTATATAGTGTGATCTCTATATCATAGGAAATTGGAACTAAGTTATAAGAGTCAAATTTGTAGAGTGCGATAAGAAAAATAACCCAACACAAGATAAACGTCGTCATGCGAAGTCAAGAGGGGGGCATCAATTAATTCTAGGAATGAGGTGCGAACAAAGTATGGAGAAAGGACAATCAATGATCACTCAAAAATCCATTAATGACAACACACTTAAATTATTACATCTTTCCCAAAATGGATCATGTTAAAATCAACTGATCTTCAATTATTGAAAGATGATGAGGGAAAAGATGATGCATTACATCAATAATCTAGACATTGAGATGCCAATGTCAAATCATAAGCAACTAAATGAAATTAAATCAATGAGCATAATGGGATGTAGACAGTGCAACACATTCAAAGAAACATGTCAAATACATTCAAGCAGAGAAAACTATATAAACAAGGGCATTCATAACACAATAACATTACACACCTTTGGGAATAAGAGCCCTCTGCAATTTGTTCCTAATTCACTCATTTGCATGTGGATTGTTCACCAACACTAGTTTCAGTTGAAGCTATCATTTGAAGGGTACCAAAACAACCATGGATCACTCATAAATTTTGATTCCTCTCTGATGCACAAAAGGAACAGATGGGGATTGAAATTGCACTGAAACAAACAAATTACCATAACTCAAGCCCATTCGACTTCATTAATGCAATAGATGCCAATTTTTTCATCTTAAACAAATAAGAAACAACACAACCAAGATCTCTAGCATTGCAACATCCCCTACGAGGAATGGATACAGACCAAATTATCAATTTGTCAATCTTTAGCCAGCTTGATGAGGTGATGATGACACTTATTAGTCGATATAATGTTTATTTGTCACAAAGTGTGACTATTTTCATCAACACATCAACCATGGCACAAACAACAATACTGTTTGCATTGGGTAAAGCACTGGCCTCTTACAAGATAGAGCTTACCCATTCATTCGAAAACAAGGGATAAATAAAGTATGGAATATAGGGGAATTTGTATACTTGTCAAAGATGTTTTTGTGCACATTCTCTTTGAATGCATAACAAATCATTTTTGGCCAACCACTAAAAGCGTGAACAGGCCACAAAATGCTTCATCGACATCGTTTACCACATGATATGACTCAATGAAGATTTCAATTGCCAAAAAAATTGGTCTCTAAGCTCATCACAAATATTGATAAGGTTGTTAGCGGGACATCATAGGGATTTTAGTACCAATTATTGGTATTACTTATTTTCTTCACCCAGTGGAAGTCCCCAGATGATCCTGTCAATATGAATGTAGACTTCTAGCCTACGATTGACTTCATCAACATTGTTTGGACCAAAATATGATAATAATATGAGCAATTGGATAGATTCAACACGTATTAGGTGGAAATCCAACATCTTATCCTCTTGCACCCTCATGTGCCTACAAACGTCATGCAATATTTGGGATAGTACATTGTAGTGGCTAAGCTTCATGTTGGTATGCAAATTAGACTCCATGAGCTCCCAAAAGCACCCTTCACTTATCATTCTTCATTACTATGTTGGATGCACATGCAAAAGTTATATGTTAGAAAGCTCTGGATACTCACTTAGTACCACCATTGAAAATGATACCCTAAGGGAACAACAACCATAGACTTGACAACTGGTAACACACCAAAATCATAGGTGCAAGAACCACGTGAAGCAAAAGATGCTCCATTGCAAACTACTATGGGAAAGAGGAAAACAACAATGTGTAGAGCATCGTTGCTTCTACCTAAGAAGAAGATGCACAATACCAAATCACAAACTTAAAAAAAAATGTTCCATAGATCATTGTTGAATACGATCTTGCTCAATTGGGCTTCGTAGGGGAGGGAATGTACAAGTCTATGTTGGAGGACATAGGCACTAAGGTCTATGAAGAAGAATAATAAAAATATTTTTTCTTATGGAAATAAAGGCCCACTTGTCAATTGCAAAAAAATGTGTCGAAGATCCTTTTGGTGGACATTCCTGCACCTTTTACATCAAATATTGTAAATAGTGAGAAAAAATAAGAATGCACACATAAGATGGCTATGATTTTTGAAGGGGCACTAGGGATAGGGTATTCGAGTGCACAAATAAGCCCACAACAATTGTTGATGCACAATCCAAGGACCCATACTACGCCCTAATTGTCACCATCTATCACAAAACATATGGGTTCCTTTGTCTAACCTCAACGAGTTGAGGAAGATGAGATGCAGGAGGCTCAATTCTCAGAATAAGACACGATCTGGGATTACAAGTCACTAAATAAGCCTTTGATTCCCTAGCTAGATAAAAGGCACCAGTTTGTAAGCACACCATGGTCGAGTCATGCCCTCCTTCGCAATCACTTTCATCTCTGGATTCTCCAACTCCTATGCAGTAAACATAAGCTAGTGCATAACCATAGCCTGAGTAGCTAGCCACTCAATATATCATAGCACAAGAGCAAGCTACTAAGAATCATCTCGAGCAGGGGAAGGATTAAAAGGTGGTTGTGAAGAAGGCTATAAAAGAGGAGAAGAAGAAGAGTAAAGAAGAAGTGGAACACAACATTACCAAGGAGGTGCAGAGGAAGAGACAAAAGGAGGAACAAAAGAAACATGATGAAGCTCCAAGGAAAGAGACTAAGCGAGCAAATCAAGAAATGCGAATAATGTAGAAGAGAAAGGTTGAGGCTAATGCAACAACCAAGGCAAAAGAATAATAGAAAAAGTAAGCCCTATAAAAGCAACAAAAAGAGACTTAGAAGCAGCCCAAAATCAAGTAGCCAAGGATTAAGCAAAGGTAGCTTCCAAATCAAGGGCAAAATCATAACAACAAATGCAAACAAAAGTCTCAACACAATAGCTAGAAGAACTCGCTAAGAAGGTGGTGATGGCCAAGACCAAACATCAATCCACCACATCACAAGGCTCGTGTCCTACTCAAGGGGGTGTGCATGATGAGACTTCATAGCATAGGCTACAATTCTCTAGCCAATAGATGTGAGATGTCCTTGCACCTTCAATGAGGTGAACAACCTTATCACTCCCACTGGCACAAATAAAGAAGGCACCTATGACATTTGTGGCTTTTACATTATCCCTTAAAACAATAATGCAAGAAACATCACTCAATGTTTCCCAATTGCCCTTGGCAAAAAAAACTAAAGGAACGATGGCTTTGGAGGAATCCATCACACAAGGCTCCCGCACTAGAACAAGAGGCATCATAGTTGAGGGAGGAAAACATAGAATTACACGTCGACCTCAATAAATCAAGGCAATTGATAGATGGCACATGCCCTGCCTTGGTCACTCAAGTCTCGGGTGACCAAGTCATGTTTGAAGAGAAGCAATTCAAAAATCCCCTGACTAGGTTGACAAAGGACTGGCTCTTGTGCAAAAGATCTAGCAGATTCAAATGCAAGGCCAAGGGTTGAACATTGAAACCAAGGCTATATGCGAACTCTTGGACAAGTAAGAGCAAGTTGTGGGCACTCTTGCACATCTACCTCTATATATTACTCGTACCATGTTGGATTGAAAGCAACGTCTTAGTATTACATTGAACGAGGTAAGATTAGAGCTCATTATGGTTGATAAAGCCAAGGCAACAATTGTAGATTAGACGGCGATGCCTGCTTCAACAAATGTGGCTCTTCTTCGGACTTAAGACATAGTGATGGCCAAGATGACCATTTGGCAGAATGACATGTTGTGAAATACATTCATTGGAATCCAAATGCAATGGCACATAAATAGTATGGATTTCATGTTGGGGATTCGACTCAAAGTATTGCAGAGTAAGGCTACCATCCTTATCTTTAATGTAATGCCTCTATTGTACCATAATGTTACTTGTCGATCTTCACCTAGCTGTTGTACTTTAGGACACCTGTGCACCATGAGCTAAGTGCTTTATTGGAGTTGTGGGTTTATTTCCATCATGCTTGTGTTATTATAAAAATAAAATAAAATAATCACAGTGTTTTTATTTAAAGCCATCATTGGCTTTTGACTGATGATGCTTGCTTAATTTAAGTACATGTCTAGACCGATATGGTGGTGCGTCTAGTCTGGTTGCCACTTATCTCTTGCCTAAGGAAGTTATAGGAGAAATAATGAATTCATCCTAATTCTAATCAATGTGATATGTATAATATTTGAGTTAATTCATCATCATTTATCTAATATTTTTTAAATAATCAACTAAAGTAAATCCCATCACCAAAAATATAAATAAACATGTAAATGTTTATTAGTATATATAAATAACTTTAATATGTGTATATGGAAAATATTTGACAATTGAGGAAAAATAATTGGAGGTTGGTGGAAGTGTAAAATAGTTTTGGCACTTAGGATGGTTAGCAATCTGCTAGAGGTTTCATCTATGGTGGTAACAAGGTGGTCTCTTGGTCAAATTATGATAATAACAATTTACATACATGTATATAAATATAATATTCCACATTAATTTGAGGGAGGGAGGCAGAACACTCTGAGAAGAGATAAATGCAGTTGTGAGGTAGTTGTCCCTTGAACATATTTTTATTGCCAAAATATTGGGAAATGGATTTTATTCAGAGTCCATGATGTTATGTTGATATCTGGCTTGGGGGGACAAGCTTGAGGTATTGGAAGGAAAACACATATATATGTATATATTCACATATTTATTAATTTATTTAATAATAAAATTTATCCAGAGTCCATGATGTTATGTTGATATCTGGCTTGGGGGACAAGCTTGAGGTATTGGAAGGAGAAACACATATGTATATATTCACATATTTATTAGTTTATTTAATAATAAAAGTTATGTTGGATAGAACCATGTTATTATATATATATATATATATATATATATATATATATATATATATATATATATATATATATATATTCACATATTTATTAATTTATTTAATAATAAAAGTTATGTTGGATATAACCATGTTATTATATATTTATATATATATTTCGTTCTCTTCCCAATTGACCTTACATAAAATTTAATTTCGATTGGTTAATTAAGCACCATAAATATTTGACTAAGGCAATGATCGATTAGGTGAGGGATTAAATGGTTTTAGGTAGGATTTGATGTCGCTCTGCAAAGCCCATCCCATCCACCATCTTCTTAACCATCCACCCACGACTCTTGTATATATATATATATATATATATATATATATATATAAAAGAGTTGTGGGTATATATATATATATATATATAAGAGTTGTGGGTGTATATATATAAAAGAGTTGTGGGTATATATATATATATATATATAAGAGTTGTGGGTGTATATATATATATATATATATATATATATATATATATATATATATAAGAGTCATGGGTGGATGGTTAAGAATATATATATATACACACACAAGAGTCGTGGGTGGATGGTTAAGACGTTGGTGGATGGGATGGGCTTGCAGAGCGACATCAAATCCTACCTAAAACCATTTAATCCCTCACCTAATCGATCATTGCCCTAGTCAAATATTTATGGTGCTTAATTAACCAATTGAAATTAAATTTTATGTAAGGTCAATTGGGAAGAGAACGATTATATATATATATATATATATATATATATAGAGAGAGAGAGAGAGAGAGGGGTGAGCGAGCTTCAAGCAACATGGGAGGAAGGAACTTGTTGATGGAGGTTGTTGTGAAGATATATTGGTAACATCAGCAATATGATTTCAACGGTGCTTGGAATAAAGAAGCAGAGAATGGCGTAATAAGGAAGTGCATTTCTGTGATGCTCTCCCATGTTACCCTGATAATGAATGATTGAACGGATAAACAATAATGTTTTAGCTTGTGTTACACCTTAGCTTACATAGGTGTATCAGAGCATATCCTAATACATTTTGGTTTTCCTTTCTGCATGCATATTGTGATTATATCTGATAGTGGTTATTAAGATGCTCCTTAATCTAATACATTCCATTAAAATTTAGAACTTTCATTTTATTGGGCTTTTTCCATTCTTGTGTGGTTGCATAGCTTGTATGGGGTGTCGAATAAATGGATCTCTTGTTTTATTCTTACCCTTGTCACTTGTTGCGTGACAATCATCAGCGATTCAATGGTTTTGAGGCCCTTGTTCATTCTTCCAAGATCTACAAACTGTATATTTTTATCTTTGTATAATGTGTTATGATAACGGCACTACAGTGGAATATAGCACAACACTAGAGTAGATACAAATAATAATAAGAATAATATTTATAATTTCTAGAGATCTGAATCTGGCACTACAATAGTGAAGAGCGGAATATAATATCCATCTGATTGATAGCTGAAAAATAGCACTTTCAGCAGATTACAAATATGCATTTCTATTAAAGTCATGTATAGTGCGATTCAGGTGTTAATCGATTAACTGGATTCCTTGGCTTCCAAAGCCACCTGCAATCCTTACGTGTTATATCAAGTTCTATTCTTTTCTTTAACTCACCCAAGAGCAACATCGCCATCATTCTTTTTATCTCAATTGTTTCAACTCACGCGGAACCGTTTTCCATTTAAGTCAATGATTTCAACGAACTCACAAAGCCCCTCTACGCTATCAAAAGACTTCAAATATGTGTTTATCTCCATGTCTAGACAAGACATATATATAACATATATGTACTATGGTCATGTTTCTTTCTAAGAGTGCAAACTGCTTCACATCTGTTTCCTGCGTTTAAAATCCTCAAGTCTCTGTTATGCGCTTCCAAACCGCCATCATCCCAAAACTAGGTTGTTTATAACAAAATATATCGTTTAGATGTTTTAATGACTGCCCAATAGAAAAATTATGAAGCGTAGAGTTTAATGGGGAGCATGACAACAATATTGTCTCTTACCTTCTTGAATAATAAATATCATTCTTTTTCTTTGTTCGGTGTATTTATTCATTGGATTGTTCTTCTAGTTTGTCCTTTATTTAGAAAGGTTTATCTTATCTTTAACACTGGGATATAAGAAGAAATGGTGACTTGTGAATGCGTAATCCTCCTTCCTTTTCTGGGTTCAAGTTTAGTGGGGACAATATTAGCAAAAGAATATAATGATTCTAGTTTTCTTTTTTTTCTTGTATAGTCTTAACCTTGGATGTAATTATTTGAATGGTAAAGTATCATTTTATTTAGATCCCTTTTTTCATAGTATTTTTTTATTCCTTTGATTTTCAACCCAACTAAAAATTCTAATTGCTTCATGGCCATTCCTCTTTATGTTGAAAATTGTATATCTTTACGATTAACATTCAATTATTATTGCAGTTGAGATGTAATATTATTATTTAGATAGTAAAGAAATGTGAAATTGTGTATATTAATCTTAGTGTTAAAAGAGTTTATGTCTCGTATAATACTTTAACCTTGAGTTAAGAGTAGTCTAGTGATAAAAACATAGGTAAAAATCATTATTGTTATATCTTGTTTGATCTGTATATTATCTGGTTAATTTGAAAGATTGCAAATGGATTTCACTTGCCAAGCTTAAGTTGATGCACATGGTGATGTGCAGATGCAAAAAAGATACAAGGTCATAAGAGATATAAGATATCAAGTATTTGATGTGTTGGTTGTATTGTTTGCAAAATATAATTTCTGAGTTCATTTGTAAATAAGCAAATAGTATAATCTTCTTTCTGATATTAATGTAGAATTTTGAGTCACCCTACTATCGAAATGTTATCTATTTGTTTGTTTCGATTAATTAAAATCCACAAGTCTCTGTTTATTTATTGAATTTACGATAACTTCAAATGTGATATGTCTTCTTAACAAATGAAAGTGTAGCTTGGTAAACACCTACTTTTATTTAAGCAGATTATTTGGAAAAGAAAAAGAACCTTGATTTATCCTTCTTTTGGTAGTTTTTAATCAGTTGAATGATTAGGAACTAACCTAGTTTGTTTTGGGTATCTTAGACATAAATAATTTAATCCTTGTAGTTTAAAGTGGTGTAAAATACCAAATTGATAGGTTGTTGTAGCAAATCATTAGGCTTTTGTGAAACCTTTTAATGAAGATATACATGAAATCGAGATCTTTAAAACGTTATGAGAAGCACACTGATGAGTTATATCCTCTATAAAAGTTAGGTGATGAAAAATTGAATGTAAATTTATTTTAATAAAAGTTTTAGTTAATATGATGATTGGTATTATTCTGATTACAAGATCAAACAAAACCAACCCAAAATGGGTTCTAGATGATGTCTAAATAGTAGTTTTTTTAAAAATGAAATCTTGTTACTTCATGCCTTATCATACGAGATTTATAATACGTAACCAATATCTTTATATTTTGTTTAGGCACCTTTTAGTGGGTCCTTATCCAGAGGCAATTGTCGATTTTTTGCACCTGGGGTTATTTTCAGTTTGTAGAGTTGTTTCAAAATCGACTTCTTAAATATAGCTAGAGAATCCATTAAGTAAAACCAAAAGTTGATAGTGATTATTTCTACCCTTAAATTTGTATAGCAACTTTGAATTATAATTTTTAGATGATTTTATTATTTTTGGCGGTCCAATTTCAAACCTAGTTTATTCAAAATTTCCAAGCAAGACAATTTTCTACATCAAAATCTATTTAGAACGTTAAGTTATTTTAGCATTTAAATTGTTGAGATCATCTTCATAGGTTCCTAATAGTATATTGTAGCTAATAAGATATATAAAAAACTTCCAAAAGTGCCTTTCACCTAGCGAGAGTATTTTTTTTTTACCATCGCCATTTGATTGGTGATTTAACAAAATTGAGACTTGATTGTGATGTATGCTAACCAAGTCTGGATACCTCAAAATTGGGTAATACCACTTCGACATGAATGGTTTGGATTAAATCGCTAACTCATGAGTAATACAGTGATTATATTGGAGATAAGCAATTTTGTTGTTCACGATATACTTTGAGTGTGAATGTGTTCCTCAATGATTGCCTTGTTAGTGGGCGTAAGTTTATAAGATGTGTGTAACTAATGCACACATGAGTATAATCATGCATTGGTTGAAGTGTTTTCAGGTGCGGAGTTAGTGTCGCACAAGATTAAAAAAATATAGTAACAATTTTATGAGTTTTATTTGGGTGAATTTTTTGGCTATCACATTTAAGGATGAAAATAATTAGAACCTAATGCAATCCCAATCCCCTCTACGCATTATGATTTCTTCGGTGTGGGAAGCTCTCATTGATTGGAAAATATTCAAGTAATACCTATCCCACTTTGACAGTTCTACTCTAAATTCGTCATGAAGCCATAGTTTGTCCCACCTAACCAACTTTAGTATGAACTATAGACAGAAAGTCGCTCACGCTGCACAACCAACTCCTCAACATCAACAAACGCAATCAACATATACGACTATAATTGCGACCTTTTTGGAAACAATTTTAGCTCATCCATCATCATCCTCAACTTTAGCATCTACAATTTCTCTGGCTATAGCTTCCACATCGCAACCTCTTCTTCCTTCTTCTCAGTCTATGCCTCCACTCTCCACATAGGTATGGTGCTCACCAATTTTGGAAAATTTTACAAGCTACTCGATTTTGTATAAAGTAAGAATTGAAACATTAAGAGTGGTGTTACAAAGGTTTAAAAATCGCAAGGGCATCCTCCTAGTTATGACATTCTATTTAAAAGCCAACAGGGGTGGTAGACTAATACACTGCGCAGTTAAAAACTCGAAAGAACGGCTTAGTGTGCAAGAGGTGAAACCCATAAATGCCACTTTGAGCGATTACTATAAAGTAATGTTTCTAGTCTAAACCTTCTCTTCAAGTAACTCCATCAACGCCACCATTCAACACACTTCCTACGACTTTGTCTCAAGGTGAGACATTGGTTTTAGTCTGAAAAAGTGTTAGTAGTAAAATATGCCTATAAAATTACATAATATAATTGTTTGACAAGTGTGTAATTTGCACTATTTTGTACATTGTATATCTTTTAGTATGTATTTGGAACCTAAATGCACATCCAATCTGCAAAATGTGAAGTCTCTCTTTGGTTTGTAGCGAAAAGCTAGAATATGAAACGACAGAGCCTTTATAAGCTCTATATATAGCATTCAATTGTATTGTAACAAGGTTCTGAAATATAGAAATCAATATATAAATTTGATAATGGTTCTTCTTTATAACTACACTTGTTCCTTTGTGTAGTTACGTTCATTTGAAATACTAAATGTTTTGGGTAAATTAAGACTATGAATCATGTTAATTCCTCTACAACCATTTTCTTGGTTTAACTTTAATCTGCCAAAATAACTTCCTTGAATATCTCTTGTATTTCGCTCCGCACAAACAATCCCAATTAACATGTTTTAATAAGTTTTCCATGAACCTCTACTAACATTAGCCATTGTGTGACCCTGTTGACTTGTGGATTTTTAAATCATGACTTATTGTATTCAAGATCCGCTAGGCCCATTGGCTTTGTTCCTCTACCATGTAATAACTCCTCAAGTAATGTGGGGTGACATGGCCATACACTGATCACTTTAGTTATGGTGGGAATAAATATAATGTTGAGGTGTGGTTACTCCATTAAACTGATATAGTTGGGTGAGACTCCATGGAGTCCATAGATGTCGATAAATTTTGTAAACTTTGTCATTACTTGGGCCTATGTAGACTTATGAGTCACTAAAATATGTTTATCAAATATAAATTAAAGAATAATAATTAAGCATGGAATTTAATCAAAAGAGATTATATATTAATTTAATCAAATACTCCAACTTAATTAAATGAGATTATATATTAATTTAATCAGATACTCCAACCTAAATCATAGTTTTTACATCTAATGTCCACTAAGGACAAGTTCACAAACGTTCCCTACATTTTTTTAATCTCTGAATCCCACCAAATCCAATGGTGGGACATATTTTAACATTCAAGCATCTTCAACGAAGTTCTCTTGAGGCCCCTAAATATAAGCCTAGAATCATAACGTGGCATGTGTTCGGCAAATTAAACCATAACCAAACTAACCATATTAATCTGATAGGATTAATTATGGATGAATTTGTACATTCATCCTGTGTTTGTGCAAGACATGTGTGTGTTAGTGCGAGACTCTGAAGCTTTGCATAATCACAATTAAGCTATTATTAAAAAAATGTGGTCGGATTTGGATTAGACTAGGATCCCCAGTCGACATAAGTATGAGCATTTAAGTGTTATTTCAATAGCATATAACTTGGAAACAACTATATAAAGTACAATTGTATTCATAAATTGTACAATGGAATTTCCATGTTGATTATAGATCGCATAAACTAAAATGATAACTTGATCAACTTGTTGACAATTTTGCCCCCCACAAGGCAAATTGCCACCCCTACACTTCAGAGCTTTGCTATGGTGCCAAGTTTGTCTTGTGAATCAATTTTGGGGTCCTTAAATGAGCATTTACAGCCACCCAAGTGGCCATCTACAGCCAGGTGAATTTTAGTCATTCAGAGGTTTCCAAGGAGCTTGCTTGATTACAGCGAAATGTGCAAATACAGCGAAGATATACAAGCTTAAGTTTATTTATTTTGTCTTTCCAAAGAATTTTTCGGGATATAAGAGGTGGACTTTATCTTCGAACATTTTGTCTGAGAGAAAGAGCTCTCAAAGCACTATGTAAAAGTCCGAAAAAATGACTAAGTGGTTGTTGTCAAGGCTTATTTTCTTCAAACTTTTTGTCCAAAAGAAAGGAGAAAAGCACAGTTGAGAAGACCGATTTTCAAGTCAAGACAAAAGTTTCGAAGGACAATTTCAAAAAGCCCGGGTGCCCTACAATTCTTCTGAAAGCCACTTTTGAAGGCAGACATGCCCTTGCAGAGGGCACTTGGTCGGTGAAGTGGACCTTTTCAATTCTTCCGAAGGGCACTCCTAGAAGACATAGCCCTTGTGGAGGACATCTGGGCATTGCGTAGGGACATTTACAATTTCCCCGAAGGGTATGTGCCCTTGCGGGGGGACACTTCAAGCACGAAGAAGACCTTGGCAAAATTATGAAAGACAATTTATTTTTCTGAAGGACACTTGCCCTTGCGGAGGGCACTTGGTCGGTGGTAGGACCCTTTCAAAAGTTTCAAAGGGCTTTATTGAGACGCAGAAGCCCTTGCGGAGGGCACCTCCATAAAGCAAAGGACAAAAGCAAAGTTCTTGAAGGACACTTGCCCTTCGGGGAAAAGATAGCCAAAGGAGATGAATTCCTTCGGACAAAAAGTTTGAAAAATTTTGGGAGGATAAAAAACCCAAAAAAAATAAAAAAAAACAAAGGCAAAGAGCTCCATCCTTCGAAATAATTGTCAAACAAGGAATCCGTTGGAATTTGAAGTCAACAAAAGTCTGAATAAAATCAAAGGGAAAGACATAAGAGCCTAAAAGAATAAATTCGAGAAAATTGGCAAGGAAACAAATTTCTTCGGATAAAAACTCTGAAGGAATAAGGGCAGTTTCAAAAAACCCAATAGAAAAGACAAGGGCGTAAGCAAAGGCCAAAAAAGAGAAAAGGAAATGCCAAGCCTGAGAAAGAGAAGAGACAGAGTCCTTCAGACAATTTGTCCGAAGGATGAAAACTAAAATAAAGCCTGAATCTCGAATTAAAGCAGAACACGGAAAAAACTAGAGAAAATACAAACAAGACTGAAGCAAAATTGAACATGGACATAAGCATGAACAATAAATAAAACCAACGCAGAATAAAAACAAAGGTAGGATAAACAAAGATCATGCACAGACTAACATGAGTGACTCTAACCAAGTGAACGCATTTAAAAAAGCAAGCACGCTTTAGTTCTGAAAATAGAATTGTCTTGCATGATGAACAGACAAAACATTGAACATTTCAAACAACGAGAAATTCTATGCACGCACTCTCATTTGTCTCAAAGCTCGAAACGTTCCGACGGTTCAAACGTAATTCTTAATTTGACATTTGCATTGATTTCATGCAAAGGAGAGACTTTCAAACGTTTCAGCAGTTCGAGTGAATTTGACTACTCTTGTTTTGAAGTTGACTAGTTTTCAAGTCAAGACATCTATTCATAGATGTCATGTATCCAAAGCTTGTTTTCTTCTTATTTTTTCAACGCCAAGGATTCTTCATGCAAGATAGCCAGGTATAAGCCAAGAAAAGACAAATTTGAAACACTCATGCAACGCAATTTGGACTTGGGCTAATGAAGAGTTAACTTTTTTTTTTAACGTCAATCTCTTGGCTTGTAAATTTTTATATTAATAGATTTTCAGCGTTGTAAAATTCATCTCTTTTGATAAGACCAGACTCTGCTATTGGTCATTTGTGTAACCTCTTCAATCAATAGAAGGATTGTATTTTCATATTTTAAGTGTTGGCATAGTGTACAGTCATTCAACAATTTGCATACGTGATAGATTTCTCTCCCTTCCCAAATTTTGATTCGTACCTAGTTGCTAGCTCAGCATGTTATGCAAGTCATGTTCAGTGTTTTATGTCTTTTGTTGAAGCTATAAGTGGATGCTAAGTGGCTATAAAATGTCTTGTATCAGAACTCTCTCCATCGTTTTTCCTCACATTTTTGTCATTGGATCAAACCTTCTCATAAAATGCTTATGCATAGTGATCAACTGAAATCAAAGGTCTTCATTTTCCCTTGTTTGATTTAGTGTTCAAGGTTCCAAGTAGAGTGGATCAACATTTTGGTGTATCACCGTCATTAGGTAGGATTTTCCTTTCAAGTTTATTTCTCTTTTTTCCATGGTAGATTCACAACACAGAGTAGAGATCTTCATTGATACATTTTAAAGGAACCAACGTTCTCTGGAGGTTCTTTTCACTATTGAGGCACCCACCCTCGTGAGAAGATCCCATTGTTTCAACTGAAAAATGGATTAGTCATTTTAGCACATCTTCGTTTCAGGGTGCAACTCCAGGTTGACAACAATTTTTGGCACACCCGGTGGGACCACAAAAAAATTCTTTGCATATCTGAAGAGTTTTCGCAATTGCAGCAATGTTTTTCAAGAAGTATATGGTGATTCCAAGCTCAAGCAATTACTTCTAATAGTTCAAGGACAGTTTCCATGTAAGTCTATTTTTATTGCATATCATGAATGAATTTTGATGGCTATATATGAAGAGAATCCCTATGCTATATTTTCTTATCAACGCAATGATGGATCATATCAACCTTATCATGATGCCTATGAGCCTTTTTATGAACCTAATCAGCCTTTTTATGAACCTAATCAGCCTTATCAGGAGTATTATCAAAGCTATGTTGAGCCATATCAATCATATGAACAACCTTGGCTCTAAGAAAGAATGGATGAGATAGAGCTCAAAATACTAGCATATGCGAGGTCCCAAATGTGTCCAATGATCCAGAAGAGATAAATGAGCTATGTATTTTTGTGTTAGAGAAAATGGAGGCTTGGGATAGGCAGAAAATTGAGTTGAGTCACTTGTCGACAAAGGGTTCTTGTACTCCTTATTCTCATGAGGTTCTTAACCATGCCCAGTGTGTGCCGAGAGAGCTTCCTAGTTGGAGTCAAGAGCCTATTCAAAAGCCTATTCAAGTGACTATTCATGAGACTAAACCTTCCTATAGTCCCATTTCCTCACCAATCATCCCTCAAGCTCAAGTTGTCCAAGAAGACAAGTAGGTTTCAGAGTTTGATGAGATAATGGTCAACTGGAAGGAACATAATAAAGAGGTCTTTAAGAGTTTCTCTTTCCCTCCTCTCCAAAACTCCCTAAATAATTCCATTGCCCTCAAGATTTCAAAATCTGATCATGATCAACCTCCTATGCTTCATTTTTCCTCTCAAACAAATGAATTTCATCACCCTCCCACCATCTCCCTTCTTCAGGAGGAGCCTGTTCTTTGAAAGATTGAGAAAAAGGTTGCAGCTATAGGTCAAGTTCTTTCACAATGTGTGGAGGATGCTTCAGATGTGTTTAAAAAAGAACTTCTTATTGATACTTCACTTAAGGTTGTAGTTGAGCATCCAATTATATTTAAGAATGAGGAGGTTGATCTTGATGTAGAGGAACTCCAAGAGGAGTTGGTGCAGATTGGAGTCATAAATGAGTTATAAGTATATCCTATTGAAAAGGATCTAGATAGCTTCCATGCTGATTCAGTTCAAATCGATCAAAATGCGGAACAAAAAGATGATTGGCCGTTGTACCTTGAATCTCTACAAGAGATTGAAGAGCTTTGTATAAATATGTTGGCTATTGAAGAGCATGTCTATGATAAATATGATCATGAATCACCTATTCAAGATCATAATATAGATTGGGTTGCCTATTCAAAGTTCCTTGAAGAGTTGGATGAACTTGCAGTAGTCGATAAAAAGGGTGTGGCCACTCAAGAACAATGCATAGTTGAAATATCACTTGACAAGGTGGTAGATGACAAGCAGTGCGAAAAATATTAGGGAGTACTCGATGAGTTTGTCTTTGTTGGTGACTGGTTTGTTGTTGATGACTCATTTGAGAATATGTTAATACAGTTGGTGGACAATAAAAATGCCTTATCAAAAATTATGATTGATAAACACACTGTCTTGCAACTAGTACCATCTCTTGGAGTGATTGAGTTTAAGAGTTTCCCTTTGATCTTGGTGGATCGTACTTTGTCATGGTTAGTTAGGTCCTTTGTTTGTTTGTTTTCCTCCAAGTGTTGTTCTAGCGCATTAGTTTCGTTTAGTTATGTTCCAATAAGTGCTTGTTTGCACATTTGTTTCTTAGTTTTCCTACTTTCATGTTTTTTCCTTCCTTTTTGAGGGAGAAAGGTTACTTCAGCGAAAGTCGGGAGGATATTTTCAATCAGAAATTAGGTTCACCATTTGGGAGTTCGAATAGCATCTATATGGCCTCAGTTCGAATAGCATAGCAGGAATGCTTCCCATCAGAGTCGCTAAAAATGTTGACAATTTTGCCCCTCACAGGGCAAATTGTCACCCCTACACTTCGAAACTTTGCTATAGTGCCAAGTTTGTCTTGTGAATCACTTTTGGGGTCCTTAAATGAGCATTTGCAGCCACCCAAGTGGCCATCTACAGCCAGGTGAATTTTAGTCATTCAGAGGTTTCCAAGGAGCTTACTTGATTACAGCCAAATGTGCAAATACAACGAAGATATACAAGCTTTAAGTTTATTTATTTTGTCTTCCCAAGGAATTTTTTGAGATATAAGAGGTGGACTATTTCTTCGGACATTTTGTCCGAGAGAAAGAGCTCTCAAAAGACAATGTAAAAGTCCAAAAAAATGACTAAGTGGCAGTCATTCAAGGCTTTATTTTCTTTGGGTTTTTTGTCTGAAAAGGAGAAAAGCACAGTTGAGAAGCCCAGTTTTCAAGTCAAGAAAAAAGTTATGAATGATAGTTTTAAAAAACCCGAGTGCCCTACAATTCTTCCAAAAGCCACTTTTGAAAGCAGACATGCCTTTGTAGAGGGCACTTGAGCGGAGAAGTGGACCTTTTCAATTCTTCCGAAGGGCACTCTTGAAAGGCATAGCCCTTGCGGAGGACATTTGCGCGTCGCGTAGGGACATTTACAATTTCCTCGAAGAGTATGTGCCCTTGCGAGGGACACTTCAAGCACGAAGAAGGCCTTGGCAAAATTCAAAAGACAATTTTCATTTTTTTGAAAGACACCTACCCTTACGGAGGGCACTTTGTCGATCACAGGTCCCTTTCAAAAGTTTCGAAGGGCATTATTGGGAAGCAAAAGCCCTTGCGGAGGGCACCTCC
Organism: Torreya grandis; assembly: GCA_037957365.1. Taxonomy (NCBI): domain Eukaryota; kingdom Viridiplantae; phylum Streptophyta; class Pinopsida; order Cupressales; family Taxaceae; genus Torreya; species Torreya grandis. Next base: position 2,196,292 of record JARHVA010000508.1, read on the forward strand.
ATAAAGCAAAGGACAAAAGCCAAGTTCTTGAAGGGCACTTGCCCTTCGGAGAAAAGATAGCCAAAAGAGATGAATTCCTACAGACTTTTTGTTTGAAGGAATTCTTTCGGACAAAAAGTCAAAATAAATTCAAGAGGATAAAAAACCCAAAGAAAATAAAAAGAACAAATGCAAAGAGGGAGATCCTTTGGAATAATTGTCAAACAAGAAATCCACGAGAATTTGAAGTCAACAAAAGTCCGAAGAAAATCAAAGGGCAAGACTTAAGAGTCTAAAAGAATAAATTTGAGAAAATTGGCAAAGAAACGAATTCCTTCAAACAAAAAGTCCGAAGGAATAAAGACAGTTTCAAAAAACCCAATAGAAAAGACAAGGGCATAAGCAAAGGCTAAAAAAGAGAAGGAAATGCCCAGCGTGAGAAAGAGAAGAGACAGAGAGTCCTAACAATTTGTCCAAATGACGAATACTAAAATAAAGCCCAAATCCCAAATTAAAGCATAACACAAAAAAGCCATAGAAAATACAAATAGCGTTGAAACAAAACTGAACATGGACATAAGCATGAACAATAAATAAAACCAACGCAGAATAAAGACAAAGGCAGGATAAACAAAGATCATGCACAGACTAACGTGACTCCAACGAAGTGAACACGTTTAAGAAAGCAAGCACGCTTCAGTTCTGAAAATAGAGTTGTCTTGCATGAATAGACAAAGCATTAAACGTTTCAAACAGCCAAAAATTCCATGCACACACTCTCGTTTGTCTCAAAGCTCGAAATGTTCCAACGGTTCAAATGTAATTCTTAATTTGGCATATGCATTGATTTCATGCAAATGAGAGACTTTCAAACATCCCAGTAGTTTGAATGAATTCGACTACTCTTGTTTTGAACTTCGCTAGTTTTCAAGTCAAGACATTTATTCGTAAGTGTCATGCTTTCAAAATTTGTTTCTTTTTTCAACGCCAAAGATTCTTCATGCAAGACAGCAAAATATAAGCCAATAAAAGACAAATTTGGAACACTCATGCAATGCAATTTGGACTTAGCCTAATGAAGAGTTAATTTTTTTTATTTTTTATTTTTAATGCCAATCTATTGGCGTCTTGTAAATTTCTATATTAATGACTTTTCAGTCTTGTAAAATCCATCCCTTTTGATAAGACCGAACTCTGCCAATAAAAAACAAATTTGGAACACTCATGCAATGCAATTTGGACTTAGGCTAATGAAGAGTTTTTTTTTTTTTTTAATGCCAATCTATTGGCTTCTTGTAAATTTTTATATTAATGACTTTTCAGTCTTGTAAAATCCATCCCTCTTGATAAAACCGAACTCTGCCATTGGTGAGTTGTGTAACCTCTTCAATCAATAGAATGACTGTACTTTCTGATTTTAAGTGCTGATATAGTGTACATTCATTTAGCGATTTGCATACGGAGTAAATTTCTCTCTTTTCAAATTCTGATTCGTACCTAGTTGCTAGCTTATCATGTTATGCAAGTCATGTTCAGTGTTTTATGTCTTTTGCTGAAACTGTAAGTGGATGTTAGGTGGTAGTAAAGTGTCTTGTATCAGAACTCTCACCATCATTTTTCTCACATTTTTGTCATTGAATTGAACCTTCTCATGAAATACTTATGCACAATGATCAATTGAAATCAAAGGTCTTCATTTTCCCTTGTTTGATTCAATTTTCAAAGTTTCAAAGTGTTCAAGGTTCAAGTAGAGTGGATCAACATTTTGATGTATCACTGTCATTAGGTAGGATTTCCCTTTCAAGTTTCTCTCTCTTTTCCATGGTAGATTCGCAGCACAAAGTAGAGATCCGCATTACTACATCTTATAAGAACTAGTCTTCTCTGGGGTTCTTCTCACCATTGAAGCACCCACCTTTGTGAGAAAATCCCATTGTTTCAACTGAAGAGTGGATTAGTCATTTCAACACGTATTCGTCTCAGGGTGCAACTCCAAGTTGACAACACAACTAAATCATGATAATTTTCCAAGATCCAATCATAAACATTTGCATTAATATGTAATCAATTGAAAATGCATTCTATAAATAGAGAGATGTTTTCTTAGATAAATAGAGAGATGATTTCTTAGAAATGCTAAATTGTATAAAGAAAAATTGAATAATGTTCCCAATTACTTGTACAATATATAATTTTAATTATTTTGTAAAGGGCCTCATTTTTTTGTCTATTTTATTAAATATATTAAGCTACAACTAGAAAAAGCCGTTGACTTTGTAAAAAGTACACTTCTTTTTTGAATGATGAGGTTATTAACCTTTAACATCATAAATGTTGATCACTTATGTGACTTACATATTTCGAACAATATGTGAAAACAAATCATGAGTTGAAATCAGTGACGAGGCCTTACACGCTGTATAAAAGCCTCTACATGGCAAGATCTCAAACCTTACAGCATAAGGTACTAGTTTTGCAACTGATTGGAGAAAAGTACCAGCAACATGAAGATGATTTCTAATAAACTTTTTATCAAACGATAAACAAAACTACAAATAGAGTACACCAAGACAAATCCTACAATAAGTGGATCTAAGTAATCCTATCTTGTATAATTGTGCAATAGTTTGGTTAACTCTCTACTACTAAACACAATAAAGATAATTCCAACTCGTAAATGATCATTAAAAAGTTTTAATGAATGAGTTTAAGTTAGCATACCGTCTAATTCATTAATGATTCCACTTCTAGTTTAAGAAGAATAAAATAAATTAGATCAATGTCCAAAAATAATCAAAGTGGGTCAATAGAGCTCGAAAATATATTCAATTCATTAGAGAAGTTCTAAGGCATATGGCATTAGGTAATGAGAGTAACTAAACACTGAGAGCTAAAGAAAAGAAACAAAGCAGGAGTGTGCACAACCAAAAGTGGTTAAACTCCAAACCTTGGGATCTAAGTATAAGTAGAAATAACGATGCAAGGGAAGGGATCCTCAATGACGCACAAAGCTTATGAAGATTAGAACGAGAAATTGTGACCGAAAAACCGGATTGTCACACATCTGTAACAAAGCCCAAGCGAAAAACCGACAACATCATCATTGACCCTTTCAAAGAGCCAAAGCAAAATGTAATAATGTCCATCACAAAATGTGTAGGCTGATGGGGCCAAGCTGGGTAATCCTACAAGGAAGAAGGATACTCGCCCTAGAACCTCTCCTAATATCCAAGGCATATGAACATCTCTTTATGTGCCTACTCCCGTGACCCTAGTCATGGGCCAAGGGGCTAGAAGTGATATTCCATATAGAGCTTAGAATATTTGATAATAAGTTTTATTCTTTGCAAAGCTTAGAACTCTGATAACAAATCAATTCATTCAAAGGCAATGTTTTCCATGAAAAGGCATAAACCACTAGTGTAAAATGAAAGCTCAATGCCAATGAAAATATAAGTTGATATCTTACATAAAATATTGTCAAAAAGCATTGCTAGAAAAAATCATTGCATCTCATTCCTCTTTCTTTTTGAATTATCCTATTTCCTCGGATCCTTTAAATGTCATCCAAAAAGATGAAATCCATGGCAAAAACAATTAAAAAAAGTCAGCATACTGTTTGATTAAGATGACTGTGTTGTTTCACGCCACTATTGGTCATCCTATTCGTCACGATATGTTTGTGGGCATTTGACTGTGTTTCTTATAGTTTCGTCGCACACCTCTTTCCTCCAAGCCTCCACATGGGCACATCCACATTGATCAGAAAGCCAGTCAAAATATTCGAACTGTCAGTAGAAAAATCTGTAAGATAAGGTACAGATCCAAAATGCTTCTCAAATATTGATTACAAAATTTTAAAATGAAACTTGAAACTTTTGAAATAATGCATAAACATTTAAAATTACATATTGTTATTGAAGTAAACTATTTGAAAGGCCAAAAGATGTCAGAAAACAAACTCAAGATCAAATCAGAAACCTCTAGCATCTGTACGGATTGTGGAGAAATAAATCTAGTCCATGGTGTTAGAGATCACATACTTGGAAATGTCCAAAATGATTATTGCTCCTACACTTTACTGTGGTGGGCAGTCCTACTTAACCCACACTGCAGCAGTTTTTGAATAATCTTTAAGGCCTTCTTGTATTTTCATTAGTTACAAGAAAATTGCAATTGCAAATCAGTGATTGAGATTTAGCACATTTTAGCAACATTCTGCCTATGCCATTTAATTCAACTAATAAAACTTCAACACAAATATACATCTTAACCCTTTTTATTGTTTACTCTTCGTAATAGTGCAACTTTAGGCTTTGATAAGAATATTCTCTTACGAAACATGTAAACTTTCATGCAAAAATTAGCAAAATACATGCTTATTTTTCTTTAGCTCTTTCAAGACACTTAAACCAGATATTAACAAGAGAAGAAACAGATCCATGTAATTTATGTGAATATTTCGAGGGAGGTTTCCAGGAAATGTTTGGAGATTCTAAGAGACATCAGCTAAAGTCTCCTAACGTCTGGAGATGTCCCCATTTGTTATCTAGAGTCAACTCTCCAGTGCCTACCAACACATGAATGCTAGCCACCCTGGGATGTGCAAAGCCTTGATAGGTTCCTAGAAGTTTGGATGATATGCTGTCTTTACTTGGATATTAGAAGTTGTCTGAATTTAACATTATCAGTAGATTAAGTATCTTGCGGTAGTGAAAATGAACAGATGGAACCATGGATCTCAAGACCATTGTGGTGGCTGGTCTTGGCCTGACCAGATAAACATCCTATAAAATATTATCTATATTTTCCTGAGAAAAAGCGAAGAAGAGAGGATAGTAAAAGCAGACATTTGACGGACCTGATAAGGACCCAAGAAATGGGCGTAATGTTTAGGCCAACCCAAAGCCTCATTTCGAAGATACAAATCTTTAAAAGCTTCCATCATGTCATTTTTTGATGGAAGCAGTGTCTTTCCCGACAATGTGCATGCTATCCACTTGGACTGTAACTCGTATAGTACAAAAGGTAACGTCTGCAAATGGACAAAATTGCTTCAATGAGGTCAAGCTAAATCTGGGAACTTAAAATTTTTAAAAAGGTATTCTGACAAGACTTTATGTATATCTAACTCATCAATCACCACTCATTGTTTGATAGATATATATTTTACAAACCATCCATGGTAGGCCAACAAATGAAAGCGAAGGAGCTAAAAGGGGTGGAAAAACATGCTTATACAATGGCCCCACATTGTTGTCATTCACAGTCACGATTCCCTTTGTGTCCAGAAAGGGAAAATGATATGAATACCTATAAACAGAAGGAAATCAGAATCAGGTCTGATGCATGTTACAGAAAGAAGATAAACTGATCCATACGGATGCATAATGCTAATTTATTTAGAGTAGACCCTATGACATCATTACAAAGAAATAGTAAAATAATGGCATTAAACTAGATATGTGGATATGAATATCCTGATTCCTACCCAGTGCAATGGATAATAGAATCAGCAACAATGGAGGCACCACCTTGAAACTTTACAGTGCCATCTTGGCATAAAGATTCTATCTGTGTCAATGAAATGAAATACAGTATTTTTATTTCCTTTTTCATATTTGGTTTCATTGTTATAAAGCAACTAGCATGAAAGCCATAACATTTAAGTCTAATCCACCCATCGAATTCAAAAATATTTTGGGAAATCCTGACCACAAGAAAACTAGACTTTTAAGGTTTTGTTCGCAGTGCTGCATTTTTAGGTAAGGATTTCCAAAGACAACTGCCTAGGTTCTGAGAAAATATTTACCACGGGGTGCAGCAAAATATTGTCAGGCCCATCCACATGGTTTGTCAGATTGACTTCAGCTTTCCTTGATCTTTCTGATATGTGCACTTCTTTAGGGACTCCTGCCAACTCTAGAGCGATATCTTTGCCACTAAATGAGTTCCCAATTATGACTACAACCTGAAACCCAAAGTAGAGTGTTAGATTTCTCAGGAAGCCTAAGAAATTGGTGTCTGCTGTTGAAATCCTTTGATAAACCAAATTAAATTTTACATACACTCAAGAACCTAGTTTAAGCCCACAAGTACCTTGAAATGTCTACCTGTGACTAACAATACTAAGAATAGCTTAAGCAAAATACACCATTATGAGTCTTTCCACTTCACAAACTGAAAATGCATGGAAGTGGTCAGGGTTGTCTTATGAATCCCATAAAGAGAGCTACCTGTCGCAAGCTGAAAATATCTAAAATATTTTCTGTGCCCTTTGATCACAAAACATCCTGGGATGTAGCTTTTAATCACCTAAATCTTGCATTTTGCACTTATTTGTTATTATCATAGTCATTGGGAATATCAAGTTTAGGGACGTTCCTTGTAGTCCATACCCACATTTTTAGGTGACTATATTTAGATGTAATATTGCAGTATCCGTATTCATATACTGGTCTATGTACCCATATCCCACATACCCACATGAATGGTTATTTTCCACGAGTAATGTAGAAGGCATAGGCAAAAAAGGATCACTATGACAAATGTCCCCATGTCGTATTAATGTATTTGTTAACAATAGTTACTTGGGGCATTGTTTTGGCTTGTAAAAATTCATAGAAGTTTGACCAGCTCTAGGTTGGTTATTTCAGGTCAGTCATGAAAAATGGTTATTTCAGGTCAGTCATGAAAAAAAGTTTAAATAGCATGCATGTAATCTAGAATGTACCTAAACATATGGAACTTTGAAGCAGCAAGAGAAGTTCAAAGGAACATGCAATGCATAAAAATAAAAATCATTTCATAAGCATTATGAAGTAAGACTCCAGACATTATATCTGGAAGAAAATGAAGACATGGGGAAGGAAAGGAAAAAAAGAAAAAACACTTACATAAAGGATTTCCATATACATAAACATTGAAAAGTTAGGTGAAATTCAAAGTCTGATGAAAATATTAATGTCTATCTCCTTGTAGACAATGCCATGGGAAAGGAAAGGAAAAAAAAAACACTTACATAGAGGATTTCCATATCCATAGACATCGAAAAGTTAGGTGAAATTCAAAGTCTGATGAAAATATTATGGTCTATCTCCTTGTAGACAATGCTTTTACCTCCTAGAGGCTGATCTTAAAGTCTAACAACTAGTTAAGGTGTGCATGTAATAAGACAATTGCTTTTGTGGAGGATTTTTATTATCAAGCAATGTTTGCATTTTATGTTTGTGTGTCTATCCTATTGAAACTTATTCATGTTTGCTAAATTCTACTGACCTACTGACCTATGTTTTTAGTTGATCAAAATTTCAAATTCTGGCTATGGAACAGAAGCAAACTCTTAATTAGGTGTGTCTCAAGCACCTCATCTCGGAATGGATCAGGAACACGGTAATTATGACTGTGTACTTGTTTTCCTGGCCATCTATCAATACCTGCAGGGCAGAAAACAACTGTCATTCACCGAATATCTAAAGCACAGACATCAGAAAGCCTGGATAGAAGCATGCATAAATAAAGTTGTAAAAGCATCGACTAAATTGATGTGTGACTTAGCAAACACAACTGTTCAATACCCTTGAGCCAACACTTCTTACCACTTGATACATTTTATAGTTTTCAAATTCATGCTGCTTAATTTCATATTCAATTAGAATATTCCGTTGCTTTGTCTCATTCTCTTTTATTGCCCGATGAATAATTTGATATTTTTCCAATTTTATGATTGGAGATATATGGTACTTACTGGTTGCTTTGGTGCTGTTCAAACTATTATGTATCAGCCCAAATTCCTGATTGATACATAATAGTTTGCGTTAATGCTGTTCAAACTACTATGTACCTCTTCCACCATTTTGGCTGCAGTCGAAATAAAGCTAGGGCTTGTTCTTCAAATTTTAACAAAGGATACATAATAGAAATAAGTTCATTGGTTGTTAGCTCCTCTATAAATAATAAAAGCTGATTGTTATTGTATAAATTGGTGCACTGTGCAAATTAAGAAGATTGACTACCTTGTGCTGAATTATAAATGAAAAACATATAGCAATGAGCAGATCCAGAAACACTCTCCTCTATCCCCTTCTCCTTCCTCTCCGTTGTCTTGCAATGACATCCTTCGTCCTTTCCTCAGATCTGCTTTCTTCCCTTTCCCCTCTTTCAGATCCATGATCTTCCTGCAGGCTGGATTTTTCACAATTTGATAGCAGCAAATTTGTTGTCAATCTATCATCACTCACTCTGGAAGACCAGGCTGTGAAGATGCTTATGAAAGATCTGAACTTTTATATAGCTTCTAAACATATTCCTAGAGAATAAATTATGGTTGGTATTGAATGCTTGTTAACGGACCTACCGACTGAAACAGACTCTTTGATCAAACAAGATTGTGCTATCGCACTGAGGACAACAAAGCTTCCTAAACAAAATCTATTGGTGGATGAATTCAGAGCTCTTAAGCAATTAAAATAAAATCCAGATATTGACATCACAAAAGTGGTAAGTGTAATGCTGTGGTTATCATGGACAAAATAGATTGCACGGAGACTAAGGAAGACCATATTAAAAAAGTGAAAGCTATATAGAGTTGAGCAAAATCAAATGAAGAAGATTATCAAGAAGGTCAAGAGCTCATATTTCAGCAATGATGTGAAGAATCTGCTAATTTTGAACATGGAAACACACCTAGAATCTAAGGTCAGCCAAAGATCCAGAAGGAAGGTGCTCCTCTTAGGCCGATTGTGGGCACTTGTCAATCCCCAGAGTGTATATTTGGCCTGCAGAAGTGGCTAAGAAGCTTAAACCAGTAGTTGGTAATAATTTATCCTACATCAAAAACTCAGAATATTTTGCAAACTTTGTGAAAGATAAAAAAAGTTGATGATAGTGATATCAGTCGTTTCATTATTTACAATAATCCCACTTTCTGAAACAGTCAAACTTATTAATGATATCACTCTTGAGGAAACCACAAGATTTGCAGAATTATGCCTCAGATCTACTTTCTTCTCCTTCCAAGTTATTTTTTTGAAAAAACAAAAGGAATAGCTATGGGATCACCTTTGTCCCCTGTGGTTGTGAATATTTTTATGGAGAAATTTGATGAACAAGCCCTGGCTTTGTTTTGACTGCAACCAAAATGGTGGAAGAGGTATATTGATGACACTAATGTAAATTGGCCACACGGAAGGGAAAGCCTAGAATAGTTCCATTCTCATCTCAACAGCTTATGTCCCAGAATGCAATTCATGACAGAGTTAAAAGACAATGGTTTCCTGCATTTTCTGGATGTGCTTATATCAAGAAAAAGTAATGTTTATTATCACGCCAGGTATCCAAGAAAAGCACACATACAGATCTCTATCTACATGATTCATGAATTATCATTCTTCATAAATGATTGTTCTCAAAAGTCTCACCAACAGAGGTTTCAGAATTGCAGATGACGATCACCTAGAAGAAGATAAGCAATATCTAACAGGTGTTTTTCAGGAAAAATGGCTCCAATATGAAGCAGATCTCCAGGATGTTTAAATATAGGGAAACAAAAAGAAAAAAAACAACATAATGTTGAGGAGGAGTTTCCTAAAGAATTTCTCCCATTAAGTGAGGGTATATCTTTCAAATTTGACAGAATTTTGAAAAGACACGAGATAAAATCAATTTTCATTCCACAGAATAAAATTAGTAGCATCATCAAATCCCCCAAAGATGTGCCTGGAACCAAAATTGGGGTGTGTTGTTTATTGCATTGATTGTATGTATGGCCACCTTTACATGGGGGAAACTAGGAGATCATTTTAACAAAGGATATAAAAACACTGTTCAGACATCAACCGGGACTGCATCAAAAGCTCAACTTTAGCAAAACATGCATGTCTCTTCTCTCGTAACATTTGTATTGAAAAATAAAAATAAAAAAATAATATATATAGTTCAAGGAAGAACATTACATGAAAAGAAAACTAAGGGAAGCTATACAGATTGGGAAACATCCTAATAATTTCAATAGAGATGAGAGTCTTGAACTTAGCGATTCTTGGAATATATACACATAGTTCAAGGAAGAGAATTACATGAAAAGAAAGTTAACTAAAGGAAGCTATACAGAGTGGGAAACGTTCTAAATATTTCAATAGAGATGAAAGTCTTGAACTTAGCAATTCTTGGAACATATATATATAGCTTAATGAAGAGCATTACACGAAAAGAAAACTAAGGGCGGCTATACAGATTGGGAAACATCCTAATAATTTCAATAGAGATGAGAGTCTTGAACTCAGCGATTCCTGGAAGCCCATAATTCATATGCTAAGGAAAAAATATCTCATTTTTTTAATAATAAATACTTAAAGGACCAATGTTAATGATTTAATAGTATTGTTAGTGTTCTCTCCCTCATTTTGCAATCAGAGATGTCTATATGAGGAGCTCATATCTGCAATCTTATCATACGTCCTGATCATGGACCAAAAAGTGTGACCCGAAATGTTAATTATCTCATTTTTATACACAAATTTTTCCAGAAGTTTTGAATCTTTAAAGAAGAATCTTTTCACTGGAGGATAAAGCTTCCCCACAAGATTCTTGGGGCCTAAACTTGAGTGAATGAATGCAAATATTTTAAGAATCAACTTGTATAAATAGCACTACGTTCAAGTAAAAGAAAAACTACACAAATATCTGTTAGGACTTGCTTGACTGTTAAATGGAGTCCCTCCTAGGCACAATATAATTTAGAAACTGTATTTAAAGGAGTTTTTCAAAAGATGATGAGTTTGACAACTTTGCATCTCTTTAGTCATAAATAGATATTCAATCAGTCAATAAACACCAAAAACAACATAAATAATGATATATTCATATATGTGAACCAAATTTACATGGTGTACACTGTCTTGCATTTCAAAGGCCCATGCATGTCTGTACAATATACCAAAAAGTGCTTAGAAATGAGCCTTGGTATCGCCAGGCCATGGTTCTGTCAGAGACATACCTTGGAGATCATTTTGACATAGTTCAATCAGGCTATGCTGCCGCAAGCAGAACAGGATAAAATCTCGCATATGAAGAATGGGATTAATCCAATAAGAGACATACTGTTGCAATCTAGAACACCAGGAAATCAGATGCCAAAAAGAAAACGAATAATTGTTACTGCACAGTAGAACTTAAAGCTATATAAAAAGATATTACTTTGAAAAGATGATGACCATTGTAAGTCCCACTGATCATTAAAGTATAGCCCTTCATAGGGAGTCAATCAATTCATCGATTGTGTGTGCGTAATTAGCAGTTACATCATCAGCTGGTGATGTAATGTTGTTTTTTGCCATTGATTTGTTGGTCTGTAATTTTTCAAAATGTTCTGATTCTTTGTTGGAGTCTCATAATGGAATCTATTAGAATTTTAGAAGTTAAATGTAAGTCTTTATCGCTATCTTGAGATTGATTTTGACCAACTTGCATATAAGTAATTTATCATTTAAGAACTGATTGATGGTAATTATTGTAGATTGTAAAGCATTTTAAAGGCTTGAAATGTTTGTTTAGGCTTCAATGCTAAATCCTAAACATCATGCAGCCGCTCAGAGAGACATGAAGATAGTCTGTTGCACCTTGCCAGGCTGCCCAATTATGCTGAGCTGGGGCTGACCCTGAAATTAAAAATGCCTTGCCATTACCAATTGCATCATAAACCTGAAAGGAGCCACTAATATTTGGCACTTTGGGAGAAGGGATTTCTCCCCAAAAAACAAATGACCATTTTTTAGATTGTAACCTACTATTTCTCTTCCCTAGTTATTACGTCTAAGGTCCTCCTGTTGTAGGCTTAATTTGCACCCTTGGAGAGGGTTCTTGAGGCTCTCTTCAACTAAGCTACACAATAGGAACAACCTTAGGCTGTGGGTATCCTATGGTGAGGTTGAACCTCTGGAGAAGTCCGGCTTCCTCTTGATGGATCACCTAAACTAATGCTACTGCTTGGAAAAGGGTTAGAAAGGGGAAAATAGGGCTTCTAAGAAAACTAAAAAGGTGATGCACCAAATTAAATGAACATTATCATATGCTTGAACCCACACTAGATCAGCACAAGACAATATCAGCTCACACAATCTCACAAACTAGCTAATTGCATAAATATTTCATGAACTAGGCTTACCAGGCAATCAAAGAGACAAAGAGGAATTCTAAGATTCACACTAAGCATCTATTAATGGCAACAAAAGCACAAATCCACACTTGCAAATTAGCTTGAAAGCACCTTAAAAGAGGCAAGTAGAAGGACAATGAACTAGGAAGAATCTCCTTCACAAGTCCATCATGCACAAGCTTGCTAAACACTAATTCAAGGCAAGAGATAGGTAAAAATTGTCTTATTGCATCAAGAGGTAGTTCTTACAAATTTTGACAGGATTTAGCTTAGTCAAATGAGAGTCTCTTGTTCTCACCTATGAGAAGAAAATGAGAGAAATTTGTAAGAACTGCCTCTTGATGCAATAAGACAATTTCTACCTATCTCTTGCCTTGAATTAATGTTTAGCAAGCTTGTGCATAATGGACTTGTGAAGGAGATTCTTCCTAGTTCATTGTCCTTCTACTTGCCTCTTTTAAAGTGCTTTCAAGCTAATTTGCAGGAGTGGATTTGTGCTTTTGTTGCCATTAATAGATGCTTAGTGCGAATCTTAGAATTCCTATTTGTCTCTTTGATTGCTTGGTAAGCCTAGTTCATGAAATATTTATGCAATTAGCTAGTTTGTAAGATTGTGTGAGCTGATATTGTCTTGTGCTGATCTAGTGTGGGTTCAAGCATATGATAGTGTTCATTTAATTTGGTGCATCACCTTTTTAGTTTTCTTAGGAGCGCTATTTTCCCCTTTCTAACCCTTTTTCAAGTAATAGCATTAGTTTAGGTGATCCATCAAAAGGAAGCCGGCCTTCTCCAGAGGTTCAACCTCACCACAGGATACCCACAGCCTGAGGTTGTTCTCATCGTGTAGCTTAGTTGGAGAGAGCCTGAAGAACCCTCTCCAAGGGTGCAAATTAAGCCTACAACAGTTTTTGGCATGCCCAATGGAACAGAAACTATTGTTTGATCTTTCAAGGCTTCGATGAATTTCTGAGGCTTTGTGCAAACCTACTCCATGCTTATAAATGCTTGAATACCATGGGAACCTACTTGGATGCTTGCATTTGCAATGCTAGACCTATTCCCCAAAGATCAACAAATTGCACATTACACTTATTGTTGTAGACTCAGATTGCACCCTAGCTGAGCAAATGATTGTTTAGGCCCTCTTGCTCAAATCTAGTCCAATGTGGGAATGACCCTATGCTGTGGGTTACCTAATTTTGGGCCAAACCTTTAGGATTTTAACGAGGCTAGCTCTTCTGATGCATCACTCAACTCATTTCACTACAACTTACTCATTTTGGGGTGGAAAGGGAGAGAGAGAGAACTGAAAGGGAAACCTAAGCTAATGGTGGTGATGCACCTAAAAAATTATCCATCCACTCGTATTTGAGCCTCCAAAACACTGATGAAACAGAACAAATGACTGGATCTATGACTCCAAATGTCTATTATGCACCAATATTTCATGCAGAGGTTTGACCAAGTGATCAAAGCTAGAGGGAAATAATGGAGAGGCCTGATTCAAGGCACTAATCCAATCAATGTATCCACTATTCGCTTAGTCATGTGACATTTAAACGCTAAACATGACCTACATAATAAGGCAAACTACCAGCTAGGTGAGATCAAGACTTGGCAAGGGAGAAAGTTCTACCACTTATGCAAATCAAACCGACATGAACACACTAGACTAATTTATGAAATCTCAAAACAATCATCTTATTTATCTCAAGAGGTTACAAGGCTCAATCTTGGCAGAGTCTAGTCATGCCCAAGAGAGAGATCCTTTTTAAGGCTCAGCAGCTTGTATATATAGCAGAAAAGGAGATGGGGGACCTCCCTAGGAGAATGGAGAAGGGGGTCATAATGACCGAGATCACATCTTCCTTGAGCTCTTAATTACATTAATGCCTTTTACTGTCAGGACAAGGTCCTCTTATTCATGGAAATGACAGAGCCATGCTCAAGTCTATTTTTAGCGACTGTTTGTCAAGGTATGGCTTGGGACGCTCCTTCGTTTATTGTACCATCTACCTCCACTTTGAAATGTGAACCTGGACTTACTGTAGATGAAAACCAATTTAAATTATTGGTTTTCCTATAGTTTGCTCGATGCCTGATCCTATTTTTCAACAAATTGTCTATATTAGGTCTAAAAGACTTATTATGTCCTTATGGAGCTTTTAATGGCAAGGTCGATCTTTGAAATATCCATTTTGGCCTAGCCTAGGTCGTATTTGAGCTCAGTCCCTTTTGTATTTACCTTGCCCGAGTCAAACAGTGATTTGTCAACCTTCGTCGAAAGTGTCCCAGGCTCGATCCTTGTTTAATTGGTTGTCGATCATGACTCAAATCATTGACTCGTTGACCTTTGCTCCCACTGTCCGATCCCCACGGTATGAGTTAACGCGAGCCCTTGGATCTATCCTTGACCTGTCAACTCTATCCAAGCTGGTGCCACTTGGCAGTCCTGCATTTGCACTTAGGATCTGTTGTCAGTGTGTCTGATCTCATGCTTACACCACGTGGTGGCCTCTAAGCTCCTTGACCTTTTGACTTGCTCGCGTGTTGTTGATCTGCTTGGTACGATTAAACACCAACCATTAGATCTACTAGGACCCACTATTTAAAATCAAACGACTATTCCATGAGCTCAAAATTGACGTCCACGCTCCTGTCATTTGACGTCGACACGACCGTATTTGACGTCCGCGCGACCGTCAAATTTAAGCTCCAATAGTTTCCTACTATGTCTTAAATTGAACGTCCGGACAACCATCAAATACGTCCATGAGACCGTCATTGACGTTCGCGAGACCGTCACAATTTAAACCACAATGGGTTTTTGCTAGAACTTTATTTTGACGTCCGCGCTAATGTCTATGAAATCCGCGCTAACATCAATGACGTCCACGCGACCGTCAATGACATCTGCGAGACCGTCACTTTTTGAGCACCAATGGATTTTTGTCGTGTCTTAAAATTGACGTTTGCACGAACGTCTCCCATTATTTTACCAACTTTGAAGGCCCATAACTTGAAGCAAGAAAATCATGAAGGCACCAAAATTGTAGAAGATGATCTTAATACTAAAAGGATTGTGCCCACTTGACCCGTTGGCTCCGGAAGCTTTCTGAGCAAACTTATTAAATGCACAAGTGAACTAACCTGCTCATTCCTACGTGACATCCTGGTGACAATCTGGCTCACTTAAGCTTATGCAAGGACTTTGCTTGATCTTTTGAATGCTTGGATGAACTTCTGAGGCATGTGCAAGCTTGTCCATGACCATGATCTGTTTGAATACTGCGAAACTCGCTCAGGAACCAGTTCCTTGCTTTGCAGACTTGTCACTTATAAAGTGACAAATTACACTTTAAGTGAACTAAAAGTGTTTCAAAAGCTTTGTGAGCACTGTGAGATCTCTCTAGTCCACTCATTCCATCTATAACTTGGTTCATCTGCTCATCCATTAGCACCCTAATCCATCTGGGCACAAGCTTGGTATGTGGGCCAAAAATGACCAACACTGAAAAGTATTTCAAAATCTTTGCAAGCAACATGTGATCTTCTTCTTTCACCATTGGATCTTTCATTCAATGGGAACTCTGTTCAGCTTCTCTTTCTTCAGTGACCTGATCTATCCAGGTAGAAGTTTTGTATGTGGGCCAATTTTGGCCAACACCTCCCACAATGATCACGAGAGGATCCTACCTTCAAAGCTCCAAAATTTAGTGACAGACAGAAAATTCAGAAGCATGATATGGCCTAGAGTAAAGCAAAAATCCAAATCCAGTCTCCCCTTAAGAGAGAGAGGGAGGGGCGTGGCATAAGGCAAGGGTGGGTGCCAGGGTGGAGATGGCATGGAGAGAGAGGAATTGATGGGAGATGAAATCCACAAAGAAGACATGACATGTGGTAAGTCAACGAACCATGTAACTAAACAAACATTACAAAGATGACAGTCAAAGAAGCAATGGAATTAAAAAAACACACACAAGCATGTTGTGCCACTAATAATGCTAGTACTAGAGAAATGAATGTTCATGGCACTGTGACCTAAGATTTGCACCTGGGAGAGGAATTAATCCATAACGTGTATGCCACATGGTAATTTTTCAACACTATTGTAATCATAAAAAGAACCAAAAAGATAACAACCACAAGGAAAGGAAGACCACAAAGCATGCACGAGCACCATTGAGTTATGTTAGTGCCAAATGAAAGGTCCTTCCTAATGTGATCTAGGAATTTTCACCAAGGAAGAAGAGGAGATTGATTTTGAGCTGGTGAAGTTAAGGGCTCAAATACTAGCCTACATCTATTAAGATGCTTGGGTTCAAGCTGGGTTGTGGAAAAATTGTCCAACAAGGGATGGGCATAGATTGTCAAAGGTAGGTAGTCCTGATGTCACAAAAATTGCAACTAATTGCAGGTTAAATCACCCCACCTTTGCAAACAGTTAAAATCCAAGAGTCCAACCTCTGCATGCCCAAGAAAGGATAATCCACGACATGATATAAGCTATACCACAAGGGTAAAAGTCAACAAACCTGTAATTAAGAACACATGACAAAGAGAACAACTAAAGGCAAATGAATCCACAAAGCACACAAAAACAGTGATAAACAATAGAGGTCACTAACATGACAACCTAGTTATCTTGCAAGAAACGAGAAACGTAGAAAGATGATGGCAATGTGATGAGAAACAGGGTTGAGGAGGTTGCACATAAGAAAGGGGGGAAACAACCATGCAACAGTCCAAAACACAAAATGAAAGGCAAGAAACACTCAAAAATGGCAGAAAAGGCCTCAAACACAGCACTTAAATGCCCGAAGCAACCCACAATGACTACCAAAACGGTTACATTGCATAGGACATTGCAGATCCGTTGCTATAAGAAAATTTGAGATGAAGCCTTACGAAGTGGCTGTTCACAATGTGAAATGAGTTGCAGGTAATTAAAGCATGAAACAGCCTGATCCCGTTGCCTTTCTTGCAACTAAGCAATCTACAGACTTGAATCCAATGCTTGCTCCGGTAGAGTTAATCCACAAGAAGGGACATGCTGCTCTAATTGCCTTTCTTGTAAATAAGCAATCTAGGGACTTGATTGCTTCAGCAGAGTTAATCCACAACAAGGGACATGCTGCTCCCATTGCCTTTCTTGCAACTAGGCAATATAGGGACTTGCATCCGATGGTTGCTTCAGCGGAGTTAATCCACAAGAAGCGACATGCCAGGCACCACGCTTAAAGCCAATGCCTTCTTAGTAGGTCACTAACACTACAACCTAAGGACTTGCAGACTTGCCTCACTTTTGCGTTCTCAAAGCTTTTAGTGGATGGAGACTCATAAATAGGCATTGAATCACAACTGTTATGAATGCGTATCTGACATGCATTGGATGAGAAAACGAAGTCATCATACCAGCTAAAGGAATTTCATTAAAATATTAGAAGAGAATCTCTGAAATGGATAACTGTAAATAATGATTTTTATTGGGGAGAGGAGGATTTACAGAACCTGGAATTTGTGCAATTCTTGGCTGTGTATGATGCCCATTGCACACCACGACAGCATCATAAGCTTCTTCCCTGATGTCTCTACTTTCTTCACAGAACCTCACAACCCATTGATTGATGGGACTCATACCCACATACTCCACCTTTGTTCTGAATCTAATAAACCTCGTTAAATCAAATTCAGCAGCAAAGTCTTGCAGATACAGAGCCACTTCCCTGTGGCCAGGGAACCTCCTGCAATCCCTCCCCTCCACCACCCCAAATGGGTAGTCAAGAAAACCCATCAGCTCACGTGGCAGATTTGTACGGAGGGACAAGTACATGCTGCTGTGTACTACTGTACGGTTAGGATCCAGGCCTAGCGGATCGGATTCCACATGTGGGTCATACACCCAGATACCACCCACATGCTCAGATTGTTCAAAGACAACAATTTGATGGCCTTCTCTGTCTAATTCTCTGGCAGCAACCAGCCCAGATGGTCCTGCTCCAATCACAGCAACTTTGCAGGACTTGGGTGTTCCTTTGTAGGCCATGAATGGTCGTACTGGTGTCAACTGTTTAAAGAGGCAGGAAAATGTGGAGTAAATGTAGTTGTACACATGTTTGATTTTATATTAACAGAAACCTGACCATTTCAGGAAATGGTTATGATTGTGACTGTGTATTGATTCTACGAATTCCAAGAGCAGATGGCACTTGACTAAGAAAAATTGTATATATTATCTTATTGTAAAGTTTTTATCGTTTAGTATTTGAATTTTCTTTCTGTGGTGATGCTCATACCCCAAATTGTGGTTAGTTGCTACTAATTTTAGGTGTGACACTACATCGTTAAATCATTGCAGACAACACATTTAATTTAGTTAGATGTACACCTTGAGGGTTTCGTAGAAAAGGCGGTGTAGGGTAAAATCACTAGTGAGTAATAATGTAAAATGGATGAGAGGTTCCAGAGCAACTTACAAAAGGATTGTTGGTACGGAGGACCATCCCCAAAGAAACCCTCTTCTTTGCCTGTTGCAAACCAGTATTTATATATAATTTTATGCTAATTTTTTTTAATGTTTATGGAGTTCGATTCTCATTATTATCACGCCGGAGGTGTTCTACGGGGGTGAAGCCTCCAAATTTCGTCTGCTGATTTTTTGATGTCGTTTTCATGCTTGCCAGCTGATAGAGTTGACTGTGATGCACGACAGACAGCGAGGCAGAGACAGAGACCGAGCTGGAGTTGACTGTGGTTTACATGGTTGTGGCGATGGCAGCAGGCGTCACGTGGAGGAGCTCCACCACTTGCCATAGCCTTTCCATCTCCTCTGACATCTTCCCTGACTTCAACTGCATTGCATTACATTAATCTATTTGAAACTCGAGTGACGAGTGTGTCAAATACGATAATTTCAATTAAATTTGTGATATTGGGATCAGTAAGAGAAACTTTTGAAAACAGGTAATGGACAATTTTGTTTATAGTTCTTCAACCCAGTTGGAGATTCTCATGCCAATTGCCACAAACACTAACATATGTGGGATGATGAAAAACAGCAGAGAACACCTTTAAAACAAAGTCAATGCTATCCTTGCAATTTTCTGAAATTATTGTTTGGGTTTGTTTAAAATTTTAATGATTATGAAAATAAGAGAATACAGAATTGAATAATTTATTAAGAGTTCAATATTGTTTGAAGAAATATCTACATTTTCTTTAGCTGAATTATTACCAGAACCAACAAACCCCCATGAAGCCAATGAATTTTACCTCTAGAGAACGGGAAGTTGCAAAATCGAATCCCTAGGGTGGGCTACATCAATCACTGTGCAGACCATCGCGGTGATTGCAGTGCGGGAAGGACTGGTTCAACCGGGTGCAACTTAAAAGGTAGCAAAACCTGCTTTGCTCAATGCTGATTGTGGATAAGTTACTCCAAGCCGAGAAAAGCCTTAACTCCTCTGCAAGCTGCCTCCACTTTGCAAGAATAGCAAGAATGATTTCTTCTTATTTATACTCATCCGAACTTAGAATGTGACTGTGGAGTGTGGAAGCCATAAATCTCAAGCTTTTAATCCTTCAAAACGTTCAGAAATTGTGAAATTATCGAACCCTGGCCATAGCTGTGCGTACAGGAGTATCGCGAAATACAGAGAGAGATGATTAAAGAGGAAGATGTAAACGACACCACCTATCCATCGTGGTGCTACGTGTCATCAAATTGTTCACCCTGGTTCTACGTGTGACTTAGGTGATAAACATGCACCGCCTCAATCGCTGCATCATTTCATTTATATAAAGTAATAAGAAATATGATATTACTATTCTAATATTATAAATTAAAATTATATATATATATATATCAATAATATTAATATATTATATTATACTGTGAACATTAAGTTGTATAATAAATAATAATATAATATTATAGTATTATCATTGTATATATTATATTTTTATATATAATATTATATAAAGTTTGTAGTTTATAGGTTGGTGGTATTTTGATTGGTCATTTTTTATTGTTAATAATAGATGAGGACCTCATGAGAGCTTATTTGATTGTGACATAGCTCTACATTCGATATACAATTTGAATCAGTGTTACATTGTAATTGATATGGAAACAAGACCTTACATTGTAATTGATGTGGAAACAAGACATTAAGGTCCATGAGTCTAGCTTTTAGCTTCCATTTATCCATGCTGCCAATATATTGAAACATATAACAATTATATCCGGCATAAAAACATATGAAAATGCCATACTAAGACGTTTAGAAGAAAAGGCAAGGGTATACAAAACATGTGAATAGTGAAATATTTCAAAGTGAGTTGCACGGTGATGATGAAGGGCATTGGTAAGGTATTTTAGGTGATATTGTATAACAGGGAGACCATATAACAATATAATATTTTATATAATATAATATCAACGTCAATGAATGCATTACCATTTAGAAGATACGAATATTTTTTTGTGGTGACATATAGATAATACTTATCCCATATAATTTACACCTACATATGAGACTACATTAAATTTTAAATTGGCACACCAATATAACAACAATGAAAAATAATACATGTGAGTGATATCAAAGCAAGGTGGGGACTTTTTTGATTGGCCATTTTCTATTGTCAAGAGTGGATGAGGACATCACAAGAGTCAATTTGATTGCAAGAGGGCTCCACATCTCATGTAAAATTTGAATCAACGATGCAATGCCATTGATGTTGGGACAAGACATTGAGGTCCCATAGTCTATCTTATAACCTCCATTCATCCATGATCCCAATATATTGACACTTAGATCAATTCAATCATACTTAAGAATATATAAAACATAATGCTCATACACCTGACTCGAGGAACCCTGGGAAAATATACATACAAAATTCAATAACATGTCACACCTAGTAATGCAATACGTAGCTTCCATTGAACTATTTTAATTACCTAATATATAATTGAAATAGGAGTCATTTCAATAAAAATAGAGGTCAAATATCCAACAATGCCTTTAAAAACACCAAGAATACACCATGTGTCGATTTAGACAAGTCTCAAACTAAATAGACAAAAGTACCAATTATGTTGACTATATAAAACCTAATTAGACAAATCTAAAGCCATTTAAACAAAAAATGGAAAAGGCTTCTTCAATGAAAGACATCTCTCATATAGTCTAATTAATTGATGTAGGATGCTATATTCTAATATATATGAGTATAAATATTTCCAAGTCTTTTCCATTCTCATTCTTAGTAACACTAACAACGAAAATTGTATTCATAATGATAGTGTTTATTTCTCTTCATTTTGTGAATGGAAGAAAGTAAAAAGTGCACCTAGGACCACAAGCACTACAAATTTTGGATAGTTTTTTGGATTAGGATTTGAATCTCCTGGTTTCAACATACTTTCTTCAAGCGCTATGGTAGTATGATCGGTAGTCAAATCACACTCAATATTCACAACTATAGACTCCATCTCACATTTCGTTCACAAAGTGGTAAGTAACAACAATCTGATATTTATTGTGGAGGTGGAAGTTGTCAGAGTTGGTTCTCATGTTTGCTATGTTCTATAGATATTTTTTGTATTTTTGTTAGTTTATCCTTTTGTAGACTTATCCCACATTGGTTAATTTGACTTCTTATTTGTCTTTGCCTATATATGCAAGGCTTCTCATTTGTAATATATAGAAGTCATTTTATGGATATTATATGATATTGTCTTTGTCTTTGCATATCATCTTTGCAGCTCTTACAACTCTTCTTGCGATGTTTTCATTGTTAATGCTTCAAATCTTGAGCTTGGAACGATCTTGTTGACATTTATTTAATGGTATCAGAGCTGAAGTTGTTGAAGCCATCCATTTGCAAGTTTGTGACTGCAAGGATTTGCCCATTTATCAAAAAACATTCTTGACGGAGTGGAGGTACCTTGTATGGATATTAGATCTATTTGTTTTTGTCCATTTATCAGGGTATGCAGATCCTAGTCTTTACCATTAAGTACTTATTTTTATAGAACCATATTTATGTTTGTTTTAGAAGCTTTTTAGGCAATTTGTACATTTTTTTTTTATAGTTTTAGGCAATACATGCATCAAAATCCAAATATAAAAGCATAGGGGAATAACACTCTTGAGTTTTATGACCTATAAAATTTGTTATAATCTCCAAATATTAAGTTGTACATCCCTTCTACTCAAAAACCTGCTCGTTGGTTTGTTGGTGGATACCTACCACTAGTTCGATTTTATCTCACCACAAGGGGTATGGATCTAATTTTTTAGATCTAAGACCTGGTACGATTAGCTAATAGTTCCAATTTTCCTACCATACCATTTGAAAGTATTTTGGAGTAGATCATACAATTTTTTTGACAGCTTAAAGATTATAGTAGCAATTTGTCTTCATCATCTAGATAGCTAGCCAGTTTTATTCTAGTTTTTGTCTTTTTCCTAGATTGTCTTTTGTAGATTTATCCCATATTGGTTAGTTTGACTTACTTCTTATTTGTTCTTTTCTATATATGCAAGGCTTCTTATTTCTAACATATATAAGTTATTTTATGGATATTATATGATATTACATTTGTCTTTGCATATCATCTTTGCATCTCTTACATCTCTTCTTGTGATGCTTTCGTTGTTAATGCTTTAGATCTCAGTCTTAGAATGATATTGTTGTTGTTCCTTTCAAAAGTGGAAAATGAGCTTGTGTGTTCCTTCATATGATGTGGCAATGTGGTGTGTAAGGATGAGTCGTACAATTGATAGATATATTCTATAGATAGTTTTTGTCTTTTTCATATTTGTCTTTTTTATGGATTTATCCCACATTAGTTAGTTTGACGTACTTCTTGTTTGTCCTTGGGCCATATAGAAGTTATTTTATGGATATTATATGATATTGCCTTTGTCTTTGCATATCATCTTTGTAGATCTTACAACTCTTCTTATGTTGCTTTTGTTGTTAAAGCTTTAGATTTTGGGCTTGAAATGATCTTGTTATTGTTCCTTTTAGAATTAGAAAATGAGCTTGTGTGTTCCTTCATACGATGTGGCAATGCATTGTGCGGGGATGAGACATCATAGATCAAATGGTTTCTTTAAAAATAGGGGTCACACATATAATGACTACTTAAAAAATATATAGAATGCACCATGTTTAATTTAGACAAGTTTAAAACTAAATAGATAAATAAATATAACTATGTTAAGTATATAAAATCCAATTAGACGATTATAAAACTACTATAAAAAAAATTATTCAATGAAAAATACCTCTTATCATTAAACAAATAAGTTTTGTAACACAAAGTCCTTCAAGAAACATCAAATCATAAATTACCCTTTTAATGGGTTACCCTATTTCAAAGATTCATTTTTATTGTAGTGATGCATTCATTGGGCATATTCTCTATGTAGACACTTCACGCTTCATGAGACAGTTAAAAATAATAATAAATTGAGTTGAGAACCCATTCAAAGAATGACCAAGTTTATTTTCATTTATTTTATTTTCTAAATTGTTAATAAGATGTGTGGTTGACTGCTTTCAATCTTACCACCAATAGTTACATTAAATATTTCTCAATTTCTTAGATGTAATAAAGAGAATATTGTGATATGTGGTGTGGGGAAGTGTTGGGCCCTCAATTTTAAATCTATTTTGGCTAAGTACTTTTTGAAGATAGTGGTGTGGAAGGAAGATCGTGGCGTGGAAGACTATGGCATGAAAGACCATGATGTGGAAGAGGCAAGTCATGTGGGACACATAAGCATGAAACATAGAGAAATTGAGAATGTAGGACTCAAATATTAGCCAAAGACTTAGAAAAGGTGAAAAAAATAGAGACAGTTAGGGAATGGTTTGCATGAATGTCAGAGAACAATAGTCAAACATGAATCCAACACCTGTCTATGGGAAAATAGGTGCACGACGACAAGGATCTAGCATAGAGAGAGAATTTAGGGGAAGTTAGGCCTGGGTCCTTAAGAATTCATTGTAAATGGCTTTCCACAACTCATTATTGATAATGGTCATTGGCAAATCATATTTTTGTAATTACTTTTGTAACTGAATGGTTGAGGTGAACCATGTATAAATACCCCTTTATTTTACTTAGTATTATTGTTGATCATTGTAATATTGGATATGACATGAATTTAATTAAATGAAGCTTATGTGTTGATGAAGTCCTTATGTAATTTGTTCATGAATATAATGGAGTTATGACTATTTTGTTATTAGTTTTCACTTAGCTTCTTTTTATTTGGTTAGTTAAGTAGGAAAGAAATAGTTAAGAGTTAGACATGGAACTAAGTGTGAATTTAGAACTAAGTGCTTGTTTGAGCACCCTAGCTTAGAAAAGTAAGAATGTACCTTTTCAAAACAAAACTAATGGGAACTAATCTTAAGTTACATGCTTCGGGTGAGTGCGTCAGAACCCTTTTTTGCATGATGTGTCGGCACACTAGCTTGTTGGAACTTTTATTTTCTTAGGCGCACAACTAGGGAAAAGATATACTAAACTGAAGGAAAAGAGCCCAACATTTTGGTTCCATTATCGAGACTCATTATACTTTTTTGCATGATGGTGGAAATTTTTTTGAGAGACTATATCTAGAAAATGTCAATCATTGGGTTACTACTATAGAAGAAAATTTTGCACTTCAGTATCTTGAACCGGGAGTTTCTATGTGTGCATGGGTATAACAACACCTTTATGACTAATATATGAAAATTTATTTGTAGAAGTGTCTATTCACTTGCATGTTTGGATTTTGGCATATGTGCAAGACTATTCAAAGAACTATGAATGGAAGATCTCCTAGTTAGTAGAGTGTCAATCAGCCTTGGCAAGATTTAGAGTGACCTAGATGCGCACGATGGATATTTGGTGGAGAGGAACACTTAATAACTATATTTTAGAATATGTGGTCTCTACACACTCTTGTCTAGATGAAGATCATTTTAACTTCCTCAGGGAGCCATGTGAAAGTTATCTTAGGCAATTTTTAGGAAATATTAAGAAGCTTATATTGACTCAAAACTAGAAAACTTTCACATAGAAGGCTAAAATTTCTCTCATGTGAGTAGTGCAATCAGTGGGGAAATGAAGGGGCATGCTTTGATATAAGATTTTTGGTTCGACATGGCATCCAGTCAACGAGATTGTGTAAGCGCAAGTATGATGAGGCTAGGTTAATGCCTATGATTGGAAATGATCTATGGAGGGACCGAGAGGACTCAAGAAGTGTCCTGAGGATCCACAGGGAGGTAGAAAGGCATAATGATGACTCCCTAACCACCGAAACTTCACCCAAAGTTGATACAGGTATGTGTGAGATAAATAATTCAAGCATTGATAACTGTAGAACCCAATCTAAATGGGTCTAATTCCCCACCCATAGTGCATGTTCATGAATTTGAGTTATACAATGTTCTTGTAATAAATTGGTATACATATAGTGTGGAGTTAGAGTCTAAACCTGTTGAAGAAACTTTTGAAGAACAAAATCAAGATAGTAGTTTGTTATCAATTTCTTTTATATTAAAGTCAACCCTATGGCTCACTTTAGAATGCCTGGTGGACCAAGTATAGCTAGTGGGAATAGTACAATCCCTTCCATATTTAATCACCTACTTCTGTGCCCAACATATCAAGTGCTTCTATTGACATAGGAGGTGCAAGAGGTAGTACTGATAGTGGTTCAACTAGAGGATCCACAGGTGGTTCAAGAGGCATTGGTGGACCTCCCCCACAAGGTCTAATAGGGACTAGAAATGCATCCCAACAAGCTTCATTTCCAACACCCAATCCACCTACTATATAGTAAGAGATGAGGCTTCACCTACCTAAATATCATGGTGTGTAATATGCAACAGAACATGTTCATAAGTGTGAAATTATTTGGTGGGCACATGGAATTACTTATACTAAATAGAAGGCAACTCACTTTGCCACTACCCTATTAGATTGTGCACATAAGTGGTATCATAAGTTTGATCAACAATAAGCTATGGTAAACTACGAGCAATTTAAGGTGGCTTTTCTCTATTAATTTGACATCCTTGAGTTTGAAAAATAGAGTATTACTGCCCTAAAGGATTTCAAATAAGAACTCACTAGAGTATGTGTAAGTATGATGCACATTTTAAAACACTTCTTTCCAAGTTATCATTTGAGATCAACATAACTTAGCATGCCCCATGGTTCGTAGGAGGCTTGCTAATTTCCTTTTGATGCACATTGTCCTAGAAGACCTTCACTAACCATAGGCATTGGAAGTTACCCTTTATGCTAAATCCATTGGAAGTATAGATACATGGATTAGTCCCTTTATGTAATCCCAAATTGTTGCTATGGTATCTCAGTTGGAGGAACTCACTATGAACAAAACACAAGATACTCACAATGGTTTATGGTGTATTGATGGTGAAACTGAAGGTCATAACAAGAATAATTATCCCAAAAAGAGTATTTGCATCGTGGTAAAGCATTCATATGAGATATACCAAGAAGACCATGATGTGAGAGATTGCCCCCTACTTTAGTGCACTACTCAATCAAAGGTATCATCATGTTCTAAAATGTGTGATGCATATGCTCTCGATACAAATGATTGTTGCTTTTTTATTGTGATTCATGAGGCACATGCATGTGGTGCTCATTAGACCTATGTAGCCAACAACCAAGACAATGGTGGAGGCCAGTCCTATAAAAGTCATGATTATGGATGTGGAGGTGGTCATTTTCTACTAAAACCTACTAAAAGTGTAGATCTCCAGAGCATTACTGACATGATTTCTTGGTTTATCCAGCTTGTGCCTTTTGTAATAATGAGCATTGTCTGAAGGAATGCCCAAAATTGTATACCACCATCACCAAGGAGTGGAATGAGAAGTGTGCTAGAATGATACGGATTGAAAAAATTCCAACTGCTTAATGGAGACTGTGCTCTACTACTCTGATTGGTCCCAAGGTAAATATTACTACACAAAGTGGTGTTCCTTCCCAGTCTATTTCAAAACCACTTGCTGACAAGGTTCTATGAGAGGAGCCTCATGAGAATTTCTACATAGATGCTTAGTAATAGAAATAAGTATTACATGACATAATGAATTTGGTGTGAAAGTTACAAGGTGAAATTTAGCTCCTTAAGGATAGAGATGCTACTATGCACACTGAAATGTAAAAAGCCTCAATTCTCCAAGACTTGGTGCATGATGAGTTTCATTAATTATGCAAATGAATTCTTGATGAAGACATCATTCTCCTATTAAGGAATTGGTTAGGTCATCAAGCACCAAAACATACAAAGGATTGTCAATTGATCCATAAACGATGATAAGAGGTTCATGTCCAACCTCATATGAAGTGTGATAAATAAATATTAGTAAATGTAACTATTGATGGTTGGATCATTCAGGATATAATAGTAGACACTTGCATGGAGGTAAATGTAATGAAAAAGGATGCTTGGAGAAAGATGGTGAGCCCTCATTTATATCCCTCTCCACATGTATTTTTCATGGATAATAAGACTCATGCACTACCCATAGGATTTCTTAAGGATGCCACCGTTGACATTTTAGGTGTCAATTTCAAGGATAACTTTGAATTAATTGAGTTGGCTGATGTTGATGATTTTTTGGCTTTTAGGCCATCCATGGTGTTGTGCAAACAATGTTGAGTTGAGCTTTAAAAAGTGTTACATTAGTTTTGAAAATTATGATCAGTACATCGTGATTCCCCTATACAATGCTCAGGGACATCCTTTTTTTTGAACCATTTAACATCGATGAGGACATCAATCATATCTATAATGTCATGACTCAAGGAACTGAGCATATTGATCCTAGTTTGAATGGTATATTACATTGGGTGGATGCACAATCTATTTCTGACATTACCAGCAATGTTTGTGACCATTGGGCTCACTGAGAATATGATCTTACTAAATGAATTTATGGTGTTTTTGGTATCCAAATGGATGTTCTGTGCACGATAATAAAGCACCATAAGTTTTTTTTCCTTATCCACGGACATATGATGGTTGGACCACCCAAGCGAATGGATCAAGCACCTAGGTTTCATGGTCAAATGAAAGTTTGAGAGTGTGCAATAATTGGAAACTTTCTATGTATTTGAAATTGAATGAATGAATGTGCTCACTTAGGTATGTTTTTAAAGGAATAACAATGA
Organism: Torreya grandis; assembly: GCA_037957365.1. Taxonomy (NCBI): domain Eukaryota; kingdom Viridiplantae; phylum Streptophyta; class Pinopsida; order Cupressales; family Taxaceae; genus Torreya; species Torreya grandis. The sequence goes on from JARHVA010000508.1 coordinate 2,224,656, forward strand.
TCCTCAAAGCCTATGATATCCAAAGGCCCAAGATGTCACCATGTGGTGACATCCCATGCATTCAAATCCCAAATGAAGTGGTAGATAATCCAAGCAGTTGAGAGGCCCATATTCAATGTGATCATGCCACATGGCAAAACATGGAGAAGGCTAGAAGAAAGTCATGATGTTGTCAAGTGGTAGCATCTTAAGGACCTACCTTGGATGCTGTCAGGGATTACTTATGTGGAGATCTTCAAGGGCCCATGATGTTGCATTGACTTCTTTCCCATCCAGTTATGGGTGCCTTCATGATTCACTACAGATGGAATTATATGGTGAAAATAATGACTCTAGTAGTTTTATTGATGATTTGGCCTATGTAAACCAATCATAATTACATCTTATGTATTTCTAAAATGTTGTTGGTGGAAGAGGAGGCCTCATTGCTTCATTAGATGATATCACCTCCTCTCCTCCTAATAAATTAACCTCTTCCCTATGCGAGGCAATAGATCACAGTGAAATAACTTACTCCACTTTGACATAAAATGTTAGAGCATCCTCATTCTCTTAATTAAGTCCACATAGATAAGACACCTTCCCAAATATTTTCTCCACCATGGGGGGCAAAGTAAGCAATAGATAATCTAAGTAGTCGGGAGCCCAAATTCAGTGTGATCATGCCACATGATAAAGCACAGAGAAGGTTATAATCAAGTCATGAAGCTACCAATTGGTAACATCTCGATGACATGTCTGGGATGAAAGCTATGTGGAGACCTCTGAGGGTCCATGATATTGCATCGACATCTTTTCCATCCATTTGTGGGTGACTTCATGATTCATTATGGATGGAATTCTATGGTGGAAAGGACTTTGAGAGTTTCATTGATGATGTAATTTATGTCCACTGATTGGAATTCCATTCTATGTATTTCTAAAATGTTGTTGGCAGATGAGGAGGCCTCATTAGTTTATTAGATGATGTCACCTCCTCTTCTCCTAATAAATTAACCTCTTCCCCATGCAAGGCAATAGATCATAGTGAAATCACTTCCTCCTCTTTGATATAAATTTCTAGAGCATCCTCATTCTCTCTATTAAGTCCACATAGATAGGACACCTTCCTGAATATTTCCTCCACCATGAAGGGCAAAGACATTGCCTTCATAAATCTATCTTCTATTATAGGTGGAAAAATCAAGCCTTCGACAAATCTTTCCTCTCTCATAGGTGGTAAAGGTAGGGGCCCCACAAATCTTTCCTCTGCCATAGGTGGCAAAGGAAACTCCCTCTCTATTTCTATAGATAGTGCATCATGTCTACAACTTCCTTGCATTTTAAGCTCTCAGTGCAAGCAAGGTCTATAAATTTTGCTTCCTCAGATGTTATGCTCATGAGGCATAAAATCTTGAAGAGAAATAGAAAAGACACTATTCCTTCTCATATCTTATTATGAGACAATAATTGTGCAACCTTGACACTCTGAGATATTACCTTTGCTCGACACATTTCATTCAAAAGTCTTAAATCCTATTCAGGAAAACCATTCAATGCATATCCTGAGACCATAATAGTACATTTATTCTCCTTCCCTTAGTCATGGATCATGAGAGATTTTTTATTGGGTTACTTAAAATCCTAAGGGTGAGAGGGTAGCCCAAATTGATGAGTGTTAGCTACAAAAATGGTCTTGGATTCATGGTGGGATAGTTGAAACAATAAAAAAAGTAAAAATACAATCATCAACTTCCCTAGTGTGTGGTTTTCTTTGGTTGTTTCATCTAATTTCCCATTGTAATGTTTAATACACTTGGCTATCTAGACGAAAAAAAGGATTTGTTTGTGGACAATGATGTGTTGAGCTTCATGTTGTCTCCCAAAGAGAGTGGAAAGGGTTTGAGCAGCATCCACGAGGATTAAATGACAACGAGGTCTTCAGGGGACCATTATATGGATGGGGAGGGGGAGGGGGAGGGGGAGGATGAGATTAAAACTTCTCCCATGAGTAATAGGAGTACAAAATAACTTAAAGAAGCTCATAACTTTTTTCCTTTGTGAAGTGATTGAGGTCCATTGGTTTTATATGATTTGCATCCTTTACCTTTAAATTTGATTCAGCATTAGTATTCTGCACTAGGCACTAGGTTGTCTCACCAAACCATATCCTACTAAACAATCCCTTTTGGCGTTACTTAGACCTTTGGGCCAACTACTAGTATGATATGATTGGCATTTTTTGATGCACATATGAAACTATAGAGGGTTCCTAGGAGTATAACACCTATTGTATAATAAATGCTAGAATTTATTGTTAAGCTTGAAATCAATCCCCAAAATGATGTGATAGGGTACATCATGTGACTTGTATTTTGATGAATACATTTTTTTAATGACCTTTTCCATGGCTTTATTTCTGTGTTCTTTTTGGCCTACACACATGACATGAAAAATCACACTGAATCCCTTCAATTTATCCTTTACATGATTTTTTGCAATGCTTCAGTGGGTCTCAACCCTTGATAAAGCTTTGTACTGGGTTGTCCTTCCCTACTCAAGTTTTAGACAGGTAATGACTTGTACCCTATAACATTATGACAAGTATAAATTTTAAAAATTGAGTATAAAATTAAAAAATGCTAGATGTTAGTTGTCCTTCCCTACTTCAATTTTGGTGTGAGCTTCACTGCACGTCATGTGTGTAAAATGGTCTAAAATGTTTAGTGTTGTTTGGATAGGTATAAGCCTAGAACACACTTATTAGTCATTGTGTGTTTGTTTTTTGGTCAAGGACAAATGTGACATGATTGTACTTTCAATATTTTTTGATACATGATAATTTTGGGGAGGGAAAGCATGGTAATTTTAATGTTTATAAACATCAAATATAAAATTGAGTTGTCTAGTGTAAATTATTTTATATATTTTTTAATTTAACAAATGAAATATTTTCCTTGGGTAAATAGTTTCATAATAATACTTCAACTAAAAAAAAAATTAAAAAAAATATTTTCTAATTTTTTAATTTCCAAAATCAAATATTAATTATAAAATTAATATTAAAATTAAAGGATATGAAAAATAGTTAGATTCTATTAAATATAAATTTTCTAATTTTCCATTTCAAATTAATAGTTATGTGGTGATTCTTATAAATATGCAAGGACATAAAAATCTAAAGTACTAGCAGTTGGTCCAAAGGTCCAAGTAACGCCATAATAGATTGTTTAGTAGGATACGGTTTGGTGAAAGACGCTAGTGTCTAGTGCAAAAGACTAATGTTGAATCACATTTAAAGTTTGAGGATGTAAATTATATAAAACCAATGGCCCTCAAACACTCCACAAAGGCAACACTTTCTGAGGTACTATAGGTTCTATTCGACTCCTCCTGATCATGGGAGAATTTTCAATCTCATCCTCCCCTTACCCATATCCATCCATATATTGTTCCTTTGAAGACCTGGTTGTCATATAATCCTCATGGATATTGATCAAATATTTTCCACTCTCTTTGGGTGGCAACACAGAACTTAGTTCATCATTGTCCACAACCAGAGCCTTTTTTGCATCAAGATAACCAAGTATGGAGAATGACGCAAGAAGGATTGGACAAGAAATGCATATGCTAACCATCACACAAATTTGGAACTGGAGGACACATACATGACTGAAACCACTACACGTTCCAAGTTTAGTGACATGACACATCTAAAGAGAAGGCAATATTTTCCAACCCTCGAGTCACCAATCAACAAAACCTTGAACAAATAATCACTACATGTCAAATTCTTTCATGAGTTTAAACCAAAAAGGCACCTTAAATTACATTTGCATGCTATTCATCATTAATGTTATTACCACTAAAATGCTACGCCAATATCCATCATTAACATTTGCCTTTCCACCTCTTTCATGCTTTCACACTCATTTCTAGTAAAATAAACATAGAGAGGTGTTTCTAATTCTGATTTTCTGCTAATTTTTAAAATCTAGGTATATACTTTGTTGTGGATTTCTACTTTGAATTATTACAACAGTTAAAAAGTAATATGGAATGTGAATAATTTATAATCCATGTCAGTGATGCACTTGGAATAAAATAATGTTCAATGAGGGGGAGCTTGATTTATATGTAATCAGACATATTAAAAATATAGGACTATCAATGGTGTGATTTAATTGTTAACCATCTTTCAATTTGATGTATAAGACTTGCATATAACTATAATATTTTTATATATTAAATGTTAGTTATTATATGAATATTATAAAATATATATTATATTATTGTTGTATTTTAATTTAAATTAATTATATAATATTTATAAATATTATATTATATTATATATATTCTAATTTAGTTCTAAATTTCCCAACATTGAAATTGTGAACAAAATACCTAATTCTCAAATATAGTTAATTAGAAATAAGCAAGTGAACATACATCATAAACATATGTTGAGTTACTTGCACAACACCTATTGAGTTGTTTAGCCTCACATGTTTTGTATTCTAAGGAAAGGCGAGCAATGAAGGAAAACCTCACAACAGACATGTTGATATTGTATTTTTCCTTTTTTTATTGTTGTAGTTATCCCATCATGAAGCTATAGTCATCTCTAGAGTTGGTACGCATAGATTTGGGCTACCCTCTCACTCTCAGTGTTTTAGGTGACTTGATAAAAAAGCTCGCGTTCAATCCATGACTAAGGGAAGGAAAATAAATGGAATGTTATGGTCTCAAGGTATGTACTGAATGGTTTTCCTGACTAGGCTTTAAGGCTTTTGAATGAAATGTGTTGAGAAAATGTCATATCTGAGAGTGCCAAGGTTGCAAGATTATTATCCCAGAATAAGATGCATGAAGGAACAATCTTTCTCTTATATTTCTCTTCACTATTTCATTCCCCGTGAACATAACATCTGAGGAAGTAGACGATGTGGGTATGTGCACGGAGTTGGGGGACAATTCTGTAGATATTTACTATAACACGTATGCATTATAACATAACATGTACACCTTATAACATAACACATACGTGTTATAATGTAAGGAGCACACGCTATTTCTATAAGGCATACGTGTTAAAGCTCAGGATACCCCAGCCATAATGCATATGAAATTTTGGTAAAAAGAACATGTACGTGCTCCTATAATTATAAAGAACGTGTACACACTCCTTAAACAGAAAAACAAAAAAAACCTAAAAATCCCATTTCATTTCTTCCTCTCTCATTTGCATTTTTATCCTCTGCCATTCATATTTTGCTCCCTCAGCATGGAAATTATTGGTTTTGCTCCCATCAACAGTAGAAATTATTGGTTTTACTCATGTATTCAAGAAATAAACAATGCCACCATGAAGAATAGGTAATGTTTGTGAATTAAACCAATTTTTGTGAATGTTTTACATAGTTTAATTTGTAATTTTTCTCCAACAGGGTAGCATGCTCCGCCTATCCCTCTACCTAATCCTCTACCTAACCCTTCACCTAACCTTTCCAACCCTCTACCTAACCCTCTACCTAATCTTCTGCCTAGCCCTCTGCCCAACCCTCCTATAGTTCCAATAAATCCCCTAGGTAGTCAAGAGGATATAGCTGCACACATAGTGGAGAATAAAATTGAAATTGAGTAGATAATTAGGAGAATGAGGGAGCCCACTTCCATGAACACCCACCACACCTATTTATCCAATACCCTAGAGCTAGTATTAAGTCAAGTCGACTTGATAATGATTAAAATTGACATATGGAGCTTATATAAGGATAGTTGTAGGGCTTACTATGTTGACAAATTGTCAGCATATGAGGTGAAGAAGAAAGAAATGACAAAAGAATAAATTTGTTCCTTATTCATTGACCCATCCACCAATGCACCATTTCCTGTAATGACTAAACATTTCCCAATCTATCGATGCCAACACAATTTGATTAAAGCCATTTTTTGGGAGCAATGGTGGATGGTGTTTGATTATCCACCATGTAATAACCATGAGGTCCCTTTGTATTTTTTAAGGAAACTCTACTGTGAGCTTGTCCTCATGAGATTCCAAACTATTTTAACTATGGTGAGTTTTAGGGCTGAGGGAAAGGCTCTGTGTAGGATTGACCAAGTGCATGTCATGCACCTAATCGACCTACAAGGATCCCTACCCAAAAACCACTTCACCTGGAGATTCCCTCTATGGTGAAGGAGGTTGTGGAGATTGACACTTTTCATGCACTTTGTATGCTTAATGATACACTCGATCATCATATGAGTAGGCTTTCAGAGATAGGTGCTTGAGATACTCCACTTAGTGGCCATACCCATCCTCACGCATGTAGATTTTGTGGTGCTATATGCACTCGACCTTTAGATGATGACAGTGGTGCTTTAGGGGGCTTGAAAGATATAGTCTTGACTGATGAGTTATTGACACATACGTTTGGTTTGGACATGTTGGGAATCTCTACACACATGCATGTATCTTTTATATAAATTTCATGTTAAATTTTTAAGTTATATTTGCAAATTAAAAAGGTAAAAAAAATTTATACATTTAAATTGAATTATGTGTGTGTGTGTGTGTGTGTGTGTGTGTGTGTGTGTACATATATACATATGTATATGTATGTATGTATATACACACACACACATGTATATTTATATATATGTATACACACACACACACACACACACATATGTATGTATATGTATATGTGTGTGTGTGTGTGTGTGTGTGTGTGTGTGTGTGTGTGTGTGTGTGTGTGTGTGTGTGTGTGTGTGTTTGTCTTTTTTTTGTGTTTCAAGAGGAGGCGTTGCCTTCGACATCACAATTTCAATTTACTAAGCTAGGTAGTGTGCCAACCACTACTACATCTATCCATGTCAATATGACACCATATACATTTACAGAGGTAAAATTTTGAGTGAATCTTATATACTCTAGATGTACATTCATACACCTTAATTGCATCATTGGTAGATTTTGTGCAAGAAAATATAAAATACCTAATATAATTTTGTTGGAATTTTTATTGTTTGATGTATTAACATGGATTGGCATAGTGTTAGAAACTCATCCTCTATCTCAGATTTTTTGCTTTTATTTTGACTTTCAAACTATGTTTTCAATAACCAAAAGCATGCACTTATAAAAAAGATTGTCCACTCACTCTTATCTCTACAATATTCAAGTCTATTTTTGTATGTTTATTTAGATTTTGATGAGACCTATTTTATAAGGTTAGAGACACTTTTAAAAGGATTGTATAGATGTCCCTCATAAAATCAACATATCACTCTAGGTGTCTTGACTTGATTAAAACTCAGTTTACAAACTTCTCAACAAACACCTATATAGGTTACTTGTCTTATCACAATGATTGTTTCGAAGGTCTTTTTTATCACACCAATACTCAGTTGGAATAAAAATTAATTAATGTCTATAAACAAAGTATTCAAGGTGTTAACATGATCAAAATTTCAAAACAAATCAACATAGACACCATAGCTCGTAGGACTATCCTCAACTATACCAAGTCATCGCCTTAAGATAATTAGGCCTAATGACCTTAATCAGGTCAAAATCTGAAATATACCTGAACAAAGCTAAACAATCATCCAAACCAATGTATATAGGGTTATCAATGATGTTTCAACACCTATCTTGCATTCAATGACTCAATTTCAAAAAAATCACTCATAATTCCTCCCACGCTATCTTAGAGATACAAGGTTGCAGGTTTACATGAAACTCATATTTCAATAAATGTGATTGTAAGGCTTTATTAAATCCAAAACCTTTGGAATCATTTTCTAAGTTTGTTTGTCTAACTATTCCCAAGTTTTTGTGAAATTTTAAGGATTCAAATATAAGTTATAGTCCTCTAATGATGCAAATTTGGTCTTTTATACTTTTTCCTTCATCTTGCATCCCTAAAATAATAGATTCAAACTAATCATGTTGAAGACTTCTCCAAGTTTAGGATGTGTTAATTAAGGTCCTTATTCCTCTAACAGACCTGTCTCAAATTATATAAACTAATCTTTGAAGACTGATCAAGTCATTTAAGACATTTAAATGAGTAAGAAAGATAGATATGACCTTAACTAAATTTAGGAGACTTATCCATGTATCAAACCTTCTAGAACCTATTAGACACATTAATTATTACAATTTAAGTAAATATTCACTCAAATACATTTGGAAATTCAAATAATAAGTATTGGAGGGAAAACATTCCAAGACCTCTAAATGACCTAAGACACACTAAATGCCTCATTCAAGGCTTATTGACACCTATCAACCTATTGGCCAAATTTGGCCCACATACCAAGCTATGCCTAGATGGATCAAGTTGCTAATGGATGAACGGATGAACAAATGTTCTAGATGGATTAAATGGACCAAATAGAAAATCTGAAGGGTACTTTCCTTTTAGAAAAGGCATTTTCAAGAAAGCTGAAGGGCACTTTTCTCAAAAAAAGGGGGGCTTTTTCGATAACCCAAAGGGTCCTTTCCCTTTGGAAAAGACACTTTATCAAGCTAAAGAGTCCATTTCAAAAAGATTGAAGGGAATTTTTCTTGAGAAATTATCCAAAACAAGATTTCCAAGGAAAGTGTCCTATATGATTCCCCTGAAGGGTCATTTCTTCAAGAAAGTGGTTTAAAAAATCCCAAAGGGTATATCTTCAACCAAAAGCCCACAGACAAAAGTTTGAAAGAAATTGCCCAAGGAATTGGTTTTCCAATAGAGTAATGACAATTGCACAAATGTCAATTTCAAGCTACAAGAAATAGTCATTTGAATTCAAAAGGTCCAGGATAATTGCATGGACATCAAATACATTTGTGCAGATGTCAAAGTAAAGCCTCATGAAATAGATGTTTTGGTTCAAAAAGTAGGATCGATGGCTCACATTCAAGCATACAAAAGATCCAATGGTGTTTATTCTCATTGTGGCTGATGTTGAGGTCCTCGTACAATGTCTCAATCCAGTCGATGGAATGACTTGTGCAGAGCTTCGATAGCCAGGAGAACAATAGTCAAATTTTGATGGTTGAAGTCTCAGAGTGTGCGCGTCAATCTCCAAAGAGGTGGGGGTAGCTCAATGTTAGAGCTAGGCTTATGTAACCGATGTCGGTGATCCCACCAGCATCGGTCGAGGGTTGATCGATGTCAGCAGAGTGAGAATAGGTAAAAGGGATATATTTAGCTATTTCCCTATTTCTCCACCCACCAAGTGCCTTTGCCATTGGATAATGGTCAAAACACGAGTTTATGAGGCATGGGAGTTAGTTAGGGAGTTAATAGGGAGTGAGAATAGGTCATGAGTAGTTAGGATTTGGAAGACCTAGTCTTAGGGTGACTCATAAGCTAAGAAATGGTCTTAGGGTGAGGTGTCTAGATGAGGTGTCCAAGGTGAGGTGTCCAAGGTGGAAGGGGTTCAAGTGTAGGTTAGGAGTGTTAACGTTTAGAAGGGGACCAAGGGGGGTTGACATGATATTGGTGTCTACATTTGCCCCTTTTTGTCTTGTGGTTTGTCCTGACAAACTGCAAGACAAAAATAGATGTAAGTTACCCTAGGTATAGGATGAGGTATTCCCCCTCAAAGCGGGAATTGAGAGAAGACAATCCGAAATTGGTTGCCGATTTGATAGGCAGTGGATGGGTAGGTGAGGTGGGAGTGTGAATGCTGCAATAGTTGAGATTGTGCGTATACCACTTCACTTGATAGGCAGGTCAAATTGTCACAGGCAAGGTCGAGGAGCACTAAAATCAAAGTAATCAGTCTCCAACTTATTAGTGGTAGCTGATTGGGTTAAACGATCAAAGCTATAGCTCCAATGGTTGAGGAGGACTAAAATCGAAGTAAAAGGTCTCCAACTTATTAGTGGTAGCTGATTGGGTTAGATCGATCAAAGCTGTAGCTCCAATAGTCATCGTGTTCCAAGTATTTGGGCAAGGAAGTGCTCCTAGAAAACATGAAAAATGTCACAGATATTAGGGATCAACTTGGGCACAATATGACAATAGGTGTGAGGGGTGCGTATAATTTGCTAACTATTCGTGAGGTAGCATATGCAATCAAAACAACTAAAGCAAAGTTGTCTCAAAAGTGGTCATGGTCTGAGGAGATAGTCGCGATCTCTGAGGTCATTTGTCGAGTTGGGCTGAGATATAAGTGATCTCAAGTGTTGTTTGTTGTGGTTAGGGAGATGTATGTGATCTCCAATGTGCCCCATGAGAAATCTAAGGTGACTTCTACAGTGTCAGGGCTAGTTGTTTGGTCATGATTTTAGACTAGGTTTAGATAGTTGGTCTATTAGGTAGACAAAACGAATGAATGGCCGAGCTAACCTCAGAAGACCCCATGTCAACTGAGTGCTGCCTACATAGCCCCTATTTTAAGGGCCTCAAGCCAATGTAGTTCTCCCAAAAAAGGAAGAAGAGTTAAAGAGGTTGATAGTTGTTTTGGTCAGGTTAGTGTTTTTAGCATTTCTCATATGTTAAATGGTACATGCTTGAAATGATGAGTGTATGATGATGTTATAGCCTTTTCCATATTGTGTGATGGTGTATGCTGTAACATAGGTGATGTGGTTTTTTCATCCTTAGCAATTTTCCATATTGGTGATGGTGTATGCTAAAAATGAAATGAGTATATTTATGTTTCAGCAAGTTTCCATATTGGTGATGGTATATGCTTGACATAAATTGTGTTTGGTTGATAGTTTCCATGTGTATTGTTTTCCATAGAAACTATTGTGAATGGGCTATGATAATTTATATAACACAAATTGGTATTTGTATTAAATAAATCATGATATTATGTTAGTTATTTTGAAAATGTTTGGGTTGTATGTGACGAAGGTGTGTAAGAAGTGAAAGGCATGTTGCTCTTTCATTGACAAGGACCATAATGATAGCATATATAAGGTTTTTGCAAACAAAAAGCCCCGTTCATGCATTACGTCATTGACCATTGGTTTTTGTTAGAGAAGTATGCTAATCACTTGACGTTAAGTGAGCTCAAAATCCCTTAGGTATGTTAGGGTAATAGGTGTGATTATGTTATATGTGAGGATAGCGTAACCCTTTTTAGCAGGGATATCTTTGCCCCTTTTATAGGTGACCCTGAGAATGACTATAGGTAAGTCCATGACTTAATAGTTTGTCAGTTTTTTTTTGGGAGACTGATCAATGCGGGAAGTCTAATTGTGAATGTTGTTTTCTTTTATGGTCATGTGAAGCTGATCGATGCGGGAAGCTTCTGAGAAGGTGTTGTTTGTGTAGCAAAATTTGGGCATAGCCATCCTTCGAGGGAGTGGTCTATATTTTGCTTTGTATGTTTTGATGTCTTTGAATAGCTATCCTTTAAGGGACCAGTCTATTAATTACAATAATAATGTAGCTGTCCTTTGAGGGAGCAGTCTACATTTATAGTTTATGACCCTTTAATATTTTGTTAGGCATCCCAGTTTTATGTGTTTTATTTTTAACTAAACTTTTAGTCATGGACTAGACTATAGAGGTTTAGGGGTTTCCCTTTTATTAGGACAAAGCGTTAATGCTTAAAAAAGGGTTAACTAATGTTCGTAGGGAAAAAGGGTTGAAAAGAATAGGAATGAGGATGATGGGGGTTGCTTAAGGGACGAGCTCAAGTTAAACATCAAGTGAATGATTACTTGGTTAACAGTAGAATGGTCACAAGTGCAAGGCATTAAGGGGCTCAGGTTCTAGCCAGCCTTCAAGAGAAGATAGATGATAAGTCCCTAATCCATACTTGTGCATTATTATGTAAGGTCCAAGCCAATTAGGAGCAAACTTGCCTCATTTACTTCTTTCCATATTGGTCACATGTTGGTTTTCTTTAAGGATGAGATCTTCGATTTTGAAATCTCACTCTTTTAGATTTTTGTTGTAGGTACGCTTGATGTGATCTTGGTAGATATGAAGATGATTAAGAGCAGCAAGATGATGTTCATCAAGTAACTCAAGTTGTGTTAATAGATCTTGACAAAAGTCATCATTAGAGAGTATTTTGTGCAAGGAGATGCGAAGAGATGGTATTTATACTTCAAGAGGCAAGACGGCCTCAGTTCCATACACTAAGGAGAAAGGTGTAGCACCTATAGGGGTTTAGATGCTAGTGTAGTAGGCCCACAAAGTGAAGGGAATATGAGTGTGTCAATCCCTTCCAGTGTCATTGACCACCTTCATTAGGATTTTGGTTAGGACTTTGTTAGAAGCTTCTGCCTATCCATTTGCTTGTGGATAGTAAGGCGAGGAGAAGCTGAGTTTGATGCCAAAAGAGTCACAAAGCTTTTAGATGGTTTTGTTTTTGAAAGATTTGCCATTATCAGTGATGATCTTGTGAGGTACACTGAATCGACAGATGATGTGGTGGTTAATGAAGTCGATAATTTTGTCGGCTTTAGTGGAGATGAGGGGAATAGCTTCCTCCCATTTAGTGAAATATTTAGTCACTGTGATAATAGATTGATGTTAGCGAGACGAATGAGGGTTAATCTCACCGATTAGATCTAAGCCCCATTGTGAAAAAGGCCAAAAATCTTTAGCAACTTGTAAAGAATGGTTAGGGATGTGAAGTAAGTTAGCATGTTGCTGGCATTTGATACAATGTCGAACATAGTCACTACAGTCTTGGTGAAGAGTGGGCCAATAATAGCCCAGGTAGAGGATGCACTTTGCAACTGAGTTACCACTGAAATGTCCCCCACAAATCCCATCATGGACTTGTTCGATGGCATGAGATTTCTTAGTGGAGGTTAGGCATCAGAGAAGGAGGCCGTTTAAGCCTTATTTGTAGAGAAGACCCCCTAGCATGGTGTATTGAGCAGTACTCTTGATAAAATCCTATTCTCCATTACTAGAGAGGTCAGGAGGCATGATAGAATATGTCAAGTAGTCAATAAGTTATTTATACCAAACATCATGTGGACTAGAGAGGTCAGGAGGAATTGCCCTCAAAGATGTTGGTTGAGATGTGCCCAAGATAGAAATCTTGGGCTTTGGTGGTGGAGAGGACTTGGCGAATGGATATGTCCAAGGGGTAGAAACCTGCTCTTTTCCTTTATCCTTTAGGGTTTGGAACCTGGTGGCCACATTAATAGTGTTGATTTCGAATAAAGGGGGAGAAGGTGGTAGAGGGACCATAGTCTCACGTTGGGATCCCAATTCAAGTGAGGTGGTTTGGGAGGCATGGGATGGTGTTGGTAGGTTGTCAAAAAGGTGGTCAAGAGAATTCTTAATGTGAAGGGTGTCCTTTTTCAGGTGTTGGTGAATGACAACCTTAAGAGCATAGCAACTCTCAGTATCATGCCCAAGTGTGTGATGATATAAGTAGATTTGAGTGTCATCGAACCAGGATGGTTTTGATTCAAGAGGTTGGTATGGCTTAATGGGTGAGAGAATGATGTTGGAAGACTGCAACAATCATCATAACAACAAAGCATAGGAGCCTACTAATGGGTTTACGCTCGTTGTTGAATTCAAAAGGTCTAGGATAGTTGCATGGACATCAAATACATTTGTGCAGATGTCAAAGTAAAGCCTCATGAAATAGATGTTTTGGTTCAAAAAATAAGATCGATGGCTCACATTCAAGCATACAAAAAATACAATGGTGAGCAGTGATTGACAAGTTAATGGGCTCAAATAAATCAATGGTACATGTTCAATCATGGATTTAGATCAACAATGAGTGGGGGTTAGAATAGGTCTTTCAAACCTAGTATAGATCAAAGGTCAACAACTCGTCAACCAAAAAAGACTAGGTATCAAGCAGAGTGTCATCTATTATAACTATAAGAAATCCATTAATTTAGATTGGTTTTCAACCTATAGTTAATTCAAGTTCAAGTCTTAAAGCATATATCAAGTATGTGATTAAGGAAAAGAACATCCTAAGCCATGATTTTGACAAACCACTGCTCAAAGCACACATGGCATGACTTTGTCAATTTTAAGATATGAGGACCTTGTCCTCATAATGAATCCAAGTGGAAGGTATGGTGAGATTCATGAAGCAAATTTGGGAGATTGGAGAAACAATTGGAGGATATTTTCTCCTTGAAAGGATCATGACTCACCATATAAAAACAAACTCTTGTCCTCTAGTGCACTTTTCTCAGCCAATAAGAAGAGCTTGAGAACTGATTAGAGCTATTAAAGGATAAATGTTGATAATGGACTTGTCTTGATTGGATAAAGGGGTGGTGGGGCATCCCTTGAAAGGTGGAGCTCATTTAATGATCATTGATAATGTGTCCCTCTCCTTTCTCTCTCTATCTCTCTTCGCTCTTCTATATATCCCATTATTTTCATTTTATATAGTAGTTCTCTGATTTAAATTTTTTAGAAACTAGTTCTCTTTGATTTGGAAATTTTAGTAGAACTGGGGAGCTTTTTGAGATATTGTAAAGTATGCTCCTCTTGATTAGGCTTGTCCCTATCAAGCATCTATAATAACTACCTCTTGATGTAATATAGGACTTTCCTTATTTATATTTTGCCTTGAATCTATGTTTGGTGAGCTATTCACTATGGCATTATGTGAAGAAGAATCTTCCTCATCCATGGTCCTTCTTTCTAACCTTGTTTAGGGAGTTTTCAATGCTATTTTAAGGTCTGGATTAGTGTTCTTTCTACCATTAACATGAGCTTTTAGTGAGTCTTATAACTCCTCTTTGTTTCTATTCATTCCTTCCTGAACCTCTTCCATGAAACACTTATGCAATCAACTTGATCTTGAAATTATGTGAGCTAATATTGTCCTCTAAAGATCTAGTGTGGGTTCAAGCTTATGGGAGTTCCCCATTTCTTATTTGGTGCATCACCTGGTTAACTTCCTTAGGAGCCCTTTTCCCTTTCTAACCCTTTTCCCTGTGAAGAATTAGTTTAGCATTAGTTTTAGATGAGCATCAAAGAGGAATCCAGCCTACTCCAGAGGGTTAACCTCGTTACAGGATACCCACTACCTGAGGTTGTTCCACTATTATAGTTGGAAGTGGGAGAGCCTAAAAAATTCTTAGACAAGGGTGCAATTCTATGCTATAATAGTTTCTGGCATGCCCGGTGGGATTAAGGTCCAAAATAGCAAAATGATTTTTGGTGTTGTTCTTCTGCATATCAACCTTTAGAGGCATTCAACAAACATCAATGGCTACTGCGTACATCTATCATCTGGTTTAAATAGTCCAAGTGCCTAATCATCATTATCTGGTATGTTCAATCAATCATCTTTTGATCAACATGTTTATTCTCTACCTATACATCACACTTATCAAGCTAACAATGTTTATGTGTTCACCCCAAGTGGCCCTCGAACAACCTACCAACCCTATCATGGCCTTTTCCCTCCTCTCACTCTTGTGTATGACCAAGATCAGTCTCCTTTGCAATCAAATTAGTCCTATAATTCCCCTTCGCAAGACTATGTTTATCCTATTACATCCTTGTCAAGATTCAAGCAAGCATTATAAAATTATATTGAGTTGATAAGGGAGATTGGTAGGGGTTTATAACTTTATTTAGTCATCCCTATTCATGTTCTACAAGAGGCAAGGAGTTATGTTTAGTTTATCAAGAATAGGTGGTCAGTTTATGAGGATGAACAATGGGCAGTTTGTGAGAGGGAGAATAAGGTGTGGTTGAGAAACATTGTCCAAGATTTAGAAAATGTGTTGATATCTTACAAAAATCAACAGGCTCATTTAGATCAATCTTATGTGTCCTCTCCTTTCCAAGAGCCAATTTATTTCCCCTCTCCTATGCCAATGCCCATTCCCACTCAAATCATGAATCCCTTCCATCATGGATCTTCTCCTACACCTTTGACCTTGATTATGTCATGCCCTCTCTTGTGAAACCACCCTCTCTTAAACCCATTA
This sequence comes from Torreya grandis, assembly GCA_037957365.1. Classification (NCBI taxonomy): domain Eukaryota; kingdom Viridiplantae; phylum Streptophyta; class Pinopsida; order Cupressales; family Taxaceae; genus Torreya; species Torreya grandis. Next base: position 2,240,545 of record JARHVA010000508.1, read on the forward strand.
AAAAATAAGAAAAGGTGGCCATTCCCTACACATTTCCATCATGGAAATCGGTTTAAAAAGGCATAGAGAATAAAGAAGAGGTGTCAGTTGTGGTGGTCCAAGAACTAGTTTAAGAGAAGGAGGAGTTAGTGGTTGAAGAAAATAAAAAAGAGGTGTTAGCTTAGCTCAATGATCTTGCCCTACAAGAGTTCTAAGACAATTTCTTCCTCCCTCAAGAACTACTAAAGAGACCACTCAAAGTACCTAGTTCGAAAGACACTCTCTTAAGCTACGAGCAAAATGAACTTCTTCACCCTCTCACCAACTCCCTCTTAGAGGAAGAGCCTATTTTTTAAGGAATAGAGGAGGAACTTAGAGTAAAATTTGAGCCTGAAGAGGATGATGCAAGTGTCTATGATGAGGAGATCATGATATGCAGTCCACTCTAGAAAAGGGAGGAAAAATCAAGTTTAGACCAGCTATTATGGCATGGCTTTGACATTGATGAATTAGAGCCTGAAGGCAGTATTGATGCTTTTATACATAAAGAGGTGTGTATTCAGGATACAACTAAGAGCAAAGAGGATTTTGTTTGGTCCCAAGAAGATCAAGATGAAGTATGGTAGCAGATGTACCATGACTTCATGGATTAAGTAGATGTTCTAAACTAGCCTATGCCTCCTCCAAAGTATGAGGATGAACTCGCCAATCAAGTTGAATAAGCTGACCAATCTCAAGATGAATTGTCTATTGAAGGTAGTATTGATATCTTAAATAATGAGGGGGAATGGTCAGATCCAAAGCCACAAAAATATGACATGTTGGGCCTTAGGTGGATTGATGAACTACCATATGGCCCCTTTCAAAACAAGCAGAGAAAATATGAAGTTAAATTTGGCATTGTATCGGATGACCAAGAGGAAGCTACCTTTTGGAATGACTTAAATATTTTCTACTTAAGTCTAGATAGTCAGCTAAACACTATTTCAAAGGAGCCATCATATGTTGTGCTTGATTCAGAGCACAAAATTGAGCCATCAAATGAGAAGATTGTAAAAGTCCCTACAGTCCAATATGAACCAAGCTTGGAGGACATGGACTAGTATGTCAACATTAGATACATGTTTATTCAATTTCATCCATTGGAGAGCACATCAAAAGGATTGGCCATAAAGCTATCTGGTTCACCAATTCTAGTACCTCTAAAGCAAGGTATTTTTCATCTTGGTTTGTTACAAGTGAATGGTATTCCTAGTTTTCCATTTGACCTAGGAGGGGGGTATTTGTAAATTGCAACCTTGTACATATTAGAATAGTTTACATGCTTTTCTCTAAGTGTCTTTGTGCACATACCTTATGGGTTAGTTGTTTTTCCTTCTTTTAAGTGCTTGTGTGCACTTACCTTTGCTTTTGTTGTTGTCCTTTTGTCCTTGTTACTTCAAAAGGAGTTATCTAGTTTTAGACCAGCTCAGTTGCATATGTAGGAGACTCCATACCCAATGGACTAGACAAGGTAAATTGATCTAGGTTCTCAAGCATAACGGGCATGCTTCCTTGTGAGTTGTCAGAAATGTTAGACAAATTTAGCCCACATACCAAGCTATGCCTAGATAGATCAAGTTGCTAATGGATGAGCGGATGAACAAATGTTTTGGATGGAATAAATGGACCAAATAAAAAAACTGAAGGGTACTTTCCTTTTGTAAAAGGCATTTTCAAAAAAGTTGAAGGGCACTTTTCTTAGCAAAAAGGGGGATTTTTTAGAACCCAAAGGGTCCTTTCCCTTCAGAAAAGATACTTTTTCAAGCTGAAGGGTTCATTTCAAAAGGCCCAAAGGGTATTTTTCTTGGGAAATTGTCCAAAACAAGATTTTTGAAGAATCCTTTTCCAAGGAAAGTGTCCTATATGATTCCCTTGAAGGATCATTTCTTCAAGAAAGTGGTTAAAAAAATACCAAAGGGTATTTCTTCAACAAAAAGCCCATAGACAACAGTCCAAAATAAATGGCTCGAGGAATTAGTTTTCTAGCAGAGTAGTGATAGTTACGTAAATGTTAATTTTAGGCTATAATAAATAGTCATTTGAATTCAAAAGGTCCAAGACAATTTCATGGACATCAAATACGTTCATATAGATGTCAAAGTGAAGCCTCATGAAATAGATGTTTGGGTTCAAAAAATAGTATCGATGGCTCATGTAAAATCATACAGAAGATCCAATAGCGAACAGTGACTAACAGGTTAATGGGCTTAGATAAATCAATGGCATGCATTCAATTGTGGATTTAGATCAATGGTGAGAAATGGATAGAATAGGTCTTTCAGACCTAGTATAGATCAAAAGTCAAAAACTCATCAATGAAAAATGACCAGGCATTGAGTAGAGTGTCATCTATTATAACTATAGGAAAACCAATAATTTAGATTGGTTTTCAACCTATAGTTAATTTAGGTTCATGCCCCAAAGCATAGAGTAGGTATGTGATTAATGAAAAGAATGGCTCAAGCCATGCTTTTGACCAACTATTGCTCAAATCACACATGACATGGCTCTATCAGTTTTAAGATATGAGGACCTTGTCCTCATACTGAAGCCAAGTGGAAGGTATGGCGAGATTCATGAAGCAAATTTGGGAGACTTGAGAAATAGTTGGAGCATTCAATAATGATCAAAACCTTTGAATATATTTTCTCCTTGAAAGGATCATGACTCACCATATAAAAACAAACTCTTATCCTCTAGTGCACTTTTCTTAGCCAATAAGAAGAGCTTGAGAATTGACTGGAGTTATTGAAGGATAAATGTTGATGATGGACTTGTCCTAATTAGACAAAGGGGTGGTGGGGCATCCCTTGAAAGGTGGAGCTCATTTAATGATCATAGACAATGTGCCCCTCTCCTTTCCCTGTCTATCTTTCTTCCCTCTTTTATATATCCCATTCTTTTCATTTTGTATAATGGTTCTTTGATTTGAAATTTTTAGAAACTAGGTCTTTCTGATTTGGAAATTTTAGAGGAACTAGGGAAATTTTTGAGATATTGTAAAGTATGCTCCTCTTGATTAGGCTCGACCCTATCAAGCATCTATAATAACTACCTCTTGATGCAATATAAGACTTTTCTTACCTATATTTTGCCTTGAATGTGTGTTTGGTGAACTGTGCACTATGGCATTGTGTGAAGTAGAATCTTCCTCATCCATGGTCCTTTCTGACCTTGTTTAGGGAGTTTTCAATGTTATTTGTAAGTCTAGATTAGTGTTCTTTCTACCATTAACGTGATCTTTTAGTGAGTCTTATAACTCCTCTTTGTTTCTATTAATTGCTTCCTGAACCTCTTCCATGAAACACTTATGTAATCAACTTGATCTTGAAATTATGTGAGCTAATATTGTCCTCTGCATATCTAGTGTGGGTTCAAGCTTATGGGAGTTCCCCATTTTTTATTTCGTGCATCACCTGGTTAACTTCCTTAGGAGTCATTTTCCCTTTCTAACCCTTTTCCATGTGAAGCATTAGTTTAACATTGGTTTTAGGTGAGCATCAAAGAGGAAGCTGGCCTACTCTGGAGGTTCAACCTCATTACAGGATACCCATAGCTTGATGTTGTTCTAATATTGTAGCTGGAAGTGGGAGAGCCTAAAAAATTATCCCACAAGGGTGCAATTCTACACTACAGCACAACCCTTCTAAGACTAACTATAAGAGCATATATACAAGTTTAACCTGCTTCAACTATGGGTACTACACTTAGTGGGATAAGACATAAAATATAATCTTATTTTGCAAGTTCTTAGTGGGATAAGACATAAAATAGAATCTTATTTTGAACATGTGAATTTATTGTGGACAAAGTCTATGCATAAATAATTAACTCAAAAAGGTGTCTAAAAACTCAGCTAAATAATTAAAAACACTCGTAGCCTATACATTGACTAGTAAAATCAAACCTAGGGTTTTAACCTAGAAGTGTGCATATCTTTAAACCTAACCATTGAAGTTTCTTGGAAAGTTGTAAACTAATGTGTTTTCACAAGGTCAAAAAGAATCAAGAAGATTTAGAATGGTACGGATAGGACAAGAATGGATTTTGAGATTGAGCTTTGTCATTGACTAATGGAGGCCTAATGGGATTCTAAGAGTTTGAGAATAGGGGTTTAGAGGGAGATGGTTCAAGAGCCTTAGTGAGAGAGTTAATAGATTATGACGAGTCAATACATTGCAAAGAGGAGACCTCTTAACAAGTGATGAAGTCTCTTCTTCTAATGGGAAGGGTTTTACACTACTGAAGAAACTCATATCAGTCAAGGCAAGCTAGCAACATCGATAAAATAGTCAAAAATCTCTTGGATATGGTCTTTAGGCCTTTGATTATCTTGGAAAGTGCACATGACTTCTTCATGTCATGGGGCAGATCCTATCCTATCTCCATTCCTTTTGAAACATCCCCAAACTCCATCTCTGAAACCAAGAGAGTAGGAAAATAGACCTTGGGAGAGAGCACAAAGCCTTTGATTGGTCTTAAGGGATCTTGATAGTTGATACACTTGAATTTATCACTTCACTTTCTTCAAACTTTAAACTCTTACTTTACGACCTTTAAGACCAATTCACTCTCTTTTCCCTTTCAAGACCTTCTTGATTGAATGGATACAAAAGACATTTTTAGTGTTGTATTTTGGCTAAAGACCAATTTTATGAATTATCAATAGGTCTTTCACATGTCTTAGAGGTTTTTTCCTATAGATAAACCAATTTCTTACTGGTTTAAAGTTCCTTTTTATCAAACAATGACTCGGCCTTGTTTTTGTCAAGAGACCTAATTGTTCCACTAGTAGGTTAAAACCTAGATGATGGCTTATTTTCCTAAACCAACACCTTAGTCAAGTCTGAATGATGTTTTTAGATGAAAGTAAACTTTTACTCGGTATATTTTGGCTCAAAATTGAGTAAGATAGGTCAATTTTTCTATTCGTTGTCTAGAGGAACTCAAAATTCTAATTATTACTATGGATAACTACTCAGGACATAATCCATACATGTTCTTTTGACTCTAAAACACTTGGAATGGTTTACTAACCTTCTTAACTAGGTCTCCATATATTTTCATCAAATTTTATGTGTTCAAAATGGATTTATGACCCTTTTTAATCAAAACCCTGTCACTAGGGTTTTCTTGCACTTAAAGACCCGAGAGCTAATTAACCTTGTTTCATAAATCTAAAAGAGGTTATTTTAAATGTAACAATTGTATATGACTCCTCACTCACCTGTGTAACTCATCCAATCCTCAATTTCAAACCATACACAAGTTTCATTGTAAAACCAAACTCTACAAATAGTGATTTTTAACCAAAATTGGTTTGTGCTAATAGAAAAGGACTTTGAAAGTCTTGAATTCACTATCTTTTGATTGTTGGAGTTCAAGTACATTTCAAGAAAGGCTTTGAAAGGACCATACAATACTCAAAATCACAATATAAAACACACACATTTACACCCCTTGTAGGTATGATTCAAAGATTTTTGCTTGATGTTTATTCTTGAAGAAACTCCTTTCATCTTGATACTCTTGCTTATCTTTTTGGTTCATTCTTCTAAGAAAAGAGTGTCCATTTTTGGCTCCAAAACTCTCTCTCTCTCAATACCTATATCAGTTTAACAAATCATACAATAGACACTTTAAGAATATAAGATAAGTAGGACCTTTCTAACATGTAGGAAGACTATAAAGGACTAACAAAGACTATTGAATCTACTTCACAATTTAAAACTTTCACATGGACACCATACTAGTTTATACAAAGGATGCTCTTGCATCAATAGTTTTAAACACTTGGCTCCATTTGGTCCATGATACCCTTTGGCCAAGCTTTAAAACCACTTTGACCACCTATAGGTGGCCATTTAGGCCTAATTAGGCTTAAATGGCCATCTAGGTCTATTGGCCTATTTGTGAAACCTCCAAAAGTTCTTGTCTTTTATGAACCACAAACTTCTCCCTTGTTAGTGTCAAGATCCTTCCATTACCTATAGGCATGTAATTTATCCTAATTAGGCGTAATAGGCTCCTTAACTGATTAGTAGCCTCTTGATGGGTTTTTGACCCTTAGAACACTTTGACAAGCTTCAAACAAACATTTAAAAGGTATTGAAACCCAATTCCAATGCCACTAGCTTTTAGCCACGTGTAACGGTTCACTTGGACTATTAGGCCTTTTAAGCTTCTTAATGACCTCCAACTAGAATTTTTGACTCCAAGATCCATAGGTGCAAATACATCACTTTGATCACATCTACATATTCAAATTACATGTGTTCCAATGATTGTGACATCCAATTCCACCCGCAAGTGCATTTTCACTACTATTTAGGAGCATAAAAACAATGATAACAAATGTTGTCAAAGTTGAAACTACATTCTGAGAACTCCATTTCCAATGCTTATTGGCTAAAAATTGGCACTGATAACACATGCAGAAGGGAAAATAATGTCTAGGACCATGTTCTTGGCCTCCCATTTGGCCGGTTGACAAACCCACCACCCATTCTGGGCTCAAGAATGCCCTTCCCAATACAAGAAAGATGTTGATTTTTAGCCTAACTTCAGGCATGCATAAAATAAAAATTATAAGTCATATGGATGGACCATAAGATGCCTCATATGTATGTGAAATCCATCTTATTTCACCCCAAATATATTCTGTATCACCTTTGAGATCAATCCTTCGTAGAAGTTGCAGTAACGGGTCCTAAATTGCAACTTTTTGGCAACAAAGAGACTTGTTAACTTCCAACTAGCATTTTTGCCTTCAAGACCTATAGGTGCAAATCCATCACTTCAAGCACACATATATAGGCAAATTACATGTTCTCCAATTATCGTGACATCCGATTCCACCCAAAAGTGCATGTTCATTCCTGTTTAGGAGCACAAAAACACTGACAATAAATAGTGTCAAAGTTGAAGCTACATTCTACAAAATCCATTTCTTGTGCTTTTTGGCTGAAAATTGGCACTGCCAACACATCCAGAGGGGTGGATAACATCCAGGATGAAGTTTTTGGTCTCCCATCTATCCTAGTGACAAACCCACCACCCATTATGTGCTCAAGAATGCCCTTCCTAATACAAAAAAGATGATATTTAGCCTAACTTTAGGCATGCATAAAACCAAAATTGTAAGTCATATGGACGAACCTTAAGATCCCTCTTATGCATGGGAAATCCATATTTTTTCAGGTCATATCTATTTTTTATCACCTATTAGATAAATACATGGTATAATTTTTAGTAATAGGCCCTGTTAGTAATTTCACCTGTCAAAGCCAAATGACTACCCTTACCATTCAAAACTTTCTTAAATCTCACCAATATCCCTTTGTAGCAAGTCAAACCGATCAATTGTGGCTTAATATCATTAATTTTGGTAAAAACATAAAAAATTTATTGTAAATGGGTCATTATCTTTTCAAAAGAGCATTGTCAAGTTCAAATATGCAAACAATCTATGCATAGGGGTCAATTTTGAGAGAAAATTGAACTTTTTGGGAGCTACAGATGGTTTTAGGACCTCAAATTTTGTACACAAAGTTATCATGACTTGAGGAACCTTATGAAAAAAATTCATGTCCATTGGATGAGTGGATATTCCTTTTGTTTTGTAACAGTCCTTAGCATGTCCGTTGGAGATCAACATTGGAATAGGCATCGTTCTGGAGTGCTACAAAGGTTTCTAAGTCTACGTAAAAGTTTTAAAATCATGAGATGATATTTTTAAATCATAATCAGACATTTAAATAGTTTCAAAACTTCAAATTTTAATCAAACCATGCTTATACATGCTTTTGCAAGCAAACAGGCATATAGGCCTAAAAGGGGTTTTTTTAAAATTTTAAAGAAAAATATGATTTTAGAGTATTTTAATAGAATGGTACAGAATTAATGATGATTTTTTTAGGTATTGGGAAGTAGATGAATATTTATTTTCATTTTTGTGAATTTTTCATTTTTTGTAGTTTTAGGCACCCTTCCAAGCCTCCTGTTCAGATGCTCATATCTTTCACCACGTGTAGATTTTGGCCAAAATATATTAGTATGTTTTGATTACCCATATTTAAATATAATTAATGAAAATTTAAACTAATTTATGAAATTATATTTATTAAAAATTGTTAAGAGTGTAGGCAACTCAGAATGCAGTCAGAACCCCACAGGCAAATTTCTCCACGTGATAACTTTTAATATATTTTTAATGGGAATCCAATATTTTCAATGATTTTAGGGTGGTTAGTGTGATACACATAAATTGAAATATTTTAGTATTTGGAGGTTTGTACTTCATGAACCATCATTTTGAAGATTTACCTTCAAAGCTCACCTAAACCTTCAAAAAACTAGTTTTGAAAAAATTTAATTTTATTGGCATCATATCATATTTGATAAACTTGAAACACCTTAAAATTTAAATTAAACTTAGATAGGATTCCATATATATCAAATTTATGCATGGAGATGTACGGATGAGGGTAGAAATCATGTTTTTAATGGAAAAAACATGTAAAATAAAGTGCATGACACTTCAATGAAATCCAATAAATGGAGATCAATCCTAATAATTTTTATTCATATTAAAATTTTAATTTTTTCATAAATCATCTTGTAAGTGTCCTAAATAGCTTGATCAAAATGGCCAGTCTGCTAGAAAATGGCGCAAAATGGGCCTAGTCAACCCTGTTGACTAAATGGCAAAGGTTTTCGCATCAAAATCACATTTTTGGTGATGAAGAATTTTTTTCAGCTGTAATTTGTTGTTTTTTCAGGTTTCATGGCTTCTTGTTTCAGGTTTAATGGAGTTCAAATTCATAGATTGGCTTTTAGGCCTATTTGGTCTAATAGGCCTAATTGGTCAAATGGTCAAATTGAAGAATGGCGGTTAAAAATCTATCAAATGAATTAATTTTGGAGTTACCAAGTTCCATATCTATTTTTAAAGTGGATATATCATTCTCAAGTCAATCCATAATTTTCAATTCATGCAAGTTGAGCTCAAGTTGAGTTAAATAGTCCTTAAGGGTCAAATCTCTTCAGTTGACTTTTGACTAGATCAGTGGAGGGACTTTCTTATGTTCCAAAACATGTTCAAACACTCAAGTGGAGTTGCCTTTTGAATATTGGCATGGAATTTCATGCATTAAATAATTTTGAATTGTCAAATGGGTCCCACCACTTTCCTTCCACGTCAAAATATGAAGATCATGCAAATTTTTATAAAGTTTAGAGATTTTGATGAATTGTTTTGTATTGTAAAAGGATTAGGTCTTGAGTTAAATAAAAAAGACTAATCCTTCTCTAATATCAAATCCACTTTGGCTTTAGGTTAGTTTTAAACATATATATTAGCTTTTTCAAGCCATTTTTCAAAAATTTTGAAGCAAAGAAGAAATTGTAATTGACACCATTTTTTATCAAATAAAAGAAGATTTTTTTGCATATGGTTTTGGATCAAATAGAGTGTAATTTGACTGTGTACCAGCATACAAGTGGCATCTAATTTATATTTTTTACAGGTCCTTTCCACACCTACTGTGAAAATCTCATCCTCTACAGGTCATTTGAAGAGATAAAAATAGAATTTTGCAATCTAAAATCTTTTCAATCTTTCATCTGAAATATTTATGTTTAGGATCAATCTAAAGAATTCTTATTGATTTATATGTGTGCCTTAATTTTAATATATTTTATATAATACCAATCATTCAAGTGCATCACCCCTTTAATTAGGATTTCCTTTTAGTTTTCCTTTCTCCTTTTCATTCCAAAAAACCATAGCAGTTTAGATATAATTGATAAATCTAAAGGGAATTAGCCCTCTCTGGGGGTTCTTCTCAATACAGAGTCACCCACACTCTGAGAAGATCCAATTATCAGCTGGAGTGAGGGTGTTTTTTGCACATCTTCAAACAAAGTGCACTCTAGAGTGATAACGGTTTTTTGGCACGCCCGGTGGGACAACAAATAAATCCTTGGCATAGAAAAAATTTGGAGTTGAGAAGAAGCATTTGCAATAGATGATAATATTTATCCACATCTCAAGCTAAATATTCTTAAGGTTATAGATTTCATAGCATCATTTAGGCAATTATTTCATGCCAAAGTTTACTATGAGGTCATCTAACAAAGGTATTCCTTTTGAATTCATTGAGCTATCCTCTGAATTATATAAAAGATCAAGGTTTAGTAGGACAAACCCATATCCTAAAAACAATATTTTCTCCTATTTATCTTAATGTTCTAATCACTACAATCCCCACTATCCAAATGGCTATCAAAAACCAAGTGTTTGTTCCATTCAATAGAGGTAACCCATTGAATTTAGCCCAGTTTGATGACATTCTAGTCTACCCTCAAGAGCATCCCATTCTTCTGAGGAGAAAATCAAACAACCCCTATTGAGCATATCCAAAATGTAGCTAATTTATGTTCAGTCCATAATATTATTGAGGATAATGTTACTATTAGATTTCTCATTGCTTCCTTCAAAAGAAAAGTATTTTAGCGGTATAAAAACCTACCATTGAACTCTATTTCTACCTGAGATGAATTGGGTGCAGCCTTAGTCAACCAATTTGAAGACAAATATGATCACCTCTCTTTGGTTGAACAGTTAACTACCATAACAAGAGCTCCTCATGAGTTCATGTCTAATTTTAATCTTAGATTCTAAAAGACATGGACTAGGATACCTGTGTTGATTAGGCCATCCCCTAAATATGCATTCTTATACTATTTGAAAGCATCTAACTCTGACATTAGTATGATGATACAGTCAATAGGTGGTACTACCTTACGAGACACTTATGAGGTTGCAATAAGGGTAGAGAATAGTTTGATACAAGTTGGTAAGCTTTCTCTAAGGCCTCCAATGCCTATATTCCCAAAATTGAATTCTATACTAGCCCCTCAAGTTTCTCAAATTCCTCAAATTCCATCCTTAGCTCCTATTCCATCACCTCAAGCTCAAATTGCAACCTCTACTAGTCAATCTAGTGAGATATGAGAGTTGAAAGGCTTGATACAATCCTTTGAGAATGAATTAGTGTAACTCAAGAGATAACAATATCAGGCTAATAGGCCTTTTCAACAAAAAAATCAGACCACCTATCAACCCTTCAAAGATCAAAGGCATCCTTATCAAGGTTTCAAAGAGAACACACCACCTTATCAAAAAAAATGAGCCATAACTCCAGCTAAGCCATATGTTGCCCTTGATCTTAATGCTCATTCCACTTTAAAGGCCATTATTCCCACCCCACCTCAAAACAACTTGATGCAGGATTTAGGTTGGCAGTCCAAAAATCTCAATGGTGCTCAAAACCAAGTCTTGATATCACAAAACGTTAGTATGACACAAATTGCATAAGAAGAGTTTTCTTTTCAAGGAGGTCAGTACCAAGATACAATTTTGACATCACAAATAGAGACTCAACAAGTTCAAGGGTAGCCTGATGCCATTAATATAAATTGGCAAGTGGATGATCATGTTACTTTTACTCAGGGTGTTGAAACTAACAATACAAATGGTCAAGTTGTAGTTGTAACTAGAGATAAAAGAAGATCCATTGAAGAGGTGCAGGAGGTGAAAAATGCTTCAAGTACTCCTAATATTGTTTTTAAGAGTACAAAAGAACAACTTTCTGCCCCTGCAACTCAAAAAAATTAGAATATAGAGGTTAGTAAATTTCATCGAATACCTCTAGTTTGTGAGCACCCAATGCTTCAAAAAGTACAACCAAAGTTTGGTAGATCTCAATTCAATATAGTGGATTAGATGAGGAAGTATAATAATAATATTATCATGTGGGATTCTCTTTCTATCCCAAGACAAAATTATATGCTCATCCCAGATCTTTTAGCTCTCAAATTGTCTCTAAAACCGGTTGAAAAAGAAGGTGTTGTCTTACTAATTCAGATCATCCAACTAAGCAACAAGTACATCAAGTAAATAAGATAGTAAATGTAGATAAAACTAAATTAAAATCAAATAAAACTCCTCCTTTCTACCTTTCTTTGATAGTGGGTGATACTTTGGTTCATAAATGTATGGTGGATAGTGGAGCTAGTAGTACAGTCATGCATAAACAGATTGTAGACAAACTTGGCTTTGTTTATGAGCCAAACACTAGGGGGTATTACAATTGGATGGGTCACCAAAAAAGATGGTAGGCATCATCAAAGATAGACATCACATGCTTTTCCCAATGTTACTATTTAGCAAGATGTTGTGGTAAACTTGCCTCCTTACTTTGTTATGTGCCTTTCTAGGGACTCCACCTCAAAGATTGAGGGATATTTATCATCTGATTAGACTTATTTGATATTCAAAATAGGTATGGTACCAAGGTAACAATTCATTCTGAACATATTGCATGTTTTCATATGGAGCCATATATGTCAAGTGTTTTGAACACTAACTGTAACATCTTAGATGATGTACTAGAAACTAGTGGAGTAGAAAATGGATCACCTTTAGATGGAGTTCTAGATTTGTTTCTTGATGAGTGGACTTCCACTTTGCATGAGCATGATCCTTATAAGTTGATTAAAGAAGAAGGACTTGGTGTGTATTTCCTTCACGAGAATGATGCACTCATTTCGGCCATGGATAAGGATGATGAATCTAGAGAAGGTTTGTGGCAATTGTACTTTGATGGATCAAGGAATAAACATGGTACCAAAGTTAGAATGATGTTGGTTTCTACAACAAAGTAGAGATATTTCTCTTTTATTAAGTTTCACTTTTTTTGTTCAAATAATGTTGCAGAGTATGAGGCACTAGTTCATGATTTGTAGTGGGCTAGAAAGATGAAAGTCAACACCTTGTAGGTTTTTGGTGATAGTGAACTTATAGTTCACCAAGTAAGAGGTTTAAATGTAGGTAAAAATTTATTGCTTAAATATTATGAGCATATAATATGGGACTTACTTGAATATTTTAAAGATTTTAACATTCAAGCAATACCAAGAGGTGATAATAAGCACACAAATAGGTTGGCTATCATTAGGGCATAATTTAGTATCCCAGCTGATATAAAAAGTGAAAAGATTCAGTCACATATAAAGGTGGTTGTAAGGCCTTCTGTTCTAGATAATCATGAGAATTGGCACGTTTTTGAAGATGACAATCAAATTATGAGATTCTTTCAAGAGGAGGTTGAGTTTTCTTCAAAAAATCAATCAAAATATTTGCAATAGTATGGTGATCAAATTGTGCAACTAAAAACAAATAAGTTGCCCAACGGATTGGTCACACTTGAGAACATTTTTAGTGGTGATGATGAGTTAAGGAGAAGTCATCCTTGTAAACAAAATAAGAGAATTATGCCAATGTAGAGATTATATATATTAATAATTTGAAGTTGGATAAGGTATGCACTCATTAACAAAAGGAAGCTTTCATTGAGTTATGCATAAGTTTTGCTGATGTATTTGTTTGGCAATATAGTGATCTCAAGGGATTTGACCCAAGTTTAGCTCAACACACCATAGAGTTGGAGATTGAAACTAAACCAGTGAGACAAAGATAAAGGCCCATCAATCCTAAGCTTGAGCTTTTGATGAGAGCTGAGCTTCACAAGCTCATAGAGTCAACTATTATATTTCCAATCAAGCACTCAATTTGTGTGGAAAATATTGTTCTGGTGCAGAAGAAGAATGATGAGATTAGATTGTGTGTTGACTTCCATTATTTGAATAGCTCTTCACTTAAATATCACTATCCATTGTCATCAATGGAACAAATTTTACAGTTGATTATAGGTTTAGAGAGGTTTTCTTTGTTGAAATGATATAGTGGCTACAATCATATTTTGGTCAAGGAAGAGGACCAATTTAAGACAGCCTTCACAACCAAATGGGGGACATTTTCATAGATAAATATGCCCTTCAATTTATCTAATTCTAGAGCAACATTTTAGAGAGCCATGGATATGGCATTCCAATGCCTTCTTAACAAGTTTGTACTTGTTTATTTGGTTGACATAACAGTGTTTTCAAAGAGTGCAGGTTATCACATGGTTCATCTCAAGTAAGTATTTGAAAGGTGTAGGCAATTTGGGGTATCTCTAAATCCCAAAAAGTGTGTCTTTTCAGTTCATGAAGGTAAGCTCCTTGGGCATGTGGTTTCAAAGTATGGTTTAAGCATAGATTCTGAAAGGGTAGACTTCATTCTTGCACTCTCCTTGCCTAAGCACAAAAAAGATTTTCAAAGCTTCTTAGGAAAAATTAATTTCATAAGGAGATATATCTTAGATTTTGCCATTTTAGATAAGCCATTTACAACCATGTTAAAGAAGAATCAGAGCTTTAGCTAGTCCACAGAAGGAATAAAGAGTTTTGAGGATATTAAGAAGGCTATAGCTAGTGTTCCTACACTTATAAATCTAGATTTCATAAAAGATTTCATTATATATATATATATATATATATATATATATATATATATATATATATTCTAACATGAACACCATTTCAGGCATTCTTATGCAACAGAGTCATGAGGCTTCAGAGCAGCCAATAGCCTTATTTAGTCAAGGCTTGGAAGAGTATGAAAAAAGGTATTATTTTGTTGAAAAACATGTACTTTCAATTATAAGGTCTCTTAAAAAACTTAGATACTTGTTGTCTAACAATAAAATACACCTAATAGTTTCTTATCCGAGCATTAAGGAGTTCCTTTTGAACAAAGATATAAATGAGAAGATGGCTGGTTGGATAACCAAGGTAATAAAGTATGATGTGTAAATTAAGTTCACAAATCTGATTAGAGGCAAAGGACTTTGTGAGCATCTAGCTCAAGAATTGCGAGAGACTAATGAGGTTGTTTTGGTGTCAAATGATGAAGAGATTGCAGTTGGTCATACCTCATCTTTTAACTAGTTTCATGATTTGGTAAACTATATCCAAGATGGTATTTATCCCTCTCATCTAAATGCTTCAAAATGAATATATTTTAGGTTACAATCAATTCTATTTTTGCTTATTGATGTTTTTTTGTTCAAGAAAGATATCAAGGACGTGTATAAAGCCAAGCCAAACTCATAGATTGTTTGAATAATTCCATGATGGACATGGTGGAAGATATTTTTTTGCAAGAACTATAGCCTTTAAGATCATGTGAGGTGGGTACTATTGGCCTAGTATATTTAGTGATTGCCATGCATGGATAAGGAAGTGCAAACAGTGTGTTATGTTTGTAGTAAAAGTGAAACTTACAGCCTTACCTTTTCAACCAATTATGGTGGATCAACCCTTTGTCCAACGGGGATTGGAATTCATTGGTCTCATAAATCCTCCTTCAAGTTTAGGACATAAATGGATTCTAACTGCTATAGATTACTTCACACATTGGACATAAATAGTGGCATTAAAAAAAGCAAATGAAATCAATGTTCTATATTTCTATGAAGGTTTGCTTACTAGATTTGGATTTCTTTTAACTATTATTTATGATAATGAAATGGCTTTTGTGGGAAATAAGATCAACCAATGGGCTTTCCAACATGGAATTTATCTTAGCACTTCATCAAACGATTATCCACAAAGCAATGGCCTTGCTAAATCTATGAATAAGAACCTATTGAAGATCATAAGGACTATTGAAGACAATTAGAGGTCATGACATCTCAAGTTGAAGTCATCTCTATGGGCTGATAGGATCACCTACAAAAAATCAATAGCCAACTCTTTATACAAGCTGGTATATGGTAAGGAAGAAAGGTTACCCATTTTTCTTGAGTTTCCTGCTTTAGAACTAATGCATCAACTTGAGTTGTTTGAGAATGAGCCTATGGAGATCAAGTATGCTAAGCTTTTAAAGTTGGAAGAGATAAGAAATCAGTTCATATTAGCCATGGAAATTCATCAAACACAAGTGAAGAGAGCTTTTGACAAGGGGACTTCTTCATGAAGTTTCAAAGAAGGAGATTTGGTCCTCAAGTGGGATGAAGATAGAGCTAAACCAAGAATGCACACAAAGTTTGATTCCCTTTGGAGTGGCCCATACACCATCTTTAACTAAAAATCCCATAATGCCTTCTAACTTTCAAAGATGGATGGTGAAGAGCTTCCAATCCCAGTTAATGGGTATATCTAAAACATTACTACTGAATAACTAGGTTACTTGTTTGTTTGTTTTCCTCTAAGTGTTGTTCAAACACATTAGTTTAGTTCTATTTTGTTCCAAATAAGTGCTTTGTTTAGTTAGTTTTCCCTACTTTGTGTGTTTCCCTTATTGTTTTGGAGGATGAAAGTTGTCTTATTTCAAATCAAAAGTTGTACTTGTAGTCATGGACCATTTTTTTCCATTGTTTTATGAGTTTAAATGTCATGTATATGGTCTGGTTCTCAAGCCTAGTAGGCATGCTTTCTAGTTGAGTTGTCAAAATGTTGACAATTTTTCCCCATAGGTCAAATTGTCACCCCTACCATTTGAAGCTTTGCATATTATGCAAGTTTATCTTGTGAGTCAGTTATTGGTTCTGAAAAGTCCTTGAAATAATCCATGATTAATAGGCCTTTTTGAGGCATTTCCTTTGGTTTTCAAAGGATTTTTATGAGAAAAGCATCATGGAAGCTTCTTTGGGTTATTTAAAAAGGGTCCATTTTCAAGAAACCTTTTCAAAAATGAATTCTTTTGGAAGGAGGACTTTTCAAAAAGACAAAAGGGAATTCTTTCAGAAGAAGTATATTTGCAATTTTCTCGAAGGATATTTTTCTGAAGGGATTATTTTGGACATTTTGTCTGAAATAACTTTTTTGAAGGGTTCATTCAAGAAAGTCGAAGGGTCACTTTCTCTTCAAAAAAAGGTTATTTCAAAAGTTTTGAAGACCATTACAACTTTTCTGAAGGGTTCTTTCAAATTTTATGAAAGGTCATTTTTAGAAGTCTGAAGGGTTCATTCAAAGTTCTAAAGGGTCATTTCAAAGTTATGAGGGTTCATTCAAAGTTATGAAGGGTCATTTCAAAGTTTTGAAGGGTCATTTCAAAAATTCTAAGGACCATTACAACTTTTCTGAAGGGTTCTTTCAACTTTTCTGAAAGGTCATTTTAAGAATTTTGAAGGGTATTTTCAAAGGGAAAGGTGCTTTTTCAAGAATTCCAAAGGGCGTATTTCAATAAGTCCAAAAGATCCTTTGTAAAAAATTTGAAAGGAACTTCTAGGCAAAATGGTCCATTTTCAAAGTTTTGAAATGACAAACAAAAAGTTTGAAGACATGAATTCCTTCAGATAAATTATCCATGGGAAAGTGATAAACAAAAAGTATGAAGACATGAATTCCTTTAGACAAATTGTTCAAAGGAAAAGTCCATAAGCAAAATCCCAAAGAAATAAGCCGTAGACAAAAAGTCTGAATGAAGTGTCCATGGGAGAAAGTGTCAAAATAATTCCTTTCGGAGAAAAGTCCAAAGAGGAAAGCTCGAAGATAAAAGTCTAAAAGAAATAAGTCCATGAAAATAGAAGGAAATAGCTTGAAGGAATACTTTCAAAAATGAAGAGCCCAAGAGCAAAAGGCAGAGGAACTTCAAGGAGCTAACATGGAGTTTCAAATACTGCATATCTGATCTTAACATGGAATTTCATGCATGATTCAATTTTCAAAGCCTTTTTTCATGCAAGTGGAGGCCATTTGGAGTTGATTGGTCTTGAATTTGATTTGAATTTTTGTCAAAGTGTGACATCTATTCTAATTTGTCTTGTTAATTGAAGGCTTTTAACACTTCCAACTTGTTCAAACTGAAGTTCTTCACCTAAGGATTGGCCTAGCATAATCTCATGCAGGATGGAGTTACTTGGAGTTGACTAGATAAGGATTATCATGCATTTTACTTGTTTTTCATGCAAAGGACTTTATTTTGTTTCAACTCAACTTCCACATGCATCAAGTGGAGTTTCTCTTTGAAGATTTGGCATAGCTTTCATGCATGGAGTAGATTAATCCAAGATGGGCCCGCCATCCTTTTCCAATGCCAAAGAGATTTTTCATGCAAGACATAAGACAAAAGGATATTATTTGAAGGCTTGGTTATCTTTTGATAGCTCAAGTGGGACTTGTGTGATGTGGGAGTTGATCTCCTCTCTTATTTTTAACACCAATCTCTTGCCTTTGGTATGTTTTTTTTTTAACTATATAAGTTGGATTTTTATCCATTTGGATGATCCCTCTCTTGATAAGACTAGACTCTATCAAGATTGAGTTTTGTAACCTTTTCAAATAAATAGAAGGACTATTTTTAGATTTTAGGAGGCTTGTATAGTGTATTTATGTCATTGATTTGCATATGTGATAGAATTTTATTCCTTGTCAAGTCCTGATTCTTACCTAGTTACTAGTTGATTAGATTATGTAGGTCATGTTCTATGTTTGATGTCTTTTGGCTGAATTTATAGTGGATTTAAGTCATTGGTTAGTGCCTTATCAAGCCTATTCCATCATTTCCCTCAAGCTTTGATCACTAGATAAAACCTTTTCATGAAATACTGATGCATAGGAGTCAATTGGAGTTGAAAATCTAGTTTTTTTCCTATCTAATTAGTGTTTTAGCAGCTCAAATTGAGTGGACGAACCAAAATATAGGTGTATCACCATCATTAGATATGATTTTCCTTCAATTTTCTTTCTTACCTTTTCCCTCTTCCCTTTTCCCCAACAATTTGTAGTGTAGTTTAGAGATCCTAATTGATACACCAATGGGAGCTAACCCTTAGAATCTAGAGATTCAATTCGGTGATTATGCCACCCATAGCCTAGGATTATTTCCATATTTTAGCAGACTATGAAATCTTGAAACTACCTTCACAGGGGTGCAAGTCTGATTGACAACAAGTCCTAAAATGGAACTTTTTGGTTGTGAAGGGACAATTTGTTGACCTCCAACTAGAATTTTTGCCTCCAAGACCCGTAGATAAAAATCCATTGCTTTGAGCATGTTTATATAGAAAAATTACACATTCTTGAATGATTGTGACATCCAATTCCACCCACAAGTGCATTTTCACTACTATTTAGGAGCACAAAAACACTGACAATAAATGTTGGCAAAGTTGAAGCTACATTCTGAGAACTCTATTTTTGGTGCTTGTTGACTAAAACCTAGCACTACCAACACATCTAGAGGGGTGGATAACATCTAAGACTAGGTTCTTGGCCTCCTATATGGTCTAATCGACAAATCCACCACCTATTTTGGGCTCAAAAACACCCTTTAGGCATGCATAAAACCAAAATTTTAAGACATATGAATGAACCATAAAATCCATATTATGCATGTTAAATCCCTATAATTTCACCCTAGATCTAGTATATATCACCTCTGAGAGTAATCTATGGTAAAATTTGCAGTAACAAGTCCTAAAATGCAATGTCTGGGCAGTGAAGAGATAACTTGTTGACCTCCAATTAGTGTTTTTGCCTTTGATACCCATAAGTGTACTTAAAACACACACATATATATAAGAAAATTACACATGATCCAATGACTATGACATCTAGTTCCACCCGTAAGTGTATTTTCACTATCATTCAGGAACATAGAAACATTGACAACAAAAGTTATCAAAGTTAAAACTACATTCTAAGAACTCCATTTTTAGTGTTTGATGGCTATAAACTGGCACTACCAACACATCCATAGGGGTGGATAACATCCATTACTAGGTTGTTGGTCTCCCATCTGGCCTGATCGATAAACCCACCACCCATTTTGGGCTCAAGAATGCCCTTCCCAATACAAGAAAGATGTTGATTTTTAGCCTGACTTTAGGCATGTATAAAACCATAAATATAAGTCATATGGATGAACCTTAGGATCCCTCCTATGCATGTAAAATACCTTTAGTTTCACCTCAAATCTAGTTTTTATCACCTATGAGATTAATCCATGGTAGAAATTGCAGTAATGAGTCCTAAAATGCATCTTTTTCATAGTGAAGAGACAACTTGTTGATCTCCAACTAGTGTTTTTATCTCCAAAACCCATAGGTTCAAATCCATCACTTCGATCATGTCTATATAGGCAAATTATATGTTCTCCAATGATTGTGACATCTAATTCCACTCACAGGTGCATTTTCACTATTGTTCAAAAGCACAGAAACACTGACAATAAATGTTATCAAAGTTGAAGCTATAGTTTGAGAACTCTATTTTCAAGGCTTGTTGGCTGAAAACTAGCATTACAAACACATCCACAGGGGTGGATAATATCTATGACCAAGTTATTTTTCTCTCATTTATCCTGATCAATAAACCCACCACCCATTCTAGGCTCAAGAACATCCTTCCCAATACAAGAAAGATGCTGATTTTTTGCCTAACTTCAGATACATATAAAACTAAAACTATAAGTCGTATGGATGGACCATAAGATCATTCTTGTGCATATGAAATCCCTCTAATTTTACCCTATATATATTTTATATCACCTTGAATACTAATCCGTGGTAGAAGTTGCAGTAATGAGTATTAAAATGTAATTTTTTGGCAGTGAAGAGACAACTTGTTAACCTTTAACTAGCATTTTTGCCTTCAAAACTTGCAGGGGAAAATCCATAACTTTGAGCATATCTATATAGATAAACTACATGTGATCTAATGACCATGACATCCAATTCCACACACAAGTGCATTTTCACTATTGTTCAAGAATGCCATATCAATGAAAATATGTAAATCAATGAAAAGTGTGTTTGTTTTGTGTGTAACATTAATATGTAATGCCATTTGGGGAAATTTTAATGCATTTGGTTTAGCTAGAATCCATTTAGGTCATTTTAAATAAGGACATTTATGTGTTTAGAATGTTATAAAGAGAAAGAGACTTGTCATGAGCAATTATTCAGGAGTGTGGAAACACTAAGTACTTTTATTAAGCTTTTCTTAGCTTCAAGAATATGAAATTCTTTACTAATGGTGCCAACCACATGAAGGTGGAAGCTTATTTGACACCACTAACCTACAAAAAAATATTAGTAAGTAATTAAAGATGAAATTTATACACGTACTACCAACAAAATCAAAACATTTGGTAAAATTGATTACATCTACATTTTACAATTCAACATCCCTGTGCATTTCAATCCAATGAACCCCTAGGATCTGCTCTAATCTTGATAGTATCAAGAATAGCTTCATGATCTGACTCGTAAACTTTCCATAGATTCATATTTCTTGGCCTCCCATAATATTTTTTCAATTGAATATTCATTGCAAGAACCAAATTTGAATAGTGTAGTATCTTCCTGTGCATTTTAAAGTCTTCAAATAACCATACATCTAAAAATTTTATAGGATATCATCGAATCCAAGTTCCAGTGACTACCATAAACCTAGTGGGATAGTCAATGTTTTCTCCATCTACAACCAAGGAAGTCAATTTATTATTTCCATATACACACCGACATAATTAGTAATTTGTTCCCTCTTTATTATCTTTATCTGCAATAACTACAAAAACATGGCCTGCATCAAAAAAATCATTTTTAATGACACTATGAAAATAGATAATGAGAATAAATAGTAATAAAAATTAAGCTTCTACCTGCCTACACTAGATCATATATATGGTCAAAGTCATGTGATGATGTCATATTTGTAAGTCATAATGTTGGTGGAACCTAATATGTGTTGATTGGACTTAGAGGTTTGGAACTCCAGTCATCTACCCACTCTTGTGACTCACACTCATTCCAAATAGAGTCCATGTATGTATAAAAAATCATGCTAAACAACGCATATGAATATTCTAAGAACCTACATTTGAGATACGAAATTAATGGAGCTCCCTTGAACCCGTTAGAGTCATACAATCCTCATAGTTTACCAAGTGTTTTTCCTCAATTAACCAAAAATGTCTATGAATTATAGAATTTTCTTGAGCACCATGAAAATGTTCTCATTACACCATTCAACTACAATTTTTGCATCAGTCAACTTATCAACATGGTCAAATTTTAACTCATCCCTTGCAATGACTCTTTTTACACATGCTCCAACATCATCATGTTCCCCTTTTCCATATCTAGCCTTAGTGAAATTTCAAATATGTTCTACGCCAGTGGTAACATGCATCCTTCTCAACCAATAAAACATTTATGTATTCTTGAGTTGTGATGTACAATTATTTGACCAAATGTAATACTGATTGAAAATAATGTTCCTCTAAGTCAATTGTGCATATAACTTCTCAAAACAACCTTTCACATACTCTATACATTATGATCGGTCATCACTGATATAGAAATGACACTCCCTTAATATTTTTGATCTTTCTCTGTACTATCAAGTGCATGCTTGAATGCTATATGCACAAATATGGTAACTTGTATTGAGTTATAATATTGTGATTGAACTTTTATTTATGATTTGAATGTGTAATTTTTAGCAAAGTTGACGACTAAAACAATAGAATCAAGTGAGAATTTGTCCTTAGTTTAAAATATTCATCCAACCATTTAGCCCTATGTGTGTGCCTTACATACTCATAAATAAATTTCTCCATGAATTCGACCATATATTCTAAAATAGGTATCTCTTTCATAACAAGCTCACACCTTTTAGATTCTTTACCATATTTTAGTTGATAAGTCATAGACTTATATTTTATCAAACCAACTAATTCCTATCCAATTGCACTTTTACACTCCTTATAGATACATTTTTTTAATTTTGGCAATCCACTGCAAATGTTGTAATTTCCATCCAAACATGTTTTCTTATAAAATAACTATCCATCTAGTCTTTCAAAAAAAATATTTGGAATAAATTACTTGGATGATTTTGGTGGAACTTCTACGCCAAACTCCTACAAAATTTTGTTAGTATGCAAAGTACAATGAATATGGCAAAAAATATCATACTGCAGTGAAAATTCAATATGTTGCCTACAACAACAAGTGGTGTATGTGTGATATATTTTTACATAAAAAGGTTTGGTCATCTCAAAAAATATTTAACTAATAGCAATTTGTGGATGTTTTTTCTAAAAACTTAGAGTATAATAATGTTTGAGTCATATCCAAAAAAATTCAGATGCAGTTCATAATTATGAGAACCAACTCCTCTTTTCACTACATCTATTGCATTGCGTGAAACTCTTGTATTATCTTTACAAAATTGTGCAAGTAAGTCTTTCAAAACATCCATTATAGCCTTTTACTTTCATGGAAGTCTACTAGAGAATGCTTAGAGCTCTTTGGTAGTGGGTTTATTAAAGATTTCACGTCTTGCAATTGATTTCATTAATATTTTTCCAGTTATATCTAGTGTTTGGCTTGTTTTTGAAATTTATTATTTTTTCTTATTTCAGCACTTACTGCACAAGTTATCATTATAAAATAGGTAACACTACATTCTTTGTTGCATGATCTCAAGCCTATAGTATGATATGCATCATGTATATTTTCAAAAATTTCATCATTTTCATCATCCATATTAGATGTTCTTAGTCCTAATGTGTACATTGTAGGTCTTATCTTAACCAATTTCATCAATGAAACAAATAATTGACATCTTTGACTATCATAATCCAATATATGAAACAAATTATCCCAAATTTCTTGAGCCAGTCTTTTTGAATGGTGGTTAGACATTTTTTTATGCATTATTTTCAAAATATTTTCATCGACTTCAATTAAGTACTTGTCTTTTCTATGAAAATTTCTTGGAGGTGTTGTTAATGGTGGAATCCATTGAGAGGGTGTTTCAAAATCATTATATGTTTCCATGAAATTTTATTCATTGTTTGTTTCTTCATTATATTTTTTCATGAAATTTTCTTCATTGTTAATTTCATCATTATTTGTTTCCATTAAATTTTCTTCATTGTTAATTTCATCATTATTTGTTTCCATTAAATTTTCTTCATTGTTGGTGGGTAAAGTATCATGCATAGGTTCTTCATCAACAAAATCAAAAAATTTAAACTTTGAATGTGAACTTCCAACATTATCTAATTCATTATTATAAATTTCATCATAATTCAATTAATTATTGTCAATTTCATCATAATTCAATTCATTATTGTTAGTTTTATAATTATTCAATTCATTATTGTCAATTGCCTCATTATCTAAGGCATTTGGCTCATCAAGGTTAGTGTTTGTACCTTGTCTAGAATGAAATGCTTGCATTCATACCTTGTTTTTTCTCTCTCAACTATTATAATTTCTCCATTATTTTGTTTTTCAACTTCTTCCTCATCCTTTAACGTGAATCAAAGCCCATTTTGACAAAAGCATGCAAGAAAGTACTTCAAAATGTATGCAAAGAATATGCAGAGTGCACGTAGGGAATGTTTGTGGGGATAACAGTCTTGATTTAGGACAAAAATAGACATTGAAAAGTAAGTCTATACTTCAAGGAAAATGTACGCGCTCCTTGAATTATAAACATGTCCTATAAAAACAAGCAATAACACTCATATTCAATGCATAAATCCCCAATATGATGTAATAAGACTCAATAAAACTATAATATGATGCATACACGTTCCTTGAATTATAAACATATCCTATAAAAACAAGCAATAACACTCATATTCAATGCATAAATCCCCAATATGATGCAATAAGACTCAATAAAACTATAATATGATGCATAAATCCCTAATATGATGCAATAAGACTATCATATGATGCAATAAGGCTATCATATGATGTAATAAGGCTCAATATGATGCAATAAGGCTCAATTTGATGAAATAAGATTATCATATGATGTAATAAGACTATCATACGATGAAATAAATCCCTAATATGATGAAATAAGACTATCATATGATGCAATAAGGCTATCATATGATGCAATAAGTCTCAATATGATGCAATAAGGTTAAATGTGATGTGTAAATTCTCAATATGATGCATAAATATCCAATATGATGCAATAAGACTCTTGATAAGACTACGAAGAAATAAGACTATCATATGATGAAATAATTCTCAATATGTAAGTGAAATGAGCTAATGTTTCACCAAATCCCATCATAGGTCCTTGAAAAACTAGGTGAGCAATGGGTTCACAAATTCACACTAATCACATTCATGAATTTATAGATTTGTGATGAAATTAGGGAACTTAGGGGTTGTGTTTCTTATAAAATTAGGGTCTAGGGTAAGGGGTTCAGTATAATGGGTTTGTACATGTGTATATGTCATGAAATTAGGGTTTAGGGGAACTGTATATGTTCAAGTGATAAAATTAGGGTTTATGATCAACATGTCATAAAATGTAAACTAATTTAGCCCCTTTAATCACATCGTAGACTCTAATTTAGGTTCAATGGGTTCAAATTGGCCACATGTGCATTTATGATTAAATTAAAGTTAGTTAAGCCATACATGTTGCATATATTATACAATTGATTGGGCCATAAATTTGGTTTAGGGATTCAATTTTTCCCAAATCATGTCCCTAATTACACCAATTAACTAATTGGTTCAATTCATGATAGAATCATACTTAATTTTATACCAAATCAAATATCATGATCTTATAGTTATGTCAAGGAGTTCAAATTGGCCTCGGATGCCTCTTCAATTAAATGAATCAACTCTTTAGTTCATTGTATATATATATGATGACATTCTAGGGTTAATTTCACTCTAAATCACATCATGTATACAATTTAAAATAGGTTGAACATACATGTCTTATTTTGACCCTAATTACCCCTATAATTGAACCTTGGTATGCCATGTGTGTACCTTGTATAGCTGAAAGTGTTAAAGCTATTAGAGATACACCAAGTCCTAAAAATTTTAGAGTTAAAAATGCCTCAGGAGGCCAAATCCAATTACATATCACCATGTGTACCTCCTACACTCAAAAGTGTTATCACTGTTAGAGGTGTCAAGTATTAGAAGCATTAAAGATCTATCAAAGCCCTATGAGGCCCTATCTAATTAGATGTCACCATATGTATCTCATATAGACATATAAGTGTTAGAGATATAATTGTCAAGTCCTAGAAGCATAAGATTTGTCAGTGCCTAAGGATTCCCAATCCAATCAAAATTTTCCACATGTAGGTCTAGTACACCTAGAGAAGTGTTAGAATTGTTAGATATACATACATTCTAGATCCCAAAAGGATTAGAGATATTAGCGCCCTGGGGGTCCTAATCTAATTAGAGATGGTGACATGTATTCTATATACCAAGTGGACTATTTGAGTAGATAAGACCGATTGGCTAGGCCTGGCCCTGCTGTGTCAAGTCATCAAAAGTACTCAATGATCCCATCATTAATAAGAAACACTTGGAAAAATATGAACACATCTCAAATGCCATGAGGGCCAAATCTAGGCATGTGCATGTTGCACCCTCTACATGTTTTAGCTCACCTGAGTGGAACTCATGATCTTTGATTCCTAGACAGGTCCCATTGCCTCTAACCAATCTAATTAAGGCCTATTCACAAATATCATACATACATATAGCATAAAAAAATTAAAGATTGACATAAATCCCATCAACTCATGTCTAGTAAATAATTCACATGATGCAAGCCTCCAACTTTCCATTACTATATGAAAAATGTCATGTAGAGCCCTTTAAGGTCCCATCCGAATTGAGCGAGCACCAAATGTTATCAATTTTATATGTATGTATTCAAATTATTTATATCCCTCTACCTTGATTTAACTCTAGATCTCAAAGTACATTCATATTAAGTCATACACTCAGAAGATAACACAATTCAGCAATGGACTCCTCAACCTCAAATCCCAAGTCAAAGAAAGAATTTTGAGATACTACTTTTTTGTGGTCCACATCATAAGGTTTAAGCTCATTACAATGAAATATGAATAATATGATTGAAGACATACAAAATATATAATCTTGAAAACTTTGGCAAGGGGGTGCACATTGGTATTAAATTATAATCAACCATCTATATGAGGTGATCAAAATAATCC